>WNLN01000007.1:0-347489 GCA_021347865.1 Sarocladiaceae sp. CBMAI 1973
AACAACATTTCCGAACACATTGTAAAAGTTGAGTGTCTGTGATTGAAGCTGCCCGTAGGATGCTCAGCCCACCCTGTACCTACTTCACTGTGGTTCACGTTCGTGCAAAGTCCAGCTGGTAATGCGCGTTGACCACAATAATCTTGTTTACCTTGTTACTATGTTAAGCTTTAACCTTTCTTCGCCTTGAATATCGACTGCAGTATTGCGACAGAAGCTGGGGTGCGTAGGAACAACCTTAAGGCGGTATCGCGTCACCTTGAATTCGGAACCTCAGAGCTCGAGTACGGGAATGACGGCAGACCAAAGCTCCAGGTAAGAGATTCCACGAAAACGCAGCGTGAGCGAAGTCAACAAAAAGACTATACACCATTCAGGGATGTTAATTGCTAAGTTGATTCTTCACTAACCTTAGAAGGTATGAATTTAATTAGAAAGTCGAACAAGCATTACTATTCTACTTACTAACTCACTAACTATTTTTCTTGCTATTTTACTTATTATTTTGCTTACTATTGTATTCCCATCCTACTCGCTATTTTATTGCGCTCTGAAGTTAAGGCGCGATCAAGGCGCCCGCTACTAAGCTTACAATTAAGATCCCTGAGCGGTGCATACCTCAGGCCTAACCTTTCCTGATGAGCAGCGATACCATTCGATGTGTGAGCTTGTGGAAGTCTTCTCAGTTACGAAGTTGGGCTAGGATCCTTATACAATAAGGTATGGCGGAAGTCTGGCGAGCTGTTGGCCTCAGGGTTTAGGCATCCACAACCCAAGCTCCAAGCTTCGTGATGCTTGCGACCAGCGCAACCGTCGCATTCGTCTTCAACCTAATTCCGGAACTCCGTACAGTCTCTTACAGCAGTCACTCTTTTAGATCGATTAATTGTCGCGAGCAAATTGTACTTTCATTCCATTCGTTACTTCCACAAACGGCGACGCAACAATGTCAGAGGAACAGGACCAGCTGGTCGTCAGCATCGACGAAGGCGAGGATAACACAATCGCCGGTGATGTTGAGATGGCCGGAAGCACACAAGCTGGAGAGGAACAGAATGGCGAGGACAATGCAAGCACAAACAATGACCTCCCATTCGCCGGAGAGGATCCAGAGCAGCCGACGACATTCCTTAGCTACCTTGCCAGCCCAGTTGTCACACTCGTTGTAGGCAAGGAGGAACAGACGACTTTATCGGCGCATCAAGCATTACTATGCAAGAGTCCATACTTCCAAGAGATCTGCGACAAATTCACAGAGGGCGCTGTAAGCTTGATTCGTAAGGGAACTGGGCCGGCGCATCAATTATCTGAGATGACAATAGGAACGACGCATCGAGCTCCTCGACGACGACGTCCACGCCGTATCCTGCTTCCTCGAATACCTTTACACAGGCGAATACTTCCCAAGGAAAGTCCCCGGAACACGCGAACTCGAAGGACACCCCTCCATACCCAGCGTCGACGACAGCGGCGCCGAGCTCCTCAAGCACGCGCGCGTCTACACCCTCGCCGAGAAGTTCCAGATCCGTGCTTTGCGGTCTCTCGCAAGCTCGAAAGTACACTGCGTCAACGCAACGGTCAAAGGAGAGATTGTGTTCGCACGGTATGCGTACAAGTACACGAGTCCGGACGACACGACAGTCAGAGCACCAATTGCGAGTTTCTGGGCGACGAGGTCACATACTCTGCGGGCAGAGGCGGAAGACGAGTTCAAGGCTTTGTGTTTGGAGTTCCCGCAATTCGGTTACGATGTGCTGAGTACGTTCATTCTTCCAACCTTGAAGATGGTGCCTTTACTGACGAATGTGCACAGCACGTGTCTTGGACGACAAGCTCAAGAAGGAGCGCACAGACAAGTTGCACCCTGCAACAGGAAGCGGCCGCAAGAGAGCAAGACACAGCGGTGTTGGAAAGGATTAGAGAGATTTTCGATCAACGCAGTGAGCGCGAATTGTGTGGCTCTGTGGTCGCCGACTGCGTTCACAAACGAAGGCCCAGCGGAGGGCCAGCGAATGTGGAAAACTGTATACCAATGTATTGTGTTGTACGATTGTGAAGCGATATACAGCGAGAATGATTATTGTGTAATGCTATCGAAGCAAGGCGAGGCCTTTCGACCAGACCGCTCAGCCTTGCGATTTTGACTGACGAACTACACACCAACGTCGTTGACTCACAATACTTGCATGCGCCGCACAGCGCCGCAATTCTCCTATAGCCAAGGTGCATGAGTATGCTATAAACCAAATCGGGAGAAGCCATGCAGGTACTACCCATGGTAGCGATCGTCGCATGAGGGGTTGTCAAGTTCATTTAGATGCCGCAGTGGGAAGCTCCCAAGTCTCTTTTGGGACAGCTCGGAGCGTCGTGTCCCATCACATTCGGACACTTCATGCATTTGTCGTCAGATGCCAGATTGACCTCTCGAACTTTTGCCTTTCCTCTCCTTCTTTCATTGATGAGTGTGAAGACATTGCTGTTTCCGCACGAATGAGATATTTGTGCTCGGTAGTTTGTTGATTGCTGAAGACGTCACCAAAGCCTTCAAGATGCCAGGTTGGATACCCAAGATCGCTGGCATCGCTGCCGTGCCAGCTCTCATGGCCGTTTCATGGCCATACTTGTCCGACAGCAGCACGCCTCTCACATTCACGAACCTCGCGTCTGATATACAGACCTACCTCTTTCCCGACTCACCTGCGAACATCACATACGAATGCGACGCTTCCCACAGCTACACAACTCAAATCGTCTCACTAAGCCCTCTCGTCATCTACATCCACTCCTTCCTCCCCGAAAACGACATCAATTCTCTGCTGGGAACTGCTACACCCAAGTTCAAACCTTCAGTCGTCACACGCGCAGGTCGCACAAGCACAGATCCAGACCGCACCTCCGTCACGGCTTTCCTGCCAGCATCCGACCCGGCTGTAGCATGTGTTCTAGCTAGAGCACGAGAGTTTGCCGGGGCTCTATTGGAGGGCAAGGAGGAGGACGAGATGGGTTCGCCGCAGCTTGTGAGGTATACCGAGGGTCAGAGGTTCAATCTTCACAATGACTGGTACAATTTGCCTCAGAGATTGACGGTCAAGGATGGGAGTCATAGGTTCTGGAACAGAATTGGGAGTTTCTTCGCGATCCTTGAGGATGGATGTGAGGATGGGGAGACATGGTTTCCGAACGTCACGGCTGTGACAGGATCTGCCGCGCGAGGTAGCAATGAGGCCGATGACCAAAGCAAGCCGTTATGGAGGACGCATGAGCGAGGAGGGCTTGCATTCAGACCAGTCAAAGGCAATGCATTATTCTGGATCAATCTGGACGCAAATGGCGAAGGAGATCCGCGAGTCAGGCATGCTGGGATGCCGGTCACCGGAGGAAGGAAGACTGCGATGAATATCTGGCCGAGGAAGTATTTCTACAATTGAGCAGATTGTCTCTGTGGTCGAAAAGGCGCAATTTGAGAATGACCATGATAGTGGCGCATCAAGCTTTGCTCTTGAGTTTGCGGTGGTTGTAGGTCAGTTGGACAAGCTTTGTTTCGATTTTTTTGGGGCTGAGTGCACAGAAGCATTGCAATTCAACATATCCATGTCGCTCACGGCCTCGCAATATTGAGCCAGAGCAGTCTAGTGTACGAGTCAGCTTTGATAGGCTGTCTAACCCCAGACATGCCCGTCGACATCAGATATGGCTCAAAGGAGCTGAAGAAGGAGGAAGCCATAGTGCCGATATCAGTCTTGGCAACATGTCGCCCAATCACGACCCTGGCGTACAGAGTTCTACGCCTCCACTGAGCCGGCAACAACGGCACTGGGCATCTAAACACATGAGCACAAAGCCTCGAGCGCGAGCCAGCGTTGAGCTTGATCCACCTCAAGAAGACATGATACCGGCAGCGGGCCGAGTTCCACCGGTAGACAGATATCTTCGGATCACTATGCAAAGTCTGCCAAGAAAAGACCCTGGGAGGCATAGCCTAGTCGCGATGACGGCAAAAGCGGAAGTGAAATAGACTAGGTTCAACACCGGATCATGTTGCCGCCTTCATAATCTGACTCGCACGCGACCTTTAGGCTTAAAGTTGTACATTTGTCAGATTCTTGTCAGGTATCGCAGGGATCGTAATCGTCCACGAGTACTGCAAAGCCTGCGGAATGGCAGTGACAGGATACGAAGGCACGAGAGTCAAATCAGGCCCACAGCTGGTCGATCATTGAGAGGCTACCGGCAGGTGACTTCCGAGTGCACATCATCTCACAGCAGCTTGAGTCGAACACGACATCGGTATCGAGAAATGTTGAGAGGAGGACCATATTCGCAATCTGGTTTATCCACAAACCGGAGTATGTGACGCGAGAAGCTGCAGCACGAGGCATGTGTGGAGTCGTGAACCTTTGACGTGTCCTACGGAAAGACTCGTACGAACTGCAAAACCTGACTCGTGATGTGCTCTGTATCTGGGGAAATAGAGTCGCTCGCGACATGAGGTCGCCGGTCTGATATGTCAATTGTGGATGTCACAGAGACGTGTGAGGCATTGCCAAGAAGCCAAGCCAAGTTGTCAGCAACTGGCACTCTATTGTGCAGAAACAGTCGTGGACAGTGAAGGCATGTGACCTTGATGGACGCGTAATGCCCCAAGAACCAAGAACTGATGCCAATGATAATGGTGCTGATGTCAAGACATTGCAAGGGAATCAATCCAAGCATTGGCAGTGAAACAAGTGAAGGAAGTTTGGCGATCAACAGCTGTCCCAGGGTCGAGATATGGGATAGGCGTTCCAAGAGATTGGCGCATCAGGGAGGCCGGGGACAGCCGAGACTTGGCTGCATATTGCATCAGCAGCCACGAGCGACAGGTTGTGTCTGGACACGGGAACGCCAGGGCAATCTGATAGGCTCGTTCCTATTCTGCTACAAGAGCGATAGTGGGGTTTAAGGGTCGCGAGAAAGATTGATACGTGCCACCACCAAATGTGTCCCACGCGAAGAAATTGGTCTTCCCGAGGTGGAGGCCTCTGATCGATCAGGTGAGATGCACAGTGAGGGAGAAGGGGGAGAGGGGCGAGATCGTGCATGGCGGCGGATATGGTGGAGGAATGGTGGGGATTGGTGATCTGGGTAGGTGCATGAAGTGCTTAGAGGCATGCCATAAAGAAGGGTCCAGTGACAATCCAATAGAAGGTCAGGTGCTACGACATCGCCTACGTGCCTGTACTGTATGATGCTGATGACAATACCGATATCCGCAGATTCGTCTGTTTGCATACATGAAATCGGCCATTCAGCTGTTGAACCAGGCTAAGGTGGTGTGACACCGGGAGTGTGCAGCGAGCGTGCCGGACTGCCGAGATGTGCTCTTTTGCTTTTCTTGTTGAATCCAGGTCGAACGCTCAATGGCCATGTTCTGGATGCATTCCCCCTCTGCGGCTCTGTCGGCATCTCGCAAGATCCATCAGAGCTCGTTGGCGCGATTGCAGTGGTATTAATTCCCAATTTAGTGGTGTTCGTGCACTGTAGTGTTAGGCCGTAGTCCCCCATAGCGGCCACTGTGGACACCGCGACTTTGGTAGGGCAGGCCCAGACGTTAGGGAGGGGCGACTTGCCGAATATCCGTGAGCCGATCTGCCTTTGCCGCTTCAAGTTAAGGACGTTGCACTCTCTGCGTGTCGTCTTTGCTGCTTCTGCTTGGGAGATGTCAATTTTCACGATTGCATAGATGACTTTGATGAGAACAGTGAATGGAAACTGCAAATAACAGTCGTCATCATGTGTTAACCAGACTATTCGACTCCGCATCGCGTCAATACAAGCGACGAGAAAAAGAGACCAGCCTGGACCCCGGCGGTACATGAGCGCTACCTTCGCACTACCTGTGTGGCGCCCGGAGTGGCACCACTTTCTACTGGCTTGCTGCCGTCTTCCGCAAGTTCCCCGACTTCTGCGCCTGGCTCAGATCCTCTCACACCTTGCAGCGCTTCTCTCATCGTCTCGTCTGCGTTCCAAGGCCTTTCGCGCTTTCGCTACTCTCCCCTTCATCATCCGTGCATCACCCCAAGCTTGCCATTAGCCATCGCACGTACCCTCGCCGACCGAATCTCCATCCACCAGGAAAGAGGATCCCTCCGACTCTTCTACTCAAACTCTCTTCTCCCCCTCGTCAGCTAATACACCTTGTCTCGCCGGTTTTCCGTCCAGTCCTTACTGTCATTCTCACTGCCACTACAACTACTTCGTCACCTCGCCCATCCCAGGACGGACTACTGATTGATTACTCTTCCTCGCTATTCTCGCCAGTTCACTTCCGCACGTTCGACTGGATCCTCTTGTTGCACTAGCACCCACCAAGCGTAGCCGTTATTCCCGCGCTTGCTACATATTTCCTGGGCCTCGCCTCACACAACTCCTTGCCGCGACTTGTCACTCTTGCGACCTCTCCCCGAGTCAAGACGTCGAGCAGGACCCAGGATCCTCCTCAAACTCAACTCCTCCCCTGTCTGCGGATTTTCGGGGTCGTCAATCATTTAACTCGGTGTCCCTCCCTGTCTTTCCTCTTCAGCAACTCTGCAGCTACTGTTCCTGCGTTTCGGCACTCGCGTCTCCAACGGCACCAGCTCCGTCTTGGCATTTTGAACTCCGTTTCCCCACCGTCTAAAACGCTCCTCCTTTCGGCTGCACATTCGACGACTACAACAGCCATCTGTTAACAAAACCTTGGCCAAGATAACCCTACTCGAGCATTGCAAGTCATTCAGCAGTGGCCGTACGCCTAATTATTTGTGTCACCTATTCCTAGTCCACGGCAACACCCCATCCCGACGCCTTCTCCAGGAACGTAAAGCACGGTTATGATCTGAGACGACCAGGGGCTCGACACCCCGGCCAACCATTCATACCCGACTTGATAGTCGTCTGCCTTCATCTCATTAGGCGCGCGCTGTTCAGACAGCGCCTCCAACGTCACTACTTGACACAAACTTGAGAAGAGGCCCAGAGCCTCTTGTCCCCGCCATGGACAAAATCACCGTCACCACTGCCGTTATCGGCCTCCTCGCCGTCTCTCGAAAGGTCACCAACTCCTACTGGGATGTAGATGGTATCACCCGCGACAGCACATCAACGTTCAATTTAGCACTGAAGGAGGTAAAGCAATGCCGGTCCACCATCACACTGTTTTACAACACACTAGCACTTGTCGAGACAGGGGAGTTGCCGTTCCCCGAGCGTGCTGCTTGGGTGGGAATTGATCCTATTGCCACCATCCTCACCGATCTTGTCTTGGCTTTTGGAGAACTTGACACCATTTGTGCTGCCATCTCCGAGCGACTGAAATTACCTGGTGTTACTATGAGCAATCTCTCGAATCAGTATGGCCAACGCATCACTTCATTATCCAACAGGATTCGCTGGCAAAGCATTTCAATGACGACAGTCATCACGATTTTGAAATGGTGAGGATGACCCAATTCTTGTCATAATCAGGTGCTAACTCTTTCAATAGCCATGGCGACAATGACGCCCAGCACAGCCGCAAGGCGATCAACTTGAGGATGGACAGGCTTTTGACGTCGAATACTGCTCTTGCAGGACGGATGCGGCAACTCCAGGACATTTACGGCGCAAGGGCCTTTTTGCATAATAGCCGCCGTGAAACACCATTCCCGTCCACTTACGCCCTGCCAAACGAGGACGGCTCACCACGTCGATACTGGTCGGTGTTCACCAACTATTCCTTGGCAGACTTCCCAATGCTGTCTGTGATTCCCCTGCCACTCAACCTGGCTGAGGTCAGGGACGGCAGTGTGTTCTACACGCTTGACTACGCAAGAGACGTCAGTCAGGAGTCAGACACTACGCCGCCGAGGGTCGAATCGCCCACCAGTCACGCGACTCCCGAGGCTGTGCCATCACCAAAGGATCCCGTGGAGAAGAAAAAGAAGACAAGGATACCCATCATCAAGTTCCGGAGGTTACGGAGAGTCATATGACTACTTACCCCATCTCGGTCGAGGAAGTCGCAACAGAGTGACTCGGCCTCGAATGATTGACTACGCTACATGAAGCCCGGTATATTTTGGAGTTTTGACGGCGCACAGCCCAGGTCGCATTTTGAACAAGCATTTACAGGCGGGGAAGACATGATTTTGGCGTTGGAGAGGTATATCATACTAAATTTATAACTACTTACTGATGCTTACATTATAATACTGTCTCGATGCAATGTGTTTGAACAGTGAGAATTATTCCAGCCATTACCTTGACGTGCACTGAACAACCAGGACGTCGAAACATGACTTAGGCGTTGCGGAGGTATATCATCCGAAATTTACAACACCCTATTCACAACATCATCATACGGTCCAAGTCGGTGCAATGTGCTTGGCCAGTGCAAGTCCTACCAGCCATCACCATGGTATTCAAGGTATTTAAACACTGAAAGTAATCACAGCTGTCAACATGACGTTCAGAAAGGCCAGAGCTGGTTGTAAAGGGTGGGTGGATAGAAATTGATTGGTCGTACAGTACGGGATACTATAGGATCTTCCGCAGCAATATTCGCAGATTTGTGTGAGCTTCTTACAGGACAAATGCGGCGACACCGGCGACAAGAGCAGCAACGCTAAGTCCCTTGGCGGCAGCAGCACCGGTCTCAACAGTACCAGGCGCTCCAGTGCCTGTACCAGTCTCGGTGGCCTCGGTCTGTGTGCCGGTAGCCTCCATAGTACCAGTTCCGCTCGCCGTCATGGTGCTGTTACCAGTCATAGCCTCCTCCGGCTCAACAGCCTTATCGTACTTGTCACAAGTCGCCTTCTCAGCGAGCGGGCAGTCCTCGGCGATGCAGATGCTCTGGAGCTCGGCGCCCTGGCCCTTGATGACCTCGGTGGCTGGTGCACAGCGGACGTTGAAGAGCTTGTTGAGGGACTCGCCGACGGCCTTGACGTCGGATTCCGCGACGCCGAAGGAGGCGGCGGACATGCCGACTTGGGTGATGAAGTAGTCCATCTCGGCTTTGTTGAGGTCCATGAACTTGTGGACGTCGTACATGCTTGGGTCGGCGCTGTAGGCGTCGAAGCCGGACATGCCTTGCTCGGAGCAGCCGAGGAGGGAGCCGAAGAATTGGTAGAGATGAGTGAGGAGGAAGCTGAACCGATGTTAGTAGATGTTCAAATACTGAAGTAAAGATTGCTCCAGGGTGATGAGACTAGACGTACTATTGGTTTGACTTCTCGTCGTCGGCGGGCTTGTTGTCCATCAGGGGCTTAGCACCACCACCGTCGAGGAAGTTGACGGCAACGGCCTTGTTGTCGCGGTTGGTAGACTTGAGGCCACCACTGAAGTAAGGCAGAAGATTGACCTTCTCACCATCCTGCTCACCCTCAGCGAGGATACCGGCGACCTTGATACCAACATTGGGCTCGGTGTCTGTACATGGTTTGTCAGCCCATCACGAAGCTATATAGTATCAGACAGGGCATGAGAATGAATACATACAGTTACCAATGACGGCGGTGTTCACAACAAGGGTGAGGAGAGTAGCCTGGTTCTCGGCGGTGTTGTTCTTCAGGAGAGCAGTGGTGTAGTAGTCACAGATGGACTCATCCTCAGGACGTTGGGCCGAGACGGCGGTGGCAGCAGCCAGGACAGCGAGGTTGGAGTAACGCATACTTGCAGATTTCAGAACGAGGGTATCAAGTATAGTCAAGTTTGAAGATTCAGGAACGCGTCGATCGAAAAGGAGGGAGGAAAAGAGCACAAGAGGGTCTGTATGCGGGAGCTTGTGGTCTTAAGGGCAATCAAGTATCCGCATGCACGTAGCCGGGAGCTCTGTCGGGGCTATCATCTCACTGACTTACACAGCAACACGAACGACGCGGCATCATGGTTCCTCCGCTACGGGCACCACCCCCATGCCCTTGCAGCCTCCTACCCATCCATGGTGCATCGGCAAGCTCGTTTCCGGAGGTTTGCCCAGAGCATAACGCCAGAACAAGTCTAGTGCTCTCCTCTTTCAGAGGTTGTTATTGCGGGGACAGGTCAGGCTGCGAAGCCAACGATCTGGTGAAGCTACCCGATTTGGAAAGATGCAGGATTGCCACGGGGTGTGTGCGTCAGTGTCTTTAGCTCCCTTTCCTTGGGGAAGATGAGGAATGGGAAGGCTGTGGTTGGTCAGGTTGGGCACGGAGGTTTGGAATGGGCGTTGGTGCAGGTGATTTGCGTTTCGCCAAGGGACGGGTTGCCGGTAGATCCAGCCTAATATGTGAGAGGCCGGAGATTGCTAAGATTCAATCGGTGTATCGGGGACCTGGATTTCAAAGACTGTGGAGGTTATGTTGCGTTTCTTTGTGAGACTAATCGCGCAGTGCTTATAGCTGGGTTCACTCAGCTGCAGCTTGCTTGTCCGAAATTCCCATAGATTCAGAATCGAATATACATCGCATCGTGACTGAATGCTTTGAAAGCAAGCGTCATAACAGTAGATGTCATCCTGCCGACATCCCGTGGTGCACCTGCATCTGGTCCCGAGCTACCTCAATCTCACCGCACTAGCCTAACATACTGGTCCAGAATACCGATCCAGGCCGGCAAAAGCAACGAGTAGTGCAATCTCCAAGAAAAGGTCTCAGAGCCCGTAGCTTCATCCGGAAATGCCTGTGGCCAATCATCGCGTCTGCTTTTCTCAGCAAAGACATTTATTGATTGCGCTTGGGGGTAGCTTTCGCACTAGTCGCGTCCGCTAGTAATCTGGGGAAGGGGTGGGCTCGGATGAGGATGATGCCGACGGAGTGGTGGCGTTCCGTGTAAGTTAGTGTGGTTTCGCGATGGATTGGAGAGGAAATTGGGTTGTTGATCGATGAGAGCTTTGAAGTTTCAATGGACTCACAGTGAGAAAGCTTTCAAATGCCTCATTGCTCACGGAGGTTGCAATCACTGATGCGCTCCCAAAACAGACAGGTGTATGTAGACAGAGGGCTTGGTCTGGCCGGATCCTACAATTCAATTATAAAAGACTCGCAATATCTCTGAAATTGAAAAGGGCAGCAATTCTTCAGGGGCGAGGGCCGCAGCACAATCGCAGCCTGGCTAATAACAGTTTTAGCTCTATTGCTTGCAGCTGTAGCAGATTTATCCAGCTGCTTGTGCGTACATCTCAGGATCGACAGCGATAACTGGCGCAACTCGCGTTGGCCTCATCCTCATCCAGAGCATTGACCGCTTTGCAGACTCATTCGAGGCGAATAGGATCATTCCTATGCCCTAAGCCCCGTGCGCTGCCTTTGACGGTGGGTGCGAGCTAGAGAGTATTCGAAGATCTCCAGTGATGGTCATGTGCCGACGGGGGGTCCAATATCCTCGTCCATTCCTGATGAAATGGTTGCCAATCCAGGCGGTCACACGGCAATTTGAAATTCTCGCTTGTCCATGTTACCAGACAATTCGCATAAATTGTGCAGTGTTTGCTTAGAATCAATAGCGTACAAGAATACTAATACAGAGTGTAAAGGAAAGAAGTACAAGTACAAAGCCTCGCAGATGCGGAGAAGCATGGCCAGCCATACACTTCTTTCGTTTTGAGTTCAACAGGCCTTCTCGACAGGCTAGTAGATACTTCCCTCGGTATCTGAGCCATCTCAGCACCAACCTTGCCGTCGCGCACAGATTATTTAGCTGTCAAATGCGGCACAGAAAAGGCCCGAGACGGCAGAGAGGTAGCTTCCCCCGGGCACAGGTGTGAGGACCAGTTCGAAGTCATCTTGAGTGTCTTCACCGCAGAAACCTGGGAGAAATTGTTATTAGCAAGGCTACCATGGTTGCCATGACCGATTCAATGAGGTCTGTGGTCCTGACGTACTGTCATCTGGCTTGGAATCGTCAACGTCGACAGTGATTGAAATAGAGTAATCTGACGTCTCGCCGTCGAACATACTATTCGGCGTTAGTTCCTGCTCAAAGGTTGCCATAGATCTTGAAGCTGGTCTTTGGCACTTACGCGACACCAATGTAGTTTGGAAACCTAACCATCCCGCAGGGCTCGGACTGAGTATCCTCAGTGTCAGTAAAATGGCATCGAGCAGTAAGGAGCTGTGGCAGTACGAACCCTTCCGCCACCACCAAGACCTGTCCAGGAGGGATCTGAGGGCCTCGTGACCTGGAACTCGTGCCAATCCCAAGTACCCTCCTGAACGGAATCAACGATAAGGTCCTTGACGCCTTTCAGCGCGTCTTTGTTCGGGTACTCTCCCTCGACTGTGACGTAGATCTCCCTCTCTTGGAACCAATTGCCTGAAGCCTCCACGTCGTTGTCCCCTGATTCGTCAAAAGACCACTGAATCTTCGCAACGTACGGGGAGGCGTCATCGCACTGAGCTTCGCCTACGCACTTGTCTTCGATCGCTTCTCTTAGCAGTTTCTTGACGTCGGCGTCGCAGCCATAGTCGATGTAGTTCCTGCCCAGAGTAACTTTTGTGCTTTTCCCGCCGTCATCTCTGACCTGCAGGTTTGAGGGTAAAGCAGAAGCTGTAGAGAGGAGGGCGGCAAGGCTGGCGACAGTTGTATAGCGCATGTTGAAAGATTAGATTGCTAAGATGAGCTCGAGGGAGTGATGAGACGTTGTCAATGTTGGTGTTTGAGGTGCTTTGTTGTTGATGGCTTGTTAATGATGATTCTCGATCTGTTTGACGGGCTGGAAGAGCGAATTTATACATAAAGTTCACGTCGTGATGTCATTAAGTTCTTTGGTAGACTTGAAATCGATCAAACGATTTGCCTCTCCGCGTGCCACCGCCTCTCGAAGTTCTCCGTTGAGAAGCGCTGGCTTGAGCCCAGCTGGCGGCATCGTCATACTCGTTATCTGCGATGTCGAGAGCAATTTCGAAGATGAATGACGTGTGCTGAGGACGAGGCGATCGTCATCAGCTTATGGTCAAATCCTTCTGTAGGGTTCTCGTTGCATTGCTGTGAGGCTACGAGGCTGAGCGTGGTGTTTTCTAAGCAAAGGCCTACGTATGCCGAGCCCTAAGTTGGGGGCCATATAGATATCATTCAGGTACCAGGGCGAGACTAACACGATTGTATTTGCCAAGTTGGGGAGGGAATTCGAGATGGGAAGTATGTGGATGCAATAATGCGATCCTCCGGATATCTCCATGGAGAATGTCATCACGAGCAGGGGTTTCCTAGCTGAAAGGCGTCTTGGCGGGACGTCAGTCAGCCTCTTCTCGACGGCGTAGCACGAGCACTGTAAGCATTCCACTTGGGATGGTCTTGTTTGGTCGAATCCTATAATTACTTTATCTGACGAAACGTGATTGGCAGATTCTCATTTGGCCTCACGCGAAGGTATTGTAGTCAGACCAACCACATGTAAGTAAATCCTAGGAATGCATGTGAAAGCGGCGCGTGAAGTTGACACTGTCAAGAGAGTAGCATTTCAATTCCAAATACTACTTGATGAGCTGACAAAGTCGAAATAAAAAGTTTTATCATTCGTAGAGGTTAGATTTTCTGTGAATTGTTTCCTCCGCCCTAGGCCCCCATGGCAATACGATGTTACGGATACCATCGCGGTCCACTAATGGACTCGACAATTGGCATCGATCTACTTGGTACGCATTCGAGGTTTGTCCTCGCCACCGCAGTAAATTCCATCATTGTTCTCACGAGACTCAGGGTTGTCATCATGTGTGCAACATGCATGAATAATCTTGTTGCCTTGAAACATTTCTTCCTGGTCCCAGTCGAACTATGTCCTCGTGTATTCATAATAATCATCCAGTCATTCTGTTCTCCTCCTCTGGCCGTTCCAGCCTACCTCAAAAAGTGTCGCCAGCGACCTCTTACATGCCGAGGCCAAGGTTGGGAACCTTGCCACCAGCCAGGCTGGTCAGACCCTGCAGGCTCTTGCTGATCTGTCCCAGAGCTCCATCGAGAGCAGAAGTGTCTACATCACTGACACCAACAACCTTCTTGGCCGCCTCACCGAAGCCAGTCAGCGGTGCAACGAAAGGTCCGATCGCATTCTGCGCAGCAGTAACCTCGCCCTCGATAGCCTTCTTCGCTTCACCAGACAGGTCCTTGGACCCCTTCTCCAGGGCGGACTTGACACTCTCGAGAACCTTGTTGGCGGTCTTGATGGTATCGCTGAGCTGGTCGACTTCCTTCTGGCCGAAACCCTTGACGGCACCGGTGACACCGCCAGCGGCGCCGGTGGTGATCTTTGTGATTGAGTCGGTGGCTTTCTTGAGCTCGGCTGTGATGCCCTTGATGGCGGTGGTAAGGGTGTCCTGGACGTCCTTGGCGGTCTTGGGGTCGACGCTGCCCTTGAGGGAGTCAATTCCGGAGTCTGCGTCGCGTTAGTAGTTTCTCAGGGTACATGTGTATCGAGGCAGTCACTCACTGATAGAATCAATGTTGGACTTGGTCGAGCTCTCGAGGGTCTTGACAGCGGAGTTGACGGTGCCGACAACAGAGTCCTGGCGGGCCATGGGGTTGGGGACCGCGAAGGCCACGGAGGCGAAAGTGATGAGCTGGAGGAACTTCATGATGAAAGAAGTGGATTGCTAAATTGAATTCTGTAGGGGAAGTTGATGTTCGAGGAGTGTGTTGATGAGGTCTGTGGTGAAGTCTATTGTAAGATTGAACAGCTCGCGCTGTACTTATACGATTGGCGAGCCATCCAAACTGAGGTTGCTGGCGACTTCTCATCTTCCGGGGCTAGATCTTCATCGAATCGGACATCAAGGGGTCCGATTGACTCGGATCCCGCGTAGTGGCGCATGTCATGTCGTCCCACGGCATGCATTTCCATTCTCCGTCTCCCTTCACGTCACCCGGTAACCGGCAGGGCACTATCCTCGCCCTGCAGCACTCCTCTGAAGCTCCTCAAGCTTTTAGCAAGGCTAAGCAAGCTTTACTTCAACGTCTCCAAGTCCCGTTGAATCTGTTGTACAAATTCCATGCGAAGCTCTCTAAGCCCCATTCAAAGATCTGCAAACCCTCTGTGAAGCTCTTCCAGCCCATAGCCAGAAACTGATCCTTGGCAGATAGCGTTGCAGAGTGAGACAATCGATCGTGGAAAGGGAGAATTTCGATGCCGATGCGTTCCGTGCTCCCGCGCCACGTTCCTCGGGAAGTAGATCTGGGGTCCAGTCCATGCCACTTGGCAACTGCCTCGTTTCATGCCGTCTGACTCTAGACATGCTGCGGCCGTAGCTTACGCAATCGTGAATCGATCTTCGTCATTTTGTCCTCTCCGTCGAGCCCAGTGGTTACGACGGCAGCGGCTTGAGTTCCATTTGCAGCATCTCGAGGGGTCATTTCGATTCCAATCACGCCACCCTCGAACCACATGCTTTCAGATCGTAAAAGGCGATCCCGTTCGAGTCTGCTGCTGCTTCTTCCAAGTGCGAGAAGCTGAAGTGCATCTTGCGCATTGTCCAATCCTACTCAGCTCTTGGCAGGTCTATGTGCACAATCCACGGCAACTCAGGCTCTTCCCCGTCCCCTTGTATCGACGCATTCACAAACAGTGTCTTCCCGTCTTCACACCTCGCCTCACACCTACCCTCCGCCATCAGTCCCTCCAATTTGACCCTCTTCTCATCCTTCACCCCCTCTGAGTCGAATTTGCCCGGCTTCAGCGTCGCTAGGCTCTCGATCAACGTGGATGCACCGTTGTCTATGTGTGTGAGGTGCGAAGCGGCCTTTTGTGCCTCGGGCGTGGCTCCTTGATGCACTATGATGGCAGATGTTAGGTCGTTGCTGTTGCTGTTCCTCCAGGCAACAAGTTTCGCACCCCATCCTTCATGAATGTGGCCGAAGCAGTGTAGCCTAGGACGAGCTCTCTCTCTCGCTGCAAAGAGACCGTGTGAGCCACCACGAATGGCATCTTGCGTACGATCGAGCAGTCCGTAAGGTGGACTATGTGTAATAGCGACGTCAGCCGTGGCGGGTACAGCCCACACGTGGCCGTCATCTGGGTATTCTTGTGTCCGTGACGAAGATGTAGAGGCGTCGGGAGAGGAGTAGGTGACTGGCTTTGGAATGTACTGAACCCCCCAGCCAGCACTTTTCGAAGGTGTATAAGGACTCGCATAGACTGTGAGCTTCGCGCCATTCTCCAGGATGAAGCTGTGAGTTCCTTCGCTCAGAAGGGTGATCCCCGATGCCGCGAATAGAGCCTCTGCCTGTCCGTATTTGCCGTATGCTGATACAACGGCCTCGTCGTCTTGAGAGCTGAGGGTAGAGGATTGTAGGATGCGTTGAAAGGCGTTGGTGTCGAGGCTGAAGTCGTGGTTGCCGGCTATAGCTAGCTTTAAGGGCGCCTGGATATCTTGAAGCGCTTGAGAGTGATTGCATACTCTTCTAGTTTGGACTCTTCAGTCAAGTCGCCGCAGTGAATAACGACATCGACGGACGTTTTCGGGACAGGGATGGATTCCCCGTGAGTGTCAGAGATGATGAGCAGGCGCGTGCTGATCCTGTCATCGCGGGCCGTCATGGTGCCTGTATGTGTGCCTATCGAAGGGCGAGGTCGAGGATCCAAAACGTCGGTGATATTGTTGACTTGCGAAGCTCTTCTTGGACCGTGTATTTTGCAGCTGGAAAGGTCAGGTTAATGTTTCTCAAACGGTGGTGCGTCGTGACTCTATAAGATGGACTAGCGTTTTGACTTTACAGCCCATGGGGGGAAGTGGATTTGAGATGTAAATAACCACGGTTTGCAAGATTGCTGCGCTACGTAAAGTCTGATGCCTCTGATGCCCGAATTTGTTTCTCACTGACCCAAAGTAACAACAACCTTCCCCGTGGCACGACCACTGTTCATCCGGTCGTATGCTTCCTTGACTTCCACGGAGGAGTATGTGCTGTCGATCATGACCTTCTCTTTAGGCACACTCAAAAGCTCTTCGAGAAACGGAGTCTTGATAGCGTAGTTGATACAGAGATACGAAGGACCCAGACCGATGAGGCCTTTGAGAGAGCGCCACACCATCTGGGGATAGAAGAGGTAGGTGGCCGAGCCACCAAGCGACATGCGGCTCGTCTTATCGCCAACAATAGTCACGTAGCGCTTGGCGAGCCCAATACATTCGGTGCCACCGACACAGTCAATGATAGCATCGAGGCCGTGCTGTTTGAGCTTCGCAGGGACATTGGCTGTGCGGTAGTCGATCGTGTCATTTGCTCCCATGCCCGTGACTAGCTCAGCCTTTGCACTGGAGCAAGTGGCGATCACTTCCCAGCCGCGCTTTCGTGCGAGATAGACTGCGTACATGCCAGAAGCAGAGCTGCCACCCAACACCGCGACCTTCCCATTTTTGCCGACGTAGGACTCGACCTTCTCTATGAGCGTGCAAGCCGTTGACCAGGCTAGAGGCAGTGCTGCAGCCTGTTCCCACGACCAATCTTGCGGCTTGCAAACGATTGCATTTTCAGACTTTGCAGTGTCGATGCGGATCATTTCTTGGAACGTGCCGTTGGGGAAAGGGAAGATGACGCCAAGAACCTCGTCGCCGGGCTTGAAGCCAGATGCATTTCCAGCTTGTTCGATGATACCGGCGAAGTCTTCGCCCACGCCTTTGACTGGTACTAGCCAGCTTGGAAGGGAGGGTAGTATTGGGTAGTTCATGAGCTGGATATCGACGGGGTTTAGAGCGGCGGCCATGACGCGGATGAGGACCTCGGTTGGGCGAAGGGGTGCATCGCTGAACTTAATCTTGGTACGGTTCAATGCTGCCGGATAGCCACCAGGGCCGTAGGTCCATGCGTCAATTTCTGAAGGCATGATCAAGGCTGTTGGCTTTCTCCGAATGGCGGTGGTGCTGATGTTGGTGATGCGCGACTGCTGGGAAACGCTCAGCCAAGGACTGGTTCTCGTCGCTCCTGCATGGTATAAATACTGTCAAACCTGGCCAACAACACACATCTTATCGTTGTCTGCGACGTGCTCCGGCGATGTTGATCTGTCCGAGTCTGTATCTCCGAGAACCCTCGATTCCGATGAGCTTAGTAAGGGCCATCCATTCTTCATCTCATGGTGCTGTTTCCTCTGCTTTTGTCACTTCTCGGCTTCGTTGTTGTCCCGCCCCACCCTGTAAGATCAAGCCACAAAACGCCACCAGGCACATCGGAACAATTCACCAGGCCCTTGGTCTTACTGATTGCTAGAGATCGATTTAATGAATTATTATCGCCAGGACCTGCACCACTTAGGGATCTGAGTTTTGAGCTTGGTACCGTAAGTCTTGGTCGCCTTTACTTCAAGGGGACTAATATGGCAAGTGAACGAGCTGGTAGGATAGCAAGCAGAAAAGAATTAGGACGAGGTAGCAGATGTAAAGTGATCAAAATAGCACGTAAAATAGCACGTAAAATAGCACGTAAAATAGCACGTAAAATAGCACGTAAAATAGCATGTAAAATAGATATACTGTTTTTGTAATTTTTGAATTCTAATTAGATGCAAGGTAAAGAACCAAGACAAGAATAAACATCACTTAGCGTGCTGTACTCGTACGTCCTCCAAACCCTTATTGAGTGGATCAAGGATTAAGCTGACAGCATTCGGCGTAACCTTGAGAGCGGTCTCCGATTTGGCTTCTGCCATGAGATCATTCACATGCTCTACAAGGTAAACATTAGTCGGTAATCGGCAAGAAATCCAGTCCTAGAGCGAGAATGTGAGCCACAAAACAATATGACACGCCCGAAAAGACCGCGGAATAAAGGAACTGAATGAAGCCCTATTCCCGTCCGTCCCCAAAGCCTCCCAGACCGGTCCTCTCTCAATGTCACCTCACCAAGATCGGCGTCGCCCAATTACTCAAACGCCAATTGTCGGCTAAATCAAGCATTTAACCTCTCCAGACGCCTACGTAAACATGTCTTTTGCCCTCAATATCCAGAAACGTAACTCGCGCAACCCCATCCTCCGCTTTACCCCAGTTCGGCTCTTCTCCATCTACGATCTGCCTCAGCCAAGAAACCAAGTACCGGATGTCCTACTCGAAGCGCACCAACGACACTCTCTACCTTACGCCGTGGAGAATTGGACTAACCCTGCTACGGAATGCAGGAGGGAGACATACAGGGCATGGCTATATGAAAACATTGGCGTGACTGTGACGTTGAGAGTTGATCGGCAGAGGGGAAGAGGTGGTAATATGGAGAAATATCGTGTTCATGTAAGGGCGTATCGTGGGTAGTCGGATGTCGAAAGGTTTTATCCGGACCAAGATGCGAAGGGGCGATATACGTAATTAATTCGATACTACCTCATATTGAGCACGTTTACGTTGAACTCTTATATTTCCCCAGTCCCGTCGACTGCTCATCTCTTCAAGTGAAGCAATCATCATCACCACTTGACGTCTACCAATCGAGCTCGTCAAGGCGCAATTCGAGATGAAGTTCACAACCCTCCTCTCCCTCCTCGGCCTCACCGCCCTCACCACCGCCCAAAACACCACAAACTCAACCTACCTAAACCCCATCCTCCCAGGCTGGCACTCCGACCCATCCTGCACCCGCGTAGACGACACCTTCTACTGCGCAACCTCCACCTTCATCGCCTTCCCCGGCATCCCCATCTACGCCTCCAAAGACCTCATCAACTGGCGTCTCGCTAGTCATGCTTGGTCGCGTGAGTCGCAGTTACCGGGCATATCGTGGAATACGTGGGGGCAGCAGGATGGCATGTATGCGCCCACGCTGAGATATCATGAGGGGGAGTTTTTCTTGATTTGTGAGTATTTGGGACAGAATGAGGGGATTATTGGGGTTATCTTCAGAAGCACAGACATATTCGACGATGAGGCTTGGAGTGATCCGGTACGCTTCTCGACCGGGAAGATCGATCCGGATCTCTTTTGGGATGACGACGGCAAGGTCTACGTCGCTACTCAAGGCATTCTTCTGCAAGAAGTCGATCTCGAGACCGGAGAGCTCAGCCAACCCCCTCTCGAACTTTGGACAGGCAGTAAGGGTGCCGACACGGTGTGGCCCGAAGGACCACACATCTACAAGAAAGACGGCTGGTATTACCTCCTCATCGCAGAAGGCGGCACCGCAACAAACCACGCCGTAACAATCGCCCGCGCCCCTGCTATCGACGGTCCCTACGAACAATACGAAAACAACCCTCTCCTGACCAACATGAACACGAACGAGTACTTCCAAACCGTCGGCCACGCAGATATTTTCCAAGACACGGATGATAACTGGTGGGGTCTTGCTCTCGCAACACGGTCCGGCCCGGAGTACAATGTGTATCCCATGGGTCGTGAAGCTGTTATGTTCCCTGTAACATGGGAAGAGAACGAATGGCCTGTTTTGGAACCTGTTCGTGGCCGCATGTCAGGCTGGAAACTCACCGCCGAAACCCGCGATGTACCAGGTGACAAACCCTTCGTCAACGAAGGAGATTCCTACCCCTTCACCGAAGAAGACGCATCAATCCCAGCAAACTTCCTCTACTGGCGCGTTCCCCGTTCAGGATCCTTCACACCCACCACCTCCGGTCTCCGCATCACCCCTTCCCGCGCGAACCTGACCGGGCAAATCGAACACGATAACCTCAGCGGTCGTCGCGGGCTGTCTTTCATCGGCCGTCGTCAAACACACACCATCTTCGATTTCAGCGCGGACTTGACCTTCGCACCTACAGAGGTGAATCAAGAAGCTGGTGTGACAATCTTCCTCACTCAGTACAACCACATCGATCTCGGCGTGCAATTGACTGAATCAGGCGAGAAGCAACTCCATTTCCACGCTGAGGGAACCGGTGCTTCAGAGGTGAATGAGCTATATGACTTGCCAGCGAGTCTTGCGGGCGCGGAGACGGTGAGACTTTGGGTCCGCGCTGTTGATCAGAGCACCTTCGAGGTCTCTCTTGGTAGTACCGATGATGACGATATTGGTGAGGTGATTGGTTCTGCCTCGGCGTCATTGCTCAGTGGTGGATCTGGCTCGTTTGTTGGAAGTCTGGTCGGTGTGTTTGCGACCTGCAACGGCAATGGCGATGGTGAGGAATGCCCTGAAGGAGGCGAGGCGTACTTCACCAACTGGGAGTACACCCCCATCGCGCAGTTCATCTCAGCAGATGAGTCTGTCCCTGCAGATGAGCACCCGACGAAGTAAGGAACAACTGGTAGAAGATCAAGGCTGTATCGAGACTGGCCGCGCTTGAAGAATTATATTCCGCTGGTGCTCTCAGGTTCTATCCTACATGGCTGTCATAGCCCTAAACTACTGTAGCCCGAAGACAGATAACGCTACTTGCCACAACTACGGGCCTGCAGCGGCCATCCTACTGCTGGCTTGCCGTGCCCTTCCGCTCCTGCGCAGACCATTGATGTCCTCATCAGATTCCTTCCTCGCCAGCATCGCATGTCCCTCCTTGCGGCTCTGTAGCTCTCCTCTCTTAATCGGTCGGCCACGTTGCGCTGCATCCTGCTCATCTGCTTCCTCAGATCCTGTGTTCACGGTAGTAAGGCTCTTGCGGCCTCGCACCTTGCGCTCTGCTTCGGCGTCCAAGAATCGGTGGATCGTTCGGTGGTCCAGCACACGCTCCTCCTTATCGCCATATCCTGCCTTGTCTGTCTTGGGCCAGACATAGCCGTAAATCTTGGAGTGTCGCTCACACCGTTGGCACGAGGCACGAGTGAAGTAGGCATTCTGTTGGATGAAGTAGGTATCACAGGTCATGCACTGAATCCAGGCACTCTCTGGCTCTGAGAGAAGGAGAGGTGTGAGAACGTAGTCACCCGGCTGTCTTACGCGTGCCGGCGGTGTTGACTGCTTGATGAAGGTCCGCCTCTGATATTTGCGTCGCTTCGGCTCGCTGTCGTCATCCTCGGCCGCTTGCCCAGCCTCCACTGTTTCAATACTGACTGTGATAGGCGCGACTGCCTCGGCTTCCTTAGTTGCGGCGTTGACGATTGCCGGTATCGACTCTCCAGATAGGTCAACAAGTTCCCTCGAAACATCGCTGCTCTCCTTGACCGGGCTCACTTTGCCGACACTACTTTGCGGGGAGACCGGTGCCACAAGGCTCGGGAAGCTGTCGTCCCGTTGTAGTGTCCTGGTTGATTGCTTCGCAGGTGTTTCCATCGTACGCTCTGGGCTCTCCTTCTCAGGTGACGTGGCATCTGTCTCGATCGCCTCTCCGCCACTGACAGAGGCGCCACTGCCACTCGCTGAGCTTTCCCTAGAAACAGGTCGAGCTGTCGGCTCAAGAAGGTGCTTGAACTTCTTCGACGGAGTGAAAGGCGGCGTGGCCAGCACATCTATCGGTCTCTTGCGTCCTCGTGGGGTCTCATCCGGGGCTGTAGTCTTGAGAGTCGCATCATCAGTTGCAAGGTCGAAGCGGGAGCTCCTGCGACCGAGGCGCCGTATTCTTGGGCGAATGTCCGGGTTCACAGATGATGTCCGAGATGAGCCCGCGATGCTATCATCTCTTCTCCGGCGACGAAGAGAGTATGTTTCGCTCTTGTCATCCTCAATGCTCGGGCGGACCACTGCTACTCCGTCTTCAGGCGCCCATCCATTCACCAGTCCTTCTTCGCAAGTCCTGCACAAGCATTCACAGTTGTTCTCGCCGAAGTAGCTCTCGCCATATGTGACCGTAATTTCCTCGCCAGGCTGAATCGGTCGAACAGCGATAATCTCAATGCCGGCATTGCTTGTCGTCATCAGTTTCGCATTCGCCCCGCAGTCGTGGTTGGCAAATCGCGCAGGACCCATGAAGAGGCTGGTGCATTTGCTCCTTGAACTGACAACAATGCTGAAGTCCTTCTTCCGAACCGAAATCTCCTTCTCCTCCTCGGGCGTGATATTGACCTGGATGCCAGCAAGATATTTGATAGATTCGTTGCGTCGGATATGCTTTCTCGCTGTCAGAGCAGCTTCGTATGTGACAATTGTGTAACGATTCGTCGCATTGACTTCGAAGGCGCAGTCAGGCATGTAGATCTGGACATATCGGCGAAGGTGGCGCTTGAAATCGGTCTTTTCCTTGTCGGTCTTCAAGCCATTCATGAAGCGGCGAATGCCATCGGTCGCTACAAGCCGCTTCTCAGCAGCTTCCAGGTCCTTCTTCAGTACCACTTCATCCTGAATGATCTTGGCGATCTCCTCTTCCCTCACACCTCGTGACGGGTGGTATGATGGCCGGTTCTTGGGGATGCTGGTCCAGTAGTACATCTAAAAGCCTTGGGGTCAGTCTTGTGGCCTCCAGCTCGTATGCGCCACAGCGCTTCCTCGAGCGATACTCACGTGGTCAACCAGCGCATCGGTGAGAATGTCGTCGTAGGAAGCCAGCTGATTGAGGGTCAGAGGCTGCCTCTTCGTGGTCTGGGGTTTTGAGGGAGGCATTGTCGTGATCCAAGCTGGGCGTCAGGCTGAAAGGTGGCAATTGGAACAGAGAAGCCGAAGTTGACGAGAGCTTGCGCCGAAGACCTTCACGAGAAGGAAAGACCAATGGGCAGGTCGCAAGTCGCAAAGTCGAGGGGTCCAACGGCAATGGAAGAGCAATGCGCAATGCTGCAATCCAGGCAGCGGCGCAGATCAGAGTAGCAGCTGTGGCATTGGAATGCGGCCGGGGGTATGGGAATTGCGCTGAATGGGAATGTGCCGCTCTGATATTTAGGAAGAAGGCCTGAGGTCGAGAAAGGAGCGAATTCAGGACAGCAACAAAGGAAACGCTAGGTTGTTGAGAAATTCAAGTGGTCGGCTTGGTTTGGGAGGAGAAGAGGTGAGGAAGAAGTGAGGGATAAGAATACGTGGAGAGAGAGAGTTGAGTTGGGTCCAAGGCAGGCTACGGCCAAGGAGGTCATCACGATCGCTCCTTCCCTGCACCGTCAAGAGTAATTTGCAGTGTCCCAACACTTTTCAGAGACGGCAATTATCCTGCTTCAATTGATTTGAGTGTCTCTATGCTATTAAGTTATGCTGTGCCACTGCGTTACTTCACTTTGGAGAGTACCGTCCTCGAACATTCACTTGACATGCTCCAACTCATGGGAACCCCCCTACCCCCCAGAAAACGGAGTGGCTGGCTTCCCACAGCAACCACATCAACGGGAGATGCGCTTGATTGGCCCCACTGTATGACTGCGGCTGCAACCACTTTCCTGTTCAGCTCACCTCAGCCAGGCTGTAAGAGGCAGTCATGCTACGGAGTGCTCAAAATAGGATTCAGTCCTACGACTGTCCTGAAGTAACTTCGAGCTGAAAACTTGAGCATATTGCACCTTTGATCGCAGCGACGATTCCTCTTTGTCTTGCTTCAGTGGCTTGCGCCTCCAATTTACGGCGGGTCTTCACCCATGCTCGAGCCGTAGACCGAGTAACCACCCCAAACGGGCTTAGCTCTAGTTTGACCATTCGAGGGATGGTTGGAGACCACGTGACACTGAATCTCGAAAAGTCCAACGCCAGATGCGCTGAGGTTCGTGATGCCCCCGAACGAGGTATCGAGCTCTCTATGCCCGACGCCACACAGTCAACATGATTCAATTAAAGGTATTATCACTCTATATGCTCAAGCTGACTTCATACTGACTGTCTGAAAGACAATATTGAACTGCATCGACAACTCGGGCGCTGCTCTGGTCGAATGCGTCCTTGTCGTCGGTCAGAAGCGACACGCCAGAATAGGTCCGCCCCTACCAACGACACATCTCCCCGACTCCTTGACTGACCGTATACACAGGTGACAGAATCGTCGTCGTCGTCCAAGAACACCGTGGCGCCTCCGCCTCCGGTATGGCTGGTATCTCCGCCGCCAACAAAGTCAAGCGCGGTGACATCCGTCACGCCGTCATCGTCCGCACCAAATACCCTACCCAGCGCATCGACGGCTCCGTTGTCAAGTTCGACGACAACGCATGTGTCCTCCTTAACAAGGCTGGAGACCCGGTCGGCACCCGTATCAACGGCGTCGTGGGACAGGAGTTGAAGAGGAAGAAGTGGAGCAAGATCTTGTCGATGGCACCGATGCAGGCATAAGGGATTGTGGACGAGGTGTTGAGACTACGCGATCACATCAAGTGTCCGGAAGGATGGGGGAGGATTGTATTATCACGGATGTACGAGCATTTCTGCGGCGTTGAAGTCGTCAAAATAGACGGCGCGGATCCCGTTGCAACGGGACATTACTGTATCTATGTCACAATACCAAATTTTTACTACATATTCACATAAGTACGAAATCACGTCAGCAAAAGATCAAGTTGTCAAGTTATGTTGTCCATTTTTAATTCCATTTCCATGAGACATTCAAGTCTCACATCTGTAAACACCAAATACAAAGTTCATGAGAACAGGTTCGATGCCATGCGTTTGAAACATTAAGCAAGATCGCGTTCTCGCCACTCCTCAAACATTGTCTACGCTTCCAAAACTCCTATGCGCCAGAGTCCGTACCATGCGATAGAGCAAATCGCCGACTCGATAGTGGGGTATCGTAAATGCGTGAAGAAACTCGTCTAACTGAAGATGTGACCACAGTCGCAGCAAACATAGAAAAGTTTCTGTCAAGCATAAAACGTTAGTCCAATGCCTCTAAACATACCCAGAAGAACCTCCCGAAGGGCCCGTGAGTGGAGAAGAGGAGAATATCTTACCATGCCGGTTTCAGCGCTACGCTGTTGGGACTGGAAGAAGACGGCCTGGTCGTGCTTGCATGCGGGGCAAGACTTGTTCGCCCGTGGGAGCTAGAGTCCGGGAAAATTCTGTCAGCCACAGCTGTCCATGAAGGGAGGAAGTGTGCCGTGTGTTGTGTGTGTTGTTCTGCAGGGGTCTTGGGGATGATGTGCAAAAGCTCAAAGCAAAAAGTCATCCACCACCACTGCCACCATGTCGTCCTGCGGGGTCGAGAGTGTCGTTGAATGGAGGTCGTAGGTTTCGCGGTTCGGTCCTCAAAGGTCGACTGTCATCGAATTATCCGAGAAGGCATCGCTCGTCGTATCCGAGTCGGATCGGCCGCGCATCGTGGATTTGGACGCATGGTGATCGGTATCGTGCTCCTCGAACGGTTCCTCGTCGTACTCGTCGAAAGGATCTTCGCTTCCCCAGGGCAGCTTGAATTGACACATGCCCAGGTTCTCCTCTGACCGCGCCTTCTTACTGACAACCATATCCCCAGAAGGGTCTCCACAAGTGTCGCAAACGATAATAACACCGCATCCGAGGCACATGACGGGGGAGAGTTGGCAATCACTAACCGTAGGGTCAGAACCAACGTCCTGAGTGACACCTGCGGTCTCACCAGCAGAAGTGTTCAGGAAGTTGCGGAAAACACAGGTTGACTGTGCCTCCTCGGTGTACTGGCAGGTTCTGCATGTGAACTGCAGCTTGTGGGCATCGGCGTCCTCCTTGGGGTACAACATGTTGGAGCATTCTGAGCAGAAACGGAAGGTGATCTGTTCTTGTTTCTTGTTCGCGCCGTCCGCGGAAGTAGTTGATCCTGGAGAAGCCATTGTAGCTATTGTGTTCGGGTCGGAGAAACTGGCACGCTTTGTGGAATCGTGTCGAAGACTCTCGCCTCGAATTTATCTAGGTTGCGGTAAAGGGACGTGAAAGCGAGTGACAACAGAACTATCTCGTGTGTTGTTGATGCGTCTGTGAAAGGCTCGGTCGCTACGTCGGTAGGTTGTTGGTTGTGTTGAAGGAAGAAAGAGAGAGCGCGAGTAGCGGGCGGTGGTGGGTTTCTTTGAGGATGGGAAAAGCAAGAGACTCTGGCGGTCGGGATCCAATTTTGGGTGGGGCCAAGTGGTAAGGCAGCACTTCGTATTAAGTGTCGACGCGGAGTAAGGTAGCGTGGTAAAGTTGGAGTCCAAGGGTGTTGAAGTTCTAGGTTTGAAGACGTTTCCTTTCTTTTCCAGTCGTGTTATGAAGACAAGACTGCTCTCACATGGACGCAGGCTCTGAAGCGCAGTGTAGGCAAACAGCAATCCGGCTGGGAGCTGAGTTGTGCTGACTTGATCACACAGCAGTGCTGTACAGTGATCAGGTGGCGAGGCGAACTTGTGTGACTCAGACCCATTGATGGCAGTATTGTTTCGCATCATTTGGGCACCAGCGTCAGCGAAAGTCTATTGTCCCCCCGATCTGTTCACGTGCTTTTTTTCTCATCCTTCTGGCCAGATTTGTGAATATGATATTTGACAATCATATGCATCAAGGCCGTCTAGGTCCAACCCAAAGCGCGACTGGTCCGGACCGTTCGACTACCCTGTAATCTTGTAGCCTCTCATCACGAGCGCTTGGAGTCGCACGATACCGTAAATTAAAAAAAGGTAGTCCTGTCTCGAAATTGACCGTTAAGTTGACAAGTATTCAATTCAATAAGGTGCATGTAGCTTGATTAAGATCTTGAAATAAAGGTGTGGCCGTAAGTCCATCCTCCTAATAACGCGGAGAGCTGTGACCTTCGAGACGGGAAGTTGGCGTAGGTGAACTGGGCTGCCGTCGCATCCTGCTCTTTCGTCCCATCTCCATCCAGGCATGCACCCAGAAACCTCTTCCGTCCCGACTTAAGCGCCTCATTTTGGCTGAACATGATTCCCTCAGCTTTTGGTGTGATATCTTGTAAGGCTACGACGATCATGTACAAAGACCACAGAGCCTGCATGGCCTCCTTCCAGTCCGGCCAATGGAACGCCATTTCTCTTGCCGCTCGCTTCCATGGATGTCAGCTCCGCCCCGCCCGTTGCCGAGTTAGACCTCATCGCGGGGCACAGGTGTCCCCAAACACCACTAAGATGGACGCTGTTCCCGCGACAGGTCTAGTCCATCGCCCCCCTCCTCCACGATTTGAACGTCATTGCAAAGCTTCAATTTCTGCGCCGTCTACCGTCCTCGACTTTGCCTTTATTTGTACTTCATTGGATCCAAAAGCTGTAACTTTACGTTCAAATTCATCATTAGCTGCTCTTGACTCGGCTGCTGCTGTTGCCGTCTTGACGAGTGACTCGACCTCTTCCGTCCAACCCTCCGCTTCAAAGCTCGAAATCATGGTACGTTCTGCCCTTTTCGCAAGCGCAATGCGCCGGGTTCAAGGAATACCAGCTGCTGCATCATCACGATGGACTAGAGAACAGTTCTGACTTGGCTTTTGTACAGGATACCGGTCTTCCCCCTAATTGGGAGGTTCGCCACTCCAAATCCAAGGACCTTCCCTACTACTTCAATACCATCGACAAGGTCTCTAACTGGGTGCCTCCACCGGGGACTGACACCGAGAAGCTTAAGAATTATATGGCGACGCATCACGTCAACTCTCGCGCTCACGAATCCGAATTGGCCAAGCCTAAACCAGGCGAGATCTGGGCTTACCATTTGCTCGTGAAACACAACGAATCGCGTCGCACAAGCAGCTGGCGCCAGGTAAGTTACAGGACACAAATTCTTCCATCTTCCCTTGGGGATGTGTACGGATAAAGGAGCTGCTGACAAACAAATGTGTAGGACAAAATCACACGATCGAAAGAGGAGGCTATGGAGATCATTAAGGAACACGAACGAAAGATCAGGAGTGGCGAAACAACCCTGGAGAAACTGGCGAAGACCGAGTCCGACTGCAGCTCAGCTCACAAGGATGGAAATCTCGGAAAGTTTGGCAAGGGAGTCATGCAGCAGGCCTTCCAGGACGCAGCTTTCGCATTGCAACCTGGTGAGATGAGCGGTCCCGTCTCGTCGGACAGCGGCCTGCATCTTATTTACCGGTAAGTCAATGTCTCCAACACCGTAAGATTTCCATGCTGACTTGAGGCTCCGCGAATAGGAAAGAATAGGTTTATCAAATTCAAAGCGCGCTGACAGCTCCAACCACTATGATCAAAATGAAGTGACAAGTCGACCATCGCGATCAATGTCAACGTACACACTGACTCTCGCAATGCAGTCCGAGCCTCTCGTACCACATCTGAGCCGCCGATATGTTACAGAATATGCTCTTGCACATCTCTTCATGGTATATGTACTGTTTGGCAATGCGTGCCGTGTTCAAGATGCTCAATGCCCTGCTAGATCGATGACCAAGGTCTTGAAGGGCCCTACCGTCGTGAGGATGACCGTCACAACTCCGAAAATTGTCATAGACAAGGCCGCATATGGAGCGGCACGGCTCCTCGTTTCGTAAAGGTAGGCAACACCCATGGCCGCTCCATTGACACCAATTGCGATTCCCGCTGCGATGGTGGCGGGATCATCGTACGCGTTCCATTCGGTCGTTGTCGGTGGGCTTTCGGCTCCTGCTTGCTTTTCCTGATCAATGTCTTTCTGCTTGGTGTTGATCGAAGGCGTCAGAGGCGAATCCACTTCAGTCTTGACTCCCAGATGATCGAGGATGAAGGGGTACATGAGCTGGCCGAAGATACCGTTACCGACCACAAGAGCTGCGTTGGCCACCATGTTTCCCCCGACGGCTTCGATTGCGGGCTTGGCCAGGGCCAGCGTGACACTTCTCGCCGCGAAAGCCAATGCTTCTGGCTTATCGAGGCCCATCGCCCTGCCGGCAAGAACGGACAAGAAAACATTCCCTGCTGCGGCAAACACCGAAATGAATACAGTCAGAGTCCCTGCAGTGCTGAAAAGCTGTCTTCGGCATTCGAACAACTTGAAGCCCCAAACGAAGATTCCACATTCGAGCAGAGAGAGGGCCGCATCACCTGCACCAAACCAACCTTGTGGGTTTGTGGGTAGTACATCACCCTGGACTTTGCTTGTCCAGAGTGCGTACAACGGCGAGCCGGCGCTGAAGCCATTGAGAATGTCAGCGAGATTCTCTCCGCGTCCAGCTTCGGCTTTGATCCTCGTGTACCCAACCATGGTCAGTGTTGTGAGGAGGACCGGATTCATCAAGGTTGCCATGACATTCCTGGCCCTCAGATGGCGGCGCAACTTGACGGAAGCTTTGAAAGCGCGTTGCGCACTGACTGCCGAAATCCACAATAGCCACAGGACGAAAGCGTCGAGAATGCGATTGTCGTGTGTAGCAGCGCTGACAGGGGCACCAATAAGGAAGACGCAGATGAAAGCAAGCCCAATAGGCCACACCGTGGCCAACGTCGATTTGGGCTCTTTGTCATCGGGTTGTTCCAGGGACTGAGAAGCCGTTGGTTGTCCACCTTGTTGACTGGCATCTCCAGTAGCAGCAATACTCGGAGTAGCTGTGCCAGGTCTCGATGGCTTGTTGTCGGTGTCGTCAGTCATTTCGTCTCGACTGACATCGGGGTACCATTCGATATCGATACGAGGCGGGATGTCAGCCAAAGGCTGTGGGGTACCACGATTGTCAGAACCCTTGATACCAGAGCTCGTGGTTCGTAGATACGCCGACCACGACAGGTACGCCATCAGGAAGACAAGAATCCATGATATGACGTTGGTGATCACTAAGGCACGTCCGATCAGACTCGCGATTCCTCGATGTGACACTGGTCACTCACCTGCATTGCCCAAGATGCAAGCTATATCACGGCCGTCGAGAATATCGTCCTCATTCAGCATGATGATCGGAACTGGAAAACCGATGCCCATGTGGGTATTGATGAAATCGACCTTGGTATGTTCATCAGCCAGAGAATTCGGCGCGGAGGTGGTCAGAAACTCACCCTGGGCTTGATCCATTGCTGGTATATGTCCTCCACTCGACGCTTAACGAGGAACGCTGCGCCCATGCACAGGAACACAAGAGTCATGCTGATGATCGACGAGAGAAACTCAACTTTCGCCAAAGACAGCGCTCGGCTCAAGCCCCAGATCACCAGTTCACTGAGCAAATAGGTCAAAGCAACCCAGAAAATGTGCACAAGTTGTGGGACTGCAGCTCTCCTGCGACGGAGCCAAAGGCCAGTATCGACAGTACTCATGAGCCCATTGTCGACTTGAAGGAGGGGAAGTCGACCCACGCTCCATGCTGATAGCCAAACCGACGGCCATTGAGTGGAGATACCACGGACAGACTTGAAGCAATCATGATATGACCATCTCCAAACGGCCTTCGTGTGCTGTTGGAGCTGAGCCAGCACGTGCTGCAGGCGATCCATCGTCGCACCGGAAGAGACAGCACGTCCCACAATAGCAAGTAAGCAAGGCGAGGCGAGGGCCAGGGGGTTTGTACGATGGTGGAAGCAATTACAAGCAAATGTTACACCGTGTGTCCATGATAGCGCGAGGTGTCATGGATGGAACCGAAGACTTTATGAGGTTCGGAAAGATCAGAGAAAACCCAGGAAGAGGGAACCGCGTTTTTGGAGTGGTGGTAGAATAACATCACCGAGGCTATGACAGCTGTGCATCACCTGCAACGGCTGGCTGGTGGGTAACGGACGCAAGTGAATAGTATCAGCTGTATAGCGGTGACGGACCGGCCGCCGGACGGCAAGGCGCCTCTTGAGCTGCCGAGCCCGACTGCGTGTTCAAACTCTGAAACTGACGTAGTTGTTCTACATTATTCCCACGGTGAAGCTTCGAGGCACAATCACTTGCTCAACTTGATGTAGATTGGTGGCATATTTGCAAGACTGATAACAACCGCTAACCAGGCAAGTTTCGCCTATCCTTAGATGATGCCTTCTGAACGGCATTGTCTAATATGCTATACTGCGGGTGCTTGATGATGCGTAGTCCAGCAGCTCTTCATACCGAAGCAGCTGTGTGATCAATTCAAAGGTGGGAAAGGGGCGTGTAGGAAGAATGTGTGCTTAATACTATCACAAGAAGTAAACCTAGAAACGAAGCCATTGCCAGCAAAGAGATCATGTGCTGGAGGACTTTACTCATGCTATCGCCAAGCAACATCGTGGCGCCGCCTCCCGTGCAAACGACGATTCCGGCACCGGTGCCAGGGTCCAGACGCCACTGAGGAAGGAGTCCCTTCCGAGGAGGATGGGATGCCCGCAGCCGCGTAGATTATGTGCTGGCCCAGCAGCTTGCCGTGAAGCACATCCACTATGCTGGGCGCCGCAGAGACTCGAATCATCGATCTCTGCCTGTCTTTGGTTCTTGTGAGCAGCTTAAAGCGAATAGAAGAGCAAACACCCGCGTGGTTGGGGCCCTAAACCATGCACGCGAGACAGGTCGGGACAATCCAAGAGAAATTGCCGATTAATAAGCAGGATAGTGTCACAGCATACCTCTTTCCGAGTGAATTAAGTCTGACATCAAATATAGGTCGAGCATAAGTTCAAGTACTGAAGGTCGACTATTATGACCGGAGTACCAGAGAAATGTTAGCGTTGAAGCAGCCGCGCCACAGGGGTTGCAACGCGCCGTGGCGGTGTGATTGGACCCTGCAGCTTGGAAGGCGGGGAGCCATTTCACCTCGTCACTGTAACCCGCTTCATGATCACCACAACAGTTTTCCCAAAATAAGACACGGCTATCTGTGAAGTTGCACAAGTAAGATCCTCAGCGGTGTCAACGAATTGCACCCGACGATTCAGATCGGCTCAGGGTCGATCCCATCGCCGACATGGCGGCGGTGGAGTCAAAAAGCCACGCAGAAGCTCTGCTTCTGAAAGCCGACAAAACTTATGGAATTCATGCTGGAGCGAACGCAGTTCAGGAGGCACTGGACCATGTGGAAGGCGATTCGGTGTTCCGTGACTGGGTGCTTCGACATCTCGAGGCTGACAACCTCTTGACACCGGATGAGCTCGCAATGTGTGCAATCCTTCGGACCCGTGCTGCTTGCTAGCCTGTTCTGCCTTTGAAGCTGACAGGACCTACAGATACATGGAGCTTGACCGTGCAGGCAAAGTAGACGAGCTGTCTAGAGTGCAGGATCTCACACAAGCTCAGGGCGTATCCGAGCATGAGGTCCGACTGGCCACAGAGGAGCTACAACGTTCCACACAGGCAATCCAAAAACAAACAGAGATCTTGCAGCTCCAAAGTCAGGCAGTGGACCGTGCTGTGCAGAAGAAAACAAGGAACGACAGGCGGCGTCGAGATCTCGAAATAGTCCAGAAGCGCAAATGGGACAATGAGCACAAACAGCTCGTTGGGGAAGTACGACATTGTCCTTTCTGCATATCGATGAACTCCGCTAACCGTCCCAGACGGAGAGTCTCTCCTATGGAATAGAACAAAGAGTTGAGGACCTTTCGCAGGACACCGACTCTTTGCTGCCTCTCATGCAGACTGCTGTGGAAGACAGTCTGCAGTCTGACGACAAGCTGCTCGCAAGCCTGCAGAAACTTGGCAAGGAGCTCGACCGTCAGGATCCGGATGAGACTGAGATGGTCGAGAAGATGCGCGAAATTTGTCTTCGGTGAGTCCGAACGCGACGATGAGGCTGCATCGGCTGACCATGATTTCAGATTGATCAAAACAACAGTTGAGACTATCAGGACGAGGCTCGACCGTGTCTACCTTGAAGCTCTCACGACGGCAGCGTACCAGCACCACAACGAGCCTCCGACGTCCACCGACATTAAGGCTCTTGGAGAAGAGGTTGAGTCTCTATACGCCGAGATCTTGCCGGTCGCGCAAATGTCTGTGGAACAGCAACGATTGGATCCAGCTATCAAGAGGATCTCAGCTCGCGATGGGCAAAGCCTCCACAAGTCCGCAATGGCTCTACAATATGTCAGTACCTGGTCACATCTTGCCGCTTACAGCTACACAAGACCACAATTCGAAGGCTGACATTGCCCCCAGGTTTCTGACTGCTTGCAACACCTGCTCGAGAAGTCCGATCGGCTGGCCCAGCAAGTTGAGACTGCAGGCAAGCACTATCAACATTCCTTGCAATTGACCGCGAAGGCACGGGACGAGCTGTCTACTCCCACAGAAGCCCCAGCGCAACAGCCTCAGCCTACGATGCCTGCGTCACCAGTGCGACGACCACTGCCCATTCGTATGCGAGGCGACGATGCCCCTGGCGGGTCGAGGCGGCGGTCCTCTGGCATACCAGAGATACCAGCACTCGAAGGTCTTCTCGAAACACTCGGGGTCCAACCCTCTGTTGAACAAACGACAAACGGATCACTTCTCAAACACCTGACCCAGGTCCTGGAAAATCGCACCAACAAGGGTGACGACATCGTCAAGAACGCGCAAGATAGCTACGAAGCTATGACGACTTCACACATCGACGATATGACTCTTGCTGTGCAAGTGCTGAGCGACAGCGTATTCGCGGAAATGAGCTACAGTGAGGTCAAATTCGTGGATACCGATTTCGAAGCTTCGATCGACCTTCTCAAATCTGAAATTGAGCTAGCCCGAGAAGGCCTATCACGCTTGGAAATGAAGCACGTAGGAAAGAAGAGTGAAAGGAAAGAAGATTTGGTGAATCGCTGGACTACCTGAGTCTGACGATCTCTGGGAGCATTTGCTCCGTCGCCGTTGTGGCTACCCAGCATGACGATCCTTGGGGTCATTGTCACTCTAACTCAGCGAACCAGAACAGCGCTTTTACGAATAATCCCCGGAAAGATCTGTGAACACAAACCTGGAGAATCTGGGGGCGAGAATTCTTCTCAAGGCAGCCCAACGAGGGCTCTACAAAGGCAGCCAGGAGCGCACGCTCCGGACTTCTGAATACCTAGCCGGTAACAATCACGGAACCATGACGAGATGCACGCGGTCAGCGGTAGTCGGGCCCGGAGGAACTCTCCCTCATTATTGTTACTCGAAAACCTCAGCGAATGAGATATGCCTGATTACCACTTGGCTGATGCTCTCGACACTTTCAATGATGGCCGACGTTCCTCCATGCTCCGGTGTGACCTTCATATATATATAGAGCGGCCTTCCACAACATTTGCAACATAACCCAGGCTTTCATTATGTTCTCCATCAGAGCTGCACGCGCTATCTCAAGCATCGACACTATCTCCTTCCAACAAGCTCCTACTGCATGTAGGGCATTCACAGTCTCAGCTACCAAGATGTCTTCAATCAGTGCTGCCATTACAAAAGACCACCGCGAATTAGAGCAATACTACAATGAGGTCGTAAACTCAAACAACCACGATCACCAAGATCGCTATGGGAACCAATTCGTTTGGGAATTGGCCCGTCACTCTGTTGGCGAGGAGCTCATCGTCTATCCTGCCTTCGAGAAGTATCTAGGCGAAGAAGGCAAACAAATGGCCGAGAGCGACCGCAAAGAACACCACGAGGTAAATGACCACAGCACCGCCGAGACTGGCCCTTGCTAACCTCATATAAGGTAAAGGAAATGTTGAAGAAATTTCAGAACATGAAGGCAAAGGACCCTGATTACATTGCGAAATTGAATGAGATCTGGGGCCCATTGTCTAAATACATGAAAGAAGAAGAGGAGAAGGACATGCCCGCGCTCGAGGAGGCACTTACTGTAAAGGCTGGACCTAACGAAACTAAGTCCATGAGCACTTCTTTCGGCCGGACCAAGGCTTTTGTTCCCTCTCGGAGTCACCCAAGCGCTGGAGAGCATCCGCCATTCGAGACGGTTATGGGTCTTTTGACAGCACCGATGGATCATATTTCGGATCTGTTCAGGAAGTTTCCGGACAAGACTATTTCTCCAAACCCCTCTACCAAGTGAGACAGAGAGGCAAACAAGCATCCTTTGTATTAGTACTATTATGATCACAAGAAAGGGACGAAAACAAGACAATGATATTGCAACTTTTCCGCGATTATAATAAGAATCAAGACGCTAACAGGTGGGCCATCTCTAGTGTGGCTCGAGTCGTCTTAGTGGTGCCTGAAATACCGGGCGGCAATACTGCCAAAGCGATTGGTTGATAAGATTATGCAGTGCTCACCGAAAAGGGACCGACTGGGTTCTCCTCTCTGTAACTTCGCTATGAGTAGAGATCATCTCTCTCCCATAGCGCATTGCTAAATACCCAAATATGTCATCATGGTAGGAGCACTCAAAGAACGAAGTGAACGCACTACTGACGCTGACCTGAGTAGAGACTTCTGTGCCGGCTACCGTGGCCTAGCGCGCGGGAGCCACCAACAAGACCCACCCGTGTCCATTCGAACTCGACAGACTCAACCTTCAATACGCAAGACATACCGGTCGATCAACATAAAAGTACACTTGGACTCAGTGTCTTATCAGATGCAGAACAACCGGATGTAGATCTGGTGTTTGTGCACGGACTGGGAGGCGACCCTCGCAAAACATGGGGCACGACAGATGGACAGTCGGCTTGCTGGCCAGCAGACTGGCTACCGCTTGAGGATGGCTTCGACCGGGTTCGAGTTCAGACGTTTGGCTACGACACGAAGTTCCTGAAAGGCCCTGGGAACTGTCTCAATGTTAATCACCTCGGGAAGCTCCTCCTAGGCGAGCTCGAAACATCGCCCACGATCGGGCTTGCAAAAACGAAGATCGTGTTTATTGCACACAGTATGGGCGGTCTGGTTGTCAAAAAGGCCTTCCTGCTTGCTAAGAACGACCCTACGTACCATGAGCTCGCAAAGAGAATAGAGGCTATCGTGTTTCTAGCCTGTCCACACCATGGAGCCGACTCCGCGAAGTTGCTGCGCCGGGTGCTGAGTCCCGTGTACGATCGTCAGTATTTGGCTGACCTGGAGCGAAACTCACCCACGCTACAAGCCATCAACAATGACTTCAGGACGCATGCTGCAGATATAGCGCTTTGGTCATTCTACGAGACTCAGAAGATGAATCGCTGGACTCCACTGGTCGTTGACGAGATGTCTGCCGTGCTCAACTATCCCGACGAGAAGCAAAGGCCAATGGTTGCGGATCATCGTTCAATCTGCAAGTTTGAAAGCCCTCGAGCACCGAATTATTTGACCATTAGAAACTCCCTTGCGTTTGTAGTGAATGATATACGGACCAAGAACTCGGAGGGAGCATTGCTCGAATCTGCCACTCAAGGAAGAACTATCAGGGAGCTGCTGGGCTACAACGCACCCACCGACGATGTCTTGGACTCTTTAAGCGAGAAAAGAGAGCCAGGTAGCTGCGACTGGATTCTCTCGAACGACTCGTTCACGAGCTGGGCGTCACAGTCTCAGAAAGGCAGCATACTTCTCTGGATTAGCGGCAAGCCAGGATGGGGCAAGTCCACCTTGGCTGGCTTCGTCGTTGATCATCTTCAAGACATCGGATGCCAGGTTCATTCCTACTTTTTCCAATTTAGCACCCATCGAAAATCGACGTTCGAGGATTGTTTGAGATCCCTATCATACCAGATCGCACTGTCTAATGAGAGCTGTCGCGAGTCTCTACTTAGGCTGCATGCTGAGGGCGTCAGACTTGATGGCATGCAAGCTCGCCCCTTTTGGAACACGATAGCTCGGTACGGCGCCTTCGAGAATATTCAAGGCAGGCAGTATTGTGTGATCGATGGGCTGGATGAGTGCGGGGAGCCGCGAGTTGTCATCGAGACACTAGCGCAGATCTTGGAGGAGACATCGTCTGCGGAGTTCCGACTCCTCGTTGTTGGGCGAGAGCTGCCAGGCCTCCAAGGCTACACTTTCCAGACAGAACGCTGTATCCGTCTTACTCTCGAAGCCTCGCATACCTCTGCGGCGCTCGCCAAAGTCGTCCGCAGCCGCATACCTCTGATTCCCACAATCAAAGAGACGGACCGTGACCAGATAGGAGATAGGATAGTTCAGCAAGCGCAAGGCTCATTCCTCTTCGCCGACCTGATTCTACAAGACCTCGCAGGCTGCCACGATCAGGCCGAGGTCTCCAGAATCCTGGAGTCTTTACCTGGAGGCATGGAGCCAGTCTATGGCAGGATCGTGGAGAGCATTGCTCAAAACGCTACTTCTAGAGAGCTTTCACAAGCAATTCTGTCATGGATCATTTGTGCTAGTCGTCCGCTCACTGTCGCCGAACTTCAAATCGCTCTCGAGATCGATCTTGGAACGACTTTCCCTCATCTGAGCGAGAGCATCACGACTCTTTGCGGCCAGCTTGTTACTGTGGACCAGATCGGCCGCATCAAGCTTCAGCACGAGACCGCAAGGCATTTCTTGCTGAACAATACCCAGAGGGCAGACTTCTCTTTCGACGAGGGCGAGTGCAATGCCCGGATTGCAAGAACGTGTCTTAAGCTGTTCGTCAACAGAGATTTTCGGCGAAACCTTATCTCGGGAGCTACTCTGGCTGCCTTCGACACCTATGCATTGCTGGAACTACCGCTTCACTTGTCAAAGGCTGCTGATGCCAACCTGCAAGAGCTCTTGAACTCTTCTGAAAGGTTCTTCAAGTCTCATATTCTGGATTGGGTGAAGGTAGCCATACAATATCGAGGGCCGGGTTACCTGAACGTCACATCGGAGCGCCTAAGCCTGTTTTGCGACAGATGCCCAGCAAAGACTCAATCTTCGCGCTCATTCGCGTATATGTCTCGAATCGCGGTAGACCTTCTTCAGCTCAGCCGAAAGTTTGGAGGTGCTTTGGCATCTGACCCATCCGCGATTCATACCACAGTGCCTCTCTTTTGTCCTTCACAGTCGACAATCTATAAAGCTCGCAAGCAAAATGAGAGGCTCCAGGTAGTAGGCGATCTCGGAGAAGAATGGAGTGGAACGTTATCCTCGATTTCCTTGGAATCTCGAGCAATGTCGGTTGCGGTCAACGGACTTCATTTGGCTCTAGGTTTGAGATTTGGTGTCATTGTAGTGTTCAACACCACAGCCTACAAGCAAGTCCAGAGATTGGAGCACCGCGAAGAAATTGAGCATATCGCCTTTAGCGAGGATGGAAGCTACCTTGCAAGCAGCAGCAAAGACTCTACTAAGGTCTGGAGCCTCGAGCATGGTCATACCTTGCATCACTTTCATCACAACAATGACAGGCCTCTGGGACTAGCCTTCGATGGAAGTCGACTTTTAACACCGCGACGAGACGACATTTGTTTTGCCTGGGATCTTCGCCGCGAGGAAGCAGAAGAGCCACTCGAAGACATGAAGATACACCTCTCCGACCATAAATTCTTGAGAGCCACAATCTCAATTTCGGCTAGGCTTGCTGTCAGCCGGGATAATAATCTCAGTGTACTTGACTTAGACACAGGAGAGCTCATTCCGCAGAGTGCTACACAGACTTTGCAAAGTGCTCCAGATGCCAAGAAGACTGTCATTATCGACATCAGCCTGAATCCACTCAACGGGCTCCTAGCGATGCTTCGCGGGGACGAGCTGCTCATTCTGGATCTTCGACAAAATGAGGTCCTACAACGGTGCGAGTCTGAAGGTGTCATGCTCACAACAAGCTGCAACGGTCGCCTTTTAGCAGTACTCGAAACGAAGCCTGGCTTATCTGCAAATGTCAAGCTTTATGACTTTGACAGCTTGTCTTTTCTCCATGAAATCAGCACAGGAACTGACGACATTGAGTTCCTCAGCTTCGCTAAGAACGACTCCCATCTGATGGGTGTTTATGGCCGGCACGCGAACCAGTGCCTCGCCTGGGCATTACCCACAGATATGGCCTGTCTATCAGCTGTGCCAGACACAGAAACCTCGCATGAAACAACACTGCAATCCTCGTTGAATCGGATAGTGGGATTAGGTGACGTCGAAACACTTCTCGCTCCGTCTGATGCGAGCTTCATTCTTTGCGCCCGAGCGGATGGTGCGGTGGCTATGTTCGACGTCAAAACAGCGAGTTTCCAGAAGATTGTCTTCCAGTCACATTGTCCTATTCGATGCTTGGAATGGTGGCCGGCTCATCGTGCTGTTCTCTGTGTCAGTATCGATAATACAGTAACACTCCAGAGGCTGCCAGCAGATGACCATCAACTACCAATTGGCAACAGCTGCATCTTCAGCTTTCGAGTGGACACAAAGTACTGGATATTTGATCTGTGCATCGCTCAAGAGGACGACATGTTCCTTATTTCGGATATAGACACCACATTTGCATATTCTAAGGATGGGAGACTCTTAGGTACGTCGTCATTCAAGAACGACGGCAATGATAGAAGATTTGCGGCGCTTCCGCAACTGCCTGGACAGGCATTGTGTTTCAACGACCATGAAGGAGTACGGATTTTGAGTACCCGCGACATAGCCACGACACTGCGAGACACGGACATCACTGGGTTCGTGGACGTGCCATGGAGAAAGTCTGTGTACTCAGCGTTTCACTGGCAGCGCAGACTTCACTTCGGTCAAGACAATAAATTCATCGTGACTCAGGGACGTATCATGAACAGATGTCACGGTCCCAAAGGAGTGCTGATAAGGCTGGACCTGGGAGCTGTCTTGCGCAAAGGCACAGATATGTATCTGACTTCGTCACCAGACGAGGATCAAGTGCCTGGAACACCGGTGTGCTACTCAGACTTGTACAATGTCCCTGTTCGTCAGATTGTACACGTCCTCGACGACGAGACCGTCATCTTCATCGATGATTCGATGTGGCTGTGCTCATTGAACCTTGCAGCAGCCGAGCCAGTGTCAAGCTTCCCATGGTCGGATGGATCTCAAGTCACAGCATGTCTGAGCTACTATCGTCATTTCTTTATCCCCGCAGACTTCTTCAAGGGTGAAGAGATGGAGGCATCTTGTGCTATGGTTGGGGAAGACTTGGCGCTGGCCTTGAATGGGCGGCCGATACTGGTCAAGGGCTTTTTGGAGCATAGGCGAGAAGTGCGCTTTGACTCGTACGTGTCGTCTGAGGTCTTGTATGCAAGCCGGTCACCCACCGCACTGGTTGGAGTAGATCCCTTTGGGAGTGATTTGAGGGCTAGCCTATAAGTGCTTGAGCCATTGGCATAGTGTCACATGCATGGAAAACGTTCAAAAGCCCATAATTCGCAACACAGTCCAGTGACAGTTAACAACTTGTGTGGGTGGCACAGCAAAGCAAGTCAAGCTCGGACCGTCGCCAATTTTGTAGCGATCGCCCGCTGATGCTTGCTTGGGCAAATAAGTTTCACAGCAATGAACGTCAGCATTGCCAAACGTGCAGGGTCGTAAGCGCGCCAGGTCAGCACATTGGCCAGGATTCAGGACTTTGCGCTACTAGGGCTGACAAGGTCAAAGTCTCTGGGCAATCCTGCCGAGCATTGCCTGTCAGCTTATAGTCCAATCAAGGCATTCTCTGTACGAAACCATGTCAGAAAATAGGGGTGATTGTAGGACGTGGCAGGGCGCAGTATAGATGTTTTGGAGTGAATCTTATGGCCGGATGAAGAAGCTGGTGCCACTAGGCCACGAGTAGGACGAGGTCGTTGTATCACTCGTAGGACACGATGGCAAACATTAGGACGTGTCGTCGCTGATGATAGGACAAACCTTGTCGCACTTTGAAGTCGATCTGACAATGGCCCTCTGAGGTTTCTTTGTTGTTCTCGTCTTCTTCCTTCATCTCTGTTCTTGACTTGAGGATACTCTGTCTTGCCTTACGACGACTGCCAAACATCGTTGACGACACCCCATTACAGCATTTGCAAAATGACCAGAAGGCTTGACGACATCCCGCCATCGTCTCCTGCTTGGAGGGTAAGCTTGAATGGCATGGTGAATCGAGCTCTGGCAGCTCAGGCAACACCAACTTCACAGGTGAGCCTCGATTTCGTATACGACCAGTCGAACAACACCACTGACGATTTCATCTACAGAGTCGACTGGCTGCCCTCACGAGGGAACAGGCACTTGAGCGCATCGCAAGACGACAAGAAGCATCCGATAATATGATGGAGTTCTATGGCACTCGACCTCGACCTGGACAAATGTTTGAGAGTGGTTGATCTGTGGGTGAAACCAGACAGCGGACGATCATGCCTGGTGAGAGAGGCGCTGTGCCAGGGAGTCGAAGAGACATAGATGCATGTCTTGGAACAGCGATATACGAATATAATCAATTAACGATTCACATGACCCGAGATGCGACAGTCAAGAAATCACGAGACACTGTAGAATGGGCGACTTGAGTTCCAGATCATGAGTCAGCAAGGCACCAGCCCCCCAATTAATGCCTTATCGCCGGTGTCGCAGCTTGTCGCAGTGGGAAGCTCCCCTGCGCTTAGCCTGTAGCGGCAATGGCGTCAACAAATGACACACTCACGCGACGCCGAGGTACCACGACGCTTGCGATCTTGATTGCATCCACTCTAACTCTACAGATAGCTGGACTGGATCCAAGCTTTCTTCCCTCTTCGTCCTCCTTTCCCTCCTTTATCCTCCAATTCCGCATCGTGATTCTCAGTCGATCATGGCAACATCTATTCGTAACGGGCTCGTCACTGCCCTCGCTCTCGGCGGCGTGAATGCTCTCCAGATCCCACTCCAGCTCCCCATCGACCTGGCCAATGTCCCCGCCTGGTTATCTCCCTCGGGTAGCGACACCTCCAAGCTGCCTCTGATCGACACCGAGAAGCTGCAAGACTCGATTTCGAAGAAGAGCTTGAAGAAGCGTGCCGAGGACTTCTACGAGATTGCGAAGAAGGGTGAGGACGAGTATGGTCACCCTACGAGGGTTATTGGCAGCAAGGGTACGTCATTTCCTTAATGGAAGCTGGAAGCTTTTCACGCTGACATATTGTGCTGGCAGGTCACATTGCGACGCTTCAATACATTCGTAATGCTCTCGCCGAGACCGGTGGGTACTACCAGCTCAGCTCCCAGAGCTTCCCTGCCGTTACTGGTGACGTCTTCGAGTCTCGTCTGGTCATTGGCGACGAAGTGCCTTCCTCTGCGACACCCATGAGCTTGACTCCCCCGACGAAGAACAAGGAGCCTGAGTACGGCAACATTGTACTGGTCGAGAATGACGGTTGCGACGCTTCTGATTATCCTTCGGAGGTTGAAGGTGCGGTTGCGCTGGTCAAGCGCGGTGCCTGTTCCTTCGGTGACAAGTCAGCCAACGCCGGCAGGGCTGGCGCGATCGCTGCCATCATCTACAACAACGAGAAGGGCGATGTGCACGGTACTCTTGGAACCCCTCTGCCTGAGCATGTCGCCACTTTCGGCATCTCCCAGAAGTTCGGCGAGAAGACCGTGGAGAAGCTGAAGGATGGCAAGAAGGTCGATGCGATCGTCTACATTGACGGCGTAGTTCGCACGATCATGACTTCCAACATTGTTGCCCAGACTCGCGATGGCGACCAGGAGAACTGCGTCATGCTTGGTGGCCACTCCGATAGCGTTCCCGAGGGTCCTGGTATCAACGACGACGGCTCCGGTAGCATTTCTGTCCTCGAGGTTGCTCTCCGTCTTGCCGACTTCCGCGTCAACAACTGCGTGCGCTTCGCTTGGTGGGCTGCTGAGGAGGAGGGTCTGCTCGGCTCCAACTTCTACGTTGAGAGCCTTGATGAGGAGGAGAACAAGAGGATCCGCTTGTTCATGGACTACGACATGATGGCCAGCCCCAACTACGCCTACCAGATCTACAATGCCAGCAACGAAGGCAACCCCGACGGCTCAGGCGATCTGAAGCAGCTCTACATCGACTGGTACGAGAAGCAGGGTCTCAATTACACCCTCATTCCCTTCGACGGCCGCAGCGACTACGATGGCTTCATTCGTGGCGGTATTCCTGCTGGAGGTATCGCCACTGGTGCCGAAGGTGTCAAGACCGAGGAGGAAGAGACCATGTTCGGCGGCAAGGCCGGTGACTGGTACGACCCTTGCTACCACCAACTTTGCGATGACACTAGCAATGTTGATCTCGAAGCATGGGAAATCAACACAAAGGTATGTCCCTTCGCCCCACCGAAGACAGTTTCGATTATGCTGACTTTTTGCTGTAGCTCATCGCCCACTCTGTGGCTACGTACGCACTTTCTTTCGAAGGTTTCCCTAAGCGTGCGGAGGAGAAGAACGTGCAGGCTTATGCTCAGCAGAGCAAGTACCGCGGTAGCAAGTTGATCATGTAAAGCATATAACTCATAGATATCATTTTGGATAGAGGCGAATAGAGCGATGCTTTAACAAACGGCGCCGAAGCCGAAATTTTGCCAACGCCACGCCTACGATAGGGGCCTGTGAGTCGCGTTTGTTATCACTGACTTGAGGTAAGCTGGAGACGCGTATGCCAACCATCGTCCCGAGTACGCCAAAGTTTGTGAAGCTGGAACTTTATTGCTGCCTACGGAGCAGGTAGCATCGGGCATCTTCTCGAAGAAAAAGTCCTTTGCACACTCACACTGCTATCTTTCATGCTTTTCTTTTCCTTTACTGACTCGCTTTTTCCACTGATATTCCAACACAGCTGGCTTACCGATAGACTTGTCTCTCGCAATACGAGTCCAGATGCGATGGAGACCCAACGCCGAACACTCCGCAAGATCGGCTTCGGACAATGTGGACTGATTCTCGAAAGCCGATATGGGGAATATGCCTTGAAGTTATGCAGACCTGGCTTTGCGGACGGGCTTTGGAATGATTGCCTGGCTCATCGGCGGGTGTGGGAAGCGTTCCAACAAGACTCTTTGACGGTGGTGGTGCCGAATCTTCACGCTTTTATTGCAAAGGAGGATGCGGCTTGGTGGGCTGATCGGATGAAGTTCATGCCTCATCATTATGGTAAGCTGTCCTTTCCGATGCAATGTGCTTTGAAGAAAGGGCGCCTCGAAACGTTTGACTGATATCGCGTGTGTGTCACAGGCTTTCCGGTTCCGTGTCGAACTCTCATTACGGAGAGGATCCAACCACTCTCAGAGCCCTTTAGAGCCAAGCTCATCAGGGATTACTGTCCTGTCGAGAATCAGATGCCAACTTGGACCTGCGATGCGAACAAGGACTGCCTTGCGCGGGTGTATCTTGGCCGCCGGAGCTCAGGTACATTATCCCCGAACTTTACGCTGAGGAACTTCAATCTGCACGTCGATCAGATGAGGGCGTATAACCTGCCCGTGGAAGAGTATGCTAAGCGCATTGGGGAGGCTCTGGCGGTTATTCACTGGCGTGCGAACGTTACGGGGTATGATATCGAGTTCGTACTGGGAGGGCCTGCGTCGGCTTGTCGGGGTGATTTACGTATACCAGAGAACATGCAGGATACTCCCGAAGTGTCGACGGAGAACGCGGAGCTTGTGGATCTCGCTACGCCGCTGCCGTTGCCTTATCGGCACCCGATCACATTGGACGTACAACTTTGGGTCTTGGACTTTAATCTCTGTGGTATGTGGAAGGAAAGCGCAGCTCTCGAGCACCCGGGTAAGCTCGTCGAGTATCTTGTGGAAGCATTCTTCGAAAACGACCCATATTATCCTCTGCCGTTGGCTGAAGAGGTGGAGGATCAGGAGTTGTGGTCGGCTTTCAGACATGCGTATAATAGTAAAGCGAGGGAGGTGCTTGCGGGAAAGGATGAGAGGTTGAGGATTTTGCCGGTGAAGTTTCTGGAGGGGTGTGAGGAGAGGGAGAGGAGGATGTTGGGGATGGGGAGAGGGCATGGGGCGAGGGATCAGAAGCAGTAGGCGTTCATCAAAGGTCTGGGGCTATCGTGCAGCAATTGAGGACCTTTCTTCTCGATGTGAAAGTCTCACAGGCAAATCCTTATTATTAGCAGAAAGAATAGACAATATTGCTCTTCGTTTGAGCCTCTCGTTCAGTCAACGCCATATAGTGTGCTCTTAGAAGAGTAGACGTTGATGCCGATCAAAAGCGAGCATTAGCCACAGCCGAAACCCCGCTCTCTAAAGCGAGGAGACAATTCAAGTGAGCCGGGGTTTTCATGATCTACACCGGATGGTATTTCTGGCTGGCTGTACATACGTTCGGCGCTTTGATCTATTGTCCGGCTAGCACCACCAATTCGGGACAACGACTCCAAACCACCCTCTTATACATGGTCCAAGACTCATCGCGAGTGCGCCTGAGACGCAGAAACTGTTTACCGTCATCGCCGTTTTCTCGACCTGAATCATATCTCTCCACAATGCAGGCTTTAAGCAGTCTTCGAGTCCTTGAGCTCGCCGGCTTAGCACCTGGTCCCTTCGCAGGCCTCATGCTCGCCGATTATGGCGCCAACGTTCTACGAATCGACAAACCTTCGACAACATCAATGCCCAGCCCCGATTTACTTGTCAGGGGAAAGTCCTCTATCGTGATTGATCTCAAAAACAGCAGTGGTAGGGAATTATTTCTGGACATGGCGGCTCATGCGGATGTTGTCATCGACCCATTTCGACCGGGAGTCCTTGAGCGCCTCGGGCTAGGCCCGGATGTGTTGTTGAAGCTGAATCCAAGGCTGATTGTTGCGCGCTTGACGGGATATCGTCGCGATGGGAAATATGCAGAGATGGCTGGTCATGATATAAACTACCTCGCCATTTCTGGCGTTTTGGCCATGTTGGGACCTGCCGATAAGATCGGGCCAGAAGGTCGACCGCTCCCACCGAGTCCACCCGGAAACATTCTTGGCGACTTTGCTGGCGGTGGTCTTATGTGTGTCGTCGGTATCTTACTCGCGCTTGCAGCTCGAACTCAGACCGGTAAGGGACAAGTGGTGGAGGCGAACATGGTCGATGGCGTGTCATACATAAGCACCGCGCCGCGCCAGAACCAAAAGATTCCCGGCCAGTGGGACAGACCGCGAGGCGAGAATCTTGTCGACGGCGGGTGTCCATACTACGAAGTCTACGAATGCAAGGACGACGGACGATACATGGCTGTAGCTGGCCTTGAACCCCAGTTCTTTGCTGCGCTTGCGAAAGGTCTCGAGATATCTGCCGCTGACTGGGGCGGCCTGGATCGCGAGGACCGAAAAGCGTGGCCTCAAATAAAAGAGGTCTTCCAGCGGAGATTCCGGTCAAAGACGCGCAAAGAATGGGAAGGAATATTTGATGGAACCGATTCGTGTTGTACGCCTGTCTTGACGCATGCAGAACTGGAGGCGAACGGGGAGGAGCAGAGACCTGGCGTGCATTTGAGTCAAACACCGGGAAAGAAGATTGGCAAGCCAGAGCCAATAATCACATTGGAGCAAGGAGCGGGAGGGGGGCAGTTTTTGAGTGAATGGCTTGGATGGAGTGAAGGGCAACAGTATATTGTGGAAAATGGGCAGTTTGTTAGTGCCAAAGCTCAGTCTAAATTATAGTAGTGCTGTTCCCCAACTTTACGAATGAGCATTAACGGAGAATCGTTAATGGATGAGCCTCAGAATTGAACTTCCATCAGGTAGTCGACTTACCTGTGGCTGGGGCTGACCTTGGACGAAGACGAGCAATTTTAAACAGACAAAGCAAAGGAGAAGATAGAGCGTCTGAGCAACATCGGTAAGCCTTCGTCGTAAGCCTGTCTATTTGATTCTCGGTCTACATCTTCGGCCTAGCCTCCATCTCCGACTCTCTCAAAAGTCTTCGCAACAATTTCCCAGTCGGATTCCTCGGCAAGCCATCAACAAACTTGACACCACCACGAAGCTTCTTATACCCCGCAGCCTTCTCTGTTACCAATCTCTCAATATCCTTCGCTAGACCCTCATACGCACCAGGCGCCACTGATGCCATGGGCTTCACGTAAGCTCTCGGAACCTCTGTTGCCTCTGACTCATTCCAGACTGAAGAGACACCAACGTCTTGAACTAGGGGGTGTTTGCCGATGAGGGTCTCGAGCTCTGTTGGGCTGACCTGGAACCTGGATTTGTGGTTTGTTAGTGATGTGCTTGGTATTGGGTGTCGTGGAGGGCTGAGTCTTACCCTTTGTATTTGATCACATCCTTGATTCGATCAACGATGATGAGATACCCCTTGTCGTCTAGGTAGCCGATGTCGCCTGTGCGATACCACCCGTCTTTGAGCATACTTTCTCTAGTCGCTGCCTCGTCGTTCATATATCCCCTAAGCCAACCCTGTAAGCTGATGTTCAACTCGAACGTTACCCGCATCGTGTGGATCTGCATATCAAGAACACTTACATCATCATACTCGGTGTTGAGACACAGATCTCTCCAGGTTGTCCACGTGGAACCTCCTTCAACTGGTCATCCACAAATACAATGCCGATGTTGGCGAGAAGTGTTCCTGTCGCTACGAGAGGTGCACCAGCGTCGCGTGTGCCACTCTGTGAGACACACGATGAAAGCTCAGTGCAGCCGTAGGCTAGAGTCCAGAACTGTTAGTTGTGAACGATGAAATGAGCATAGAGGTCAAGACTGGGGAGACTGACTCTGACAAAGGCTGACTTTGGGGAATTTGCTCCTGAGGCTTGATGCTGTGGTGGGCTACGTAACAGGCTCAATCAGCATACTGAACTGTATCCAGGAAGGTTTGGAGTCAGGTACCTTCAGAACAGCGCCAGCACACGAGAAGTACTCTAGATCTGGGTATGTATATCGCGGCACAATATCCGAGACTGCGAGCGCTTGGGCCACTGTTGGGACGAGGCGAGCAAGTGTCGCTTTCTTGTCTTGCATGAGCTAGTTCAGACGAAAACGACAGGTTAACCTGAGTTCTAACGCGACTTCTAAGGACTTTGAATTGTACCTTGCAGAATTTTTCCATGTCAAAGGAGTGTAGAAGACATATATATGATCCGATCCAAGGACTCATCAAGGCGCAGACGTAAAGGCCGTAGATGTGCGATACTAGCAATATTAGCTCGTCGCCCTCCTAATGCTTGTTCTTGTTCATCTTACATGGCTAAGCTAGTTAGCAATCTGCCACCTGATAAGTCAAGGTCACAACTTACTGGGAAGAAGATTTCTCTGTCAATGCCTCTCCAATTATCCGGGTTATGTTCCCTGAGGCCCTCCGCGATAGCGCACAAATTATAATGCGAGAGCATTACTGCCTTGGGCATGCCGGTCGTGCCGCTTGAGAGAACTATGGCTGCGCATTCTTTCCGTGCGTCTTGACCGTCAAGGATGTAGGCTTCTGGTGGGATCCTTGTGGCGTCTTTGAGAAGATCCTCGGGAAACTGTATAGCCGTCTAGTCAGCTCACCCTTGCTGTGAGTAGTATGTTCTGGATGGGCAACGAACCAAAGAATGACCATTTGTTCGAGAGATGACGGATAGAATGTCTTTGTTTTGGTAGACTTGTCCGCTCAATTTGATCGCTTTGTCTAGCTTCGATTGTACTGCGGAATCGGCGATGAGGAGCTTAGGCTTGATGGTCTTAATGGCCGCGCTGATCTCGTCGACGCTGTTGGCATAGTTGATTGTGCTATCAACCACGTTAGTACATGGAGTATGCCGATACATAAGCGTCGACCATTTGCTTACCTGACAATACCACCTGCAGCCCAGATGGCATGAGCGGCAACGATATAGTCAACCTGATAAAACATCTCATCAGCCAAATGACCAAAGAATAAGATCAGACCTTCTGTATTGGCTTACACAACTTCGGGAAATAATGGTCACGATATCTCCTCGTCGCACTCCGTGGTGAAGTCTCAATGACCCAGCGGCCTTGAACGCATCCTCTCTCAGCCCACCATACGTCGCGACTTTGCCCGTCAAAGTATCCTCCGAGATAACCTTGTTTGGGTCCGTATTCGAGACATTCTCCGAGAAGAAGGCTGTCACAGATCGATCTGTCCTCAGGTGGACTTTGATGTCGGAGTAGATAGGAGCCATACTTGTTAGTGGAGGACCGGGGTTCAACACATTCGTTTGACTCGGATGATGAAAGAAAGACAAGTCTAGCCAACACTTCCACATTTTACTTGACTTATACAGTCGTCAATAGTCATTTTCGGCTCATCACTTGTACCCCACGGGGAAGATGGAAACCGGGGGAAGAGGGAGCTAAGAGGCCGACAAAGTACATGTCCGCGGGGCTCAGATTTAAGCACCGGGTGCTGGCCCTGCGCCCACCACTTACAGCACAGGTTTCGGCCAAGAAAGGTGTAATATATTGGTCCAAACTTGACCGTTAGAAGACCGCACCGTATTGACTCATCATTGACGAATGAATTGAGATGGATTGCCTCGAGTGGGTTCCCTTCGTCTTTACCAGGGTGGCTTTCCCCGGCTCACCTGTAGGCCGAACATGCTCAACTGACGGATCGTCAAATCTCGCCATGAACTCGCATCAAAAGAAACCAGCTGACAGCGTCAGGAGCGACAGTATATCTCTAATCGAAGCTTTTGGCGAAGTCAAGGCGACAGCACAACCCGATCTCTTCGTCAGCAAACAACCACTATGGCTACCACCAGAAGCTCGAGGAATCTACGGCGGCATCTACCTCGCACAATGTCTTCAAGCTGCTCAGAAAACAGTCCCGAACGACTTTCTCATACACTCCATGCAATGCCGCTTTGTTGCGGCTGGGAAGCCGGAATCGGCTTTGGAGCATCTAGTCGAGCGAGTCTCAGATGGAAGGAACTTCTCGACGCGGGTGGTGAAGACAAAGCAGGATAAGAAGGTTATCTTCTTGGCTAGTCTCAGCTTTGCAAGACTTGGAAAGGCAGAGGATGATGTCTTGAGTCATGCGGCGCCGTTTCCAGAGGGTATCCCTGAACCGAGAGATGGTCCAATTGATCAAATACCCAACGGCGTGCCTTATATCAACAAAAAGGTCGGCTTGACGAATGCTGATGCGAAGGATTCAAGCAGCAAGAAAGCCCATCATTGGTTCCGAGCCGCCCAGAAGCTATCGCCGTCCGCGAGTATAGCTTCACACCTCAGCGCCGTGGCCTACATCAGCGACTGTTACATGGTCGGCCTTCTCCCCCATGTACACGGAATCTGGGACTTTGTCCGACCGCCTTTGACGGAGTTTGATGCTGATGATGAGGTTCTTGCTGATCGCTCAGAGGTACATATCCGGATTCGTGGCTCCAACGAGGACTCGAGAGGGCCTAGGGATGGCAGAAGAGTGGTAGGTATGATGGTGACGTTGAGTCATACTATGCTGTTCTTTTCTCCCGAAGATACCAAGGCGGACGAATGGATGCTTTCGGAATTGGAAAGCCATTGGACTGGTCAGGGACGAGGATCGATCACGCAGAAGATTTGGGCGAAGAATGGCAAGCTACTTGCTTTCTGCACACAAGAGGTACGATCAATTCCTTGGTGCCTTGTAATTCGTTTTTGGAACGAAATAACTAATATGATCCATAGGGTATCGTGCGTCTGCAGAAGGAGGAGAAGAGAGAAGAGGGTAGCCGTTTATAGCAAGACGCCAATGGCCAATTAAAGCGACTCACGCACGTGGATCTACAAGTATCATTCCTTCCAAAGAAGTCCTGAACTCAGAACACTCGGAGCTTGGGTTGGATGGCGAACATTCAGAGGGTATTCTGGTCATTGGTAACATGCAGGTCCTTTGCATCGCCACTTGACCTTGTTCCCGATACTCATGTCTTCATCTCGAGTGGGGTATTTGGAAGAATCACCATGCATCAATCGAGCCTGGCACTGGCATTATTGGCATGAGCTTATGTTTCTCGGTGTTGGACCCCGAGAATCATCGCTGTCCCTTTCCTTTTTGAGAACAACAATCAAGCTGTAGCGGCGTGTGAAGGGTGGTCAGCTCATCGCGACCTTGGCGGGCCACCCCCATTCTTGGTGAGTCTCGGTTTGTAAGTGAGGTACCTCCTAGTTAGTCGCTTGACATCAAACCACGCTCACCAAGAATGGGGGTGGCCCGCCATGGAAGATGCTTGGGGAAAGAAGGCCAGGATCCTGGGATTGCACAAGCAAGTATGGTGAATTGGCCTTTGGCAGGATGTTGTTCGTGAGAAGACTGGGCAATGCTTTGTCCCTTCTTCAGGCTGCCTTCGTACATATACTTCGCACTCATTTGAACAACTTGGCATCACACCAACAATCCGGACATTTCGCCACGAGCCTACTGGTTTCATGCGCAATAGCTCGCTTCGGGAGCTTAAATGTACGCCACTCTCAAGTTCGGGCCCAGAACCTCGACATGCAACACACTCACCGAAGTCCTTCCCCGCAATTGAACCCCGCGATTCCCGTACAATGTGACGTGGGGAAGCACCGGGTTTAAGATTCGTCACCCCATGTTTGAATGCTCGGCAGGATTCTCGGGGGTTGTTTTGATGGGGAGGGAAGGGGAATAGGTATGGTGAGGTGGAGTGAGGTTGTGGTTCATGACGCAGTCGAAGGGCGAAGCTCGGGATATACGGAGAGCGTGCTTAGTTGAAGTACTGTCGCTCTCCCACTTCTTTGCCTTTCTCCTTCTCAGACATATCTTGTCAAAATAATATCGAACTTCAATCTCAAACTATTACTTCGATCACATAACCGGAACAGATATCCCCAAGATGGCGACCGAGACCAAGATGAAGGCTGTCAACTACCAGGGCCCATTCAAGGTCAAGGTGGAGGAGGTCGAAAGGCCGAAGCTGGAACACCCGGACGACATCATTGTCAAAGTCACGACAGTGAGTTGCTCATCAAGCCGCCCCGAAAATGTTGAAGAGGCCGATGCTAACTACTCAGTCTGCCATTTGTGGCTCTGATCTTCAGTATTTTCCCCCTCAAGCAGAATGATGAGGCACGGCACTTACACGCCGCAGCATGTACGAGGGTCGCACTGCTGCCGAACCTGGCATCACCTTCGGTAAGCCTCTTCCTAAGCGAGGTCTAAGTATGACAATTGACAGTTATATAGGCCACGAGAACATGGGCATTGTCGAGCAGATTGGAGAAGGCGTGACTCTTCTCAAGAAGGGCGACCGAGTCGTCATGCCATTCAACGTCGCCGACGGTCGATGCCGAAATTGCGAGCAGGGCAAGACGGCTTTCTGCACTGGTGTTAATCCTGGATTTGCTGGCGGCGCTTATGGTAAAGCAAAGACTACTCGGAGGGGGTGGTCTGTATGTTACGGAAGCTGACGAAATAGGTTACGTTGCGATGGGCCCGTACCGTGGTGGACAGGTAGGTCTTTGCTGCTTCTTGTGATGTGGGTGTCTGAGGCTAACTTGAGTTTTTGTAGGCTCAATATCTTCGAGTGCCGTATGCAGACTTCAATGCTCTGAAGCTTCCTGCTGGAAAGGAGCATGAGTCTGACTTCATTCTCCTTGCTGGTATGCCCACTGCTCTTGCGTCAAGATGAAACGCGAAACTAACATTTTCTAGATATTTTCCCGACCGGTAAGACTACGGCGTCACAGCTTCATATCAGGCGTACTAACCTGTCATCAAGGCTGGCATGGTGTCGAGCTGTCTGGCTTCAAGCCTGGTGAGACAGTCGCCGTCTTCGGTGGTGGCCCAGTCGGCCTGATGGCTGCATACTCGGCGCAGCTCCGTGGCGCCTCTCGAGTCTTCGTCGTTGATCGTGTTCCCGAACGTCTCAAGTCAGCCGAGAAGATTGGCTGTATTGCGATTGACTTCACCAAGGGCGATGCAGTAGAGGAGATCATCAAGGCCAATGACGGCGAGATGGTTGACAGATCGGTTGATGCCGTCGGCTACCAGGCAGTCGACACGAGCGGATCGTCTGAGCAGCCGAACATTGTTCTGGAGAATATGATCAAGGTGACGAGGGCTTGTGGAGGTCTTGGTATTCCTGGCCTTTATGTTCCCAGGTAGGTGGCTTCACGCAATCGTTGTCGGCGTCGGTACTAATGAGACATAGCGACCCTGGTGCTCCAGACTCTGCCTCTGCCAAGGGCATGGTCAGTCTGAGCTTCGGAAAGCTCTTCGAGAAAGTGAGTGGCCAATGTGCATGATGGAGTACTTTGGATGGGAGTAGACTGACAAGGCACACAGGGACTTTCCCTTGCCACTGGCCAGTGCAATGTCAAGGCATACAATAGGTACCTTCGAGATCTAATCATTTCTGGTAAGGCGAAGCCGAGCTTTGTTGTGTCCCACGAGATTGAGATCGATGGGGCGGAGAAGGCTTATGACTTGTTCGACAAGAGGCTGGATGGATACACAAAGGTGCTGATCCATCCCAACGGAGGATTCTGAGCAGTTACTTGAAGAGCTGGCACCTTCCGGATGAGCTGATTGTATATCTGACCACTAGCAAAGCCCCGATTAATATTTGCTCAATTGACCATTTGTTCTGCTCAAGTAACGTCAACACAGCGTTTGTGGTTACGAGCACACAGTTCGAACCTACACTACCACGTAACAAGAATAACAAATGGAATAGAGGTAAAAAGTAGATTAAAATGTAAGGAAAATAGCAAGTGAAAAGGGAGCTGAAGCAGCAAGTAAAATAGTAGGTAAACCAGTCAATTCTTATGTTACCAGGCTGACTTGAGGTACTCGTAAACGTTCTGCCACTGCTCTCCAAGCTCAACATCCCAGTACTCTGAGCTTTTTGAGAGGATCTCATCAGAGAACCACTCTTGATTGACAGAACGATACTGCAAGCTGTTGTAGTTGCTGCTGTAATAACTTCTATCCTCTTCTTCTGTGCCAGGTTGACTGCCGCCATCGTCCTCAGCCTCACCCTCATCTTTCATGACGAACGACCTCAAAAGCAAGACCAGCACGGTCGCATTCCTAAATCTCTTCTGCTGAGCGTATAAAAGAAACAAGATCTTTAAGCAGAGGCGTATTCCGGTAGAAAGTAAGTCATATCTCAGGACCTCTTCACTGGAAGCTGCACGGTCGATTGTAGCTTCTGCCTGCTCCAACTCGCCAGAGACAATGTAGGTCAAGGTGACGTAGATTGATGCGCCATGCGTGCAGACATTGTCTTCGGAATAGACTTTTCGGCACTTTTGAAAGGCCTCGAAAGAAATTTGCCTTGTCTCAATGAGCCATTCTTGCGGAAATGAAGGTCTTGCAGCTATAATCTTCATAAGGTTAAGGCGAGCAAGACCAAACTCTCCCATGAGCAGCTCATCTTCGTTGTGGCGGAAGTGCTTATTGTAAAGAGCCCGGGCCTCTCGTGCATACGGCTCAGCTGCAAGAAGATTATTCTGCCGTTGATGGATTCTTGCGAGATCGAGCCTAGCTTCCAGTGCTGCCAACGTAGCCTCGTCTGCCCTATCGATCAACTCTTGAAAGAGCCTCTGCGCTTCGTCTGGATTTGTTCGAAGTTTTGATTGCGCAATGTTTAAGGCGTTGGTCTCAATAGTGCTTTTAAGAGCAGCGTCTTTGAGCACAGCGTCTCCAATCGTTGGAGGCATTTCCAATAGTAGTTGCTGAGCCTGAGAAAGCATAGACTTTGCCTTCTCGCGCTTTCCAGTGTTGTGTAGATGCGTTTCTCCAAGTGTTACCACAACAGTATAGCGGAGCCACATTGGAATGCAACGAGGTTGGCCACCATCAATGAGAAGAAGCTCAGCCAAAGTGATCGCATCTTCGAGCTCAAAGCCACGATAGGTCGCGATGTCTCTCAGGGCTACCAAAGACGGCAAGTGGCTGAACGCTGCTGCCTGTAGGTCCATGTTCCTATTCTCAACGATCAACTGAAGGCACGAAGATAGATGGGGTATCATCAGGTCACTCAGAGTACTATCCAAGTACAGTTGCTGCCGAGGTGTGGTTTTGAGACCCACGAAAGCCCAAAGTGCCATGCGAAGTGCATTAGCCTTTTGCTCTGGTGTCTGCATATTCATGGCCCAGCGATGCACTAACGGATGCATAGCATAGCGCGCTCCATGTCCAGATGATGTGCCGGTCGAAGCATCAGCAGTTGCCAATCGGTAGGACTGTAGAAGCTGCAAGTATTGGTGAAAGCGGCCTTCGTTCTGACCAAGTTCAATCAGCCACCTTGGCGGCCAGTCACAGCTCCATTCTAACTGCTCTTCAGGCGTCAGGCTAACTTCCGGCAGTTGTGCAGGCATGTTACGGAATATCTCGAAAGTGAAGTCGCGATCGTCGAGAAAGGCCCAGATCTCAGCGAGCATAGCAGCTTCTGCGCTCTTCTCGCGTACTTGGTCCATTGCCAAAGCCCATGTAACTCCCACAGCACCATGGTAGTCATACAATGGGCGGTCACCTGGATCTCCCATGACATGGGCCCACATAGAGTCAAATCGTCGGAGGTACTCAGCAAAATACATGCCTTTGTTTTGCCTCATGTATACAGCCGACTGTGCCAAAGCCAAGGGAAGTCCAGCGAGTCGCCGGGGCCCAAGCAGGCCTCGGATGTGATCGTCATCAACTTCACATATATTAGCAACGCCAAGAGTGTCGTAATTTTACAGAGTGTTTGCTTTACCCAGTGATTGTCCGTACCATTCCTCGAATATCCTCTTGCTGGTTTCATAGTTGACTGTTGTGACCTCCTCGTGTGATCTTCCGCTGCCAACCTGGGATAGTGTGTTCAATCGTGTGGTAATGAGCACGGAGCCATGACTGCTGGGTATGTAATCCATAACGTTGAAGGCACCTCTTTCGCAATCCCTAGCACTTCTATAATCCAGGTCTATATTATCGAAAATGATCAACCAGTTGTTGTTATCTTCCTGACTGAACCATTCGAGAACTTCGTCAATGACAATTTGCTGTTCGTCGTGATTTGCTGGATTCCCTAGCCGACTTTTTGCTGATATTTGGTCCTTAGGTATGCGTTTCGCGCATTTAACTAGACTTTGCCGCAGCGTTTCTTCTGCTTGAGCTTGTAGCCAGAATACAGAGGTAAAGTTGTTCTTGTGGTCGTGGGCAAAGTGGATCGCAAGTTGCGTCTTGCCGATACCACCCATTCCATGTAGTACAAAGATGCGAGTTCCATCGCAGTCCTTCTGCATTAGAACTTCTGCTATCCGGCTCGAGTCTTCAGGACGCGATACGAACTTGTCGGTGCGGACAGCACCCTCAAGTTTGAAGGGAACGCTGAAAATCGAGGTCGCCTTGGAGGCAGGCAGGTCGATGTCAGCTTTATGCTCAAAGGCACTGCTCGCTCTGTGCTCGAGATCTGTGGTGGGAAAAGCAACCTGTGGCAAGCGCTTAGATACCATAACATTTACACAAAGCCGCATCCTGGTGAATACAGCCTGCGTCTCAATGTAAGCCCCGGTAGCGGATGTGATATCGCTAAGTCGATCACACTCATCCAAACCAATGCCCTTGAGCCCGCGCTCAACATTGAAACGAAAGTAACAATGATCTCGAATAAGCTCTGAATGGTCTCTCTCAAAGGCTTCCGCAACAGCCTCTGTGTCAGTCGCAATTTTCGTTAGTACCTTGACTACTCCTCGAACACTGGTTTTGTATGTGGTCAGATCCGGGCGGCCAGTGCCAATCGAGACGAGGCATCTAAGCTTTTGGCGGAGCTGCTCAACCCGTGACGGTAATGTGTTGGTTGCCCACAGGTCTGATGCCTCGCCCCATAGCTCTTTCACCGGGTTATTGGCACGGATGCCGCCATCGGTGAAAAGCTCGCCCTTGATGGGCGGTATTGATATTGGGTCGAAGAAGCCTTGGGCTGCTGAAGTCGCTCTGCAAGCCTCCCAGATCTTGACATACCCTAAGCGGCGATTGTCCCGTGGCGAGTGATAGCTTCTCAGAATAGCAATTTCATTGTTTTGGCTTGCTGCGCAGACGAATCTGTGATCAAGAATAAGCATAAACTCGTGCGTATGATTTAATCTAGCTTAGATCTTACACTTTGCATTTTGCATTAGGTGAGGATAGCAAGGTGTTCTCGTCCATCCCTACATCTTGCAATATCTTCATAATTGCCTTCTCTAGCCTTTTGACATCGAATCGAGACTTGAGGTCACCCCTCAGGCTGAAGCGGAACCTAGATTTAGATTCTTTCGCGAATATCTCCTCTGAGAGTGTGGTATATGCTTCAATGCACTGGTCAACAGACATCTCGAGTCTGCCAAGCATAATAGCAATAAGACCGCCTGTACTCGTGCCTCCGATCATGTCGAAGTAGTCGCATGGCTTCGGTGTCTCTGTTGTTGCTTCGGAGCCGATCTTTTCCATCAAGTTCCGCAGGATGTATAAAGACGACAGGCCACGGACGCCCCCGCCGTCAAGCGAGAGCAAGCGAAGGTCTTTGTCGGACATCGCTGTTTGGCACTGATCAGATCATCCGCTTTCCGATCAGCGACCATGAGAACGTAAAGCAATTCGATCGCGATATAGAGAAGAGAAGTTGTGAGGCAAGTTGCAGGATTATCGCGTCGCACCTTCCGTTAATGCAGCAGTGCAGATAAGCGGGGTTCCTGCAGCCCTGCATCAAGCACCTGAATGCCCGCGTTTCTTGCCTCCTGCAATAAACGTTTTAAACATGCTATTTTACCTGCTATTTTACCTGCTATTTTACCTGCTAGTCGTTATTCCTCGGGAGCTAGCTGCGCGAAGTGCCAGCAAACCGGGCATGCACGACTGGATCTGTTGTGCGCACTTGGCGGCCAGTCTAGCCCGCAGCTAAAGGGTCGTAACAAGCTTGAACGAGAGCGAAGAGAATCAGCTCCGGGCTGGGCTTGGCAAAGCGAACCTAGGTGAGGCAACGCGAGAAAGATGATCAAAGCATGATGCTGGCGTAATGGTTGGCTACTTCGTTAGTGACGGAGGCATCCTCCGGCCCGGGACCGCACTCCGGCGTGATGCAAATATGCCACGTACTCCCCACTTCGCTGACATTTTATCTTCGGCCGTAAAGGGAAGCATTGGGCTTCATTCCAAGCGCCGTAGCGGGACCGAGAACCCAGTAACACGTCAGTATGCTTTCGTGATTCTGAAGTGCGGTGAGCCGTGGTGTCCTGCAATTCCAGTACCTGCGAAGATTATCTGGACTTCAAAACGTCCTAGTCAGAGAGCATTTTATTGAGTGGATGAAAAGTAGGAGTGGGCACGATGAAGATTAGGGATAGCACATGTCGGGAGGGTGGAAAGGTGTTGAGGCTGAGAGTCTAGATCACTTCAGAAACCTGTACTGACTTTTACGGGGTTCGTCTTAGACTGGACCGCAGCAAGCTGTATTAAGGCAGCTGGGATTAAGTCTCAGTATTCTCCAATCTGCCGCAACTGGTCCCCCAAAGACTCTAGGGCTCATCGGCTGCAAAGACGATGAGCATTCAGGCCATCGAAATAGCATGGATCTGTTTGTATAGCATACCTGCTTAATTGTCTTTCTCTTGCAGCATTTCCGATGCAATATCGAATGCAATACGCTGAACCGTTTCCAGCGGGGGGACCACGCTAATTATCATTGTATCCTTCTCATCGATCCCGGGTCTCTCCAAAGCCACAAATTGTGATCCAACAAGATGTGGATCTATAAAATGGCCTTTTCTGCGCTCGGCTCGTTCTCGCAGGACAGACTCTGGTGCATCGAGAAACAGGATACAAACCCTGAAGTTTCCACGGCATCGGCAACCTTCACGCAAGACGTCTCTGTATTCGCGCTTTAGAGCAGAACATGCCATGACGGTGTGAAGCGAGCCAGGCTCCTCTGGGCTGACGGAGGCATGCTCGTTGAGGGCTTCAAGCCAGCCTTGACGGTCAGAGTCATTCAGCGGCTCGCCTCTGTGCATTTTCTCAATGTTTGCCTTTGGGTGAAACTGCGATAGTTGTGAGTAATAAGGTAGACGAGCAGGGCACGGCGCATAATTATACTTACATTATCACCCTCGATGAAGCGAGCGTCAAGGCGCGAAGCCAAATACTTGGCGATTGAGGACTTGCCTGACGCAGTAGCGCCTGATACGAGCACGAGCCATCGTTGCTTGTTGCTCGAACTTCGGTCGTCGTTGGAAGTTCCGTTCATTTCCCGTTTGATGGAGTTATACCCGGAATGCTTTCTGTTCAGATAAATTCGCCCGTGTATTCTGCAAGCAGGGTAGTCGACGAATATGAAAGACTACTGTGTGCCTTGGCTATTTAAGGTGCGCAGGACGCGGAATTGCAGACACTATGTAGCAGTGTTCATTGGACGCGGAGCAAAACTCCGAATTGTGACGTTGTAAACATGTGACAAAGCCCAGTCAATGGTATCAACCTCCCCGCAGGCTTGAGGTACTATGAACTCAAGAGGTGTTACATCACTCCTGGCAAGGGTGGTCAAGGGTCGTGAAACCTCGTTGGCCCACAGGATCGCGGTTCTTGGGCGAGTTGGAGAGTACGTGCGCTACCCCTGCACTAGGATAACCATGTCGAAGAATGATATATACGTCTTCGTGGGGAGCACCGTGGTACCCCTTGGCATTATTTGGGTTCTCAAGAGCGTTCAGCCGGTAATTGAGTTCGAATTTTTTTATCTGCCGTTCAAGTCCTGCTATGCGCTGCACGTCTCGTGCATTATCGGCTCAACATTCGTCCATCAGCTTTCTCAAAGACATCATAGCTCGCTTTGCGTACTCCTCGTCCGTCTGATCTCCCTCATCAGTCGAATCGAACACCTCTACGGAGAGCCATGAACGGAAGCCGGTATTCAGCACCGCCTTCAGAAAGTCCGCCACGGGAAGATACCCGCCGCCGCACGGTAAAGGCCTATAGCTATGACTCCAAGCACACCTCGGTCTCATCTTTTTCGCCTCAATCGGATGCGTCATCCGATAAGCATCCGAGATCTGTAGGATGAAGACCTTCTCACGCGGTACCGTTGCGCTGAGTTCGGCGAGGCTGGCATTCCATCTTTCCATGAGGACCTCTTTGTCGACGGTTTCAATGAGCCCGGATTCAGTCGATGGGTCACCCAGCTCTCCACCGACGGACTGGAAGGTGTCCAGGCAAAGCCCCAGGTTCGGACGGTCTGCCTTCTCCACGATTTGCCAGACATCCTTCCAGTGGGGGGCGTGGCTTGCCCAGCACCAGTTCTCATAGGCGATGCGAAAGCCTCCAGCAGCGGCAAGGTCGGCCAGTTCTGCGAGATCAGCAGCGAGTTGGTCAAAGTCCGGGGATATCCCTTCGGCATCAGAAGACCCAACCTATCAGGAGTCAGTAATTTCAACAAGTTCACTGAAAAGTCAAACCATATACCTGCAGCATATCCGTACCGATAGCGGCCATGATATTGAACCACCGCTCTGCCCTGTCGAATCCACCTCTCCTCTCATTACTGTATTTCGGCCACCCTTCGAATTGCACAAATGGTTGGAGCATAACGATCTTTAAGCCCAGCTCTACCGCTAGTTTCTTGACCTGCAATGCAGTCTTCATAATGGCATTTTCGTCCGTGTCGTCAAGGTGTCGACCCTCAAGCACAGCACCGTACGACAGCAGATCCGGCATCGACAGCTCCATGCCATCGAACCCGGACTTATGCAGGGCCCTCATCCTGTCGGCGAGGTTGCCGCTCTTGGGTGAAAGGAAGCTGCATGAGGCGAACGACGCCGGAATCGCAGACGACTTGTAGGTAAGTGCCATGGCGACGATTTTGCGAAAGCCAGAATGTGAACAACGTGTTATTCACTTACAGGATGTCAGTGAGAGATAGAGACGGTGGTCAGTGGCTACCTTACTTTGTAGTGGGAAATGCTCGGGGGATCATGTGTGTGTAAGCGTCGCGCCACGGTTCGTTTACTCCGCGAAAGCGTCATAATTCGGCGAACCATTCCGGATCTGCCTCCAAACGGAGTACATTCGCAATCCGGAACTAAATCATGCCCCTCTCTAACTGTATGTCTCCATCTGTCGCAATCAGGTTGTTACTTCATGACCCCGACCTCCTCAGGCTCTTGATTGTCCCACTCGTTGGGATCACCAGCCTAAGCTATATCTATCTGACCATGTCCTAATTGTGCAGCGGTCCTTATCGAAGGTACTAACCTTTTGTGACTACACCGTACATGTCTAAGCGTATTAGTCCAGTCTTCCCTGTTGTATTTGTATCTGTACATGCCATCCCAATCTGGGGGTTGAACCTTAGAATACACCAAGGCAATATCGAGCACACGTCCTCCACCTACTAGGAGCAGTCGAACCACCTCCAACGTCAGATGGGACCATCGTAGGCATTTAAACTCACAACACCGTGTACTAACTATATCTTGATGCCTCGATCGCGCCGTTGACCAATCCGAGCGAGTCGAGCACCCACTTAACCTGCCAACCGTAGCGGAGAGCAAGCTTGCGGAGCACGACCAGGGACTGGACCTGGTGGGATGCTCCATTTCTTCAGATTACTATATACGGAGCGGGAAGAACCTAAGTTACTATTAGGCTCCGCATATAGGGCGGAACTGCCAGGACTGAGGTTTTTTATTCCAGGCCTTGAATGGGTACTGCCTCAATATACCGCAATCGGCGGTACTGTCCTCGACACTATCCTCGGAACACTGCTCAATCTAACGAGCCACCCATTCCCTGATCCGTACGTACAACTGTGCGGTCCTCTAATGAATACCAAAAAAAAAAAAAGAGGAAACTAACAGCCATGTTATCTAGCGCCCATAGCAAGACTGTGGTTGGTCTTCCTCTGATCAGACACCTTTCTGCTGCACTAAGCATGACCTGTTAGACCTAGAAATACTTGACATTCATCAACACGCTCCTATGAAACAGTGTATATTTTAACAGGTCTAAAAAGTTTGAAAGTGAGTACTGACTCGGAACGATTGACATTCTGTAGATGTTTCTTGACTTACATTTAGAATAGGCATGATTCACCCCATTCGGGTATTTCAAGTGCACAGGCGATGTTGCTGAGCTCACTGTAAGGCTTCACACGCAACACCACCTTCAGTCTGTCAATAACGTCTTAACTATCTATGGAAAGTCAACTTTCTGTCTCTATTCAGCGAACTAACTTCAGCGTCTATTATGTTCTCTACTATTATCATTAGCAGAGAGTTCCTTGATAAAGCGCGCAATCCTCAAGGCTTCACAATTAAGCTCTATACTGCAAAGGGGAACGATAATACTATCGATTTGAGCTTTTTAGGCCTCTTACTCCTGGTGTTTCGTTTTATCACTCTCAGCTGACTTCTTATAGCCCGTCTTCTCGTACCATGACCCCATCCAAGGCCCCAACATCATGTGCTCCTGGGCCTGCAACCCCTCTAACTTCCCCCTCAACCACAATGCGCTTTTTTATCTCCTCGCTAATGCTCCCAAAGCCAATTATGCTGGCTTTACATATAGTACCCCTTGAGGCTGGTGAATGTGCAACCGCCAGACGGAGCAGCGGGGCTTGGATATCTTTGGGCCGAAATTCCGACGACTTCTCACCCACTTGCAATTAGCTATGCGAGATCGCATCATTCTTCAATCCGCACTGCTACTGGACGCCTGAAACTCCACCTGAGACCAACCAAGTTTCGGTGAAACGTCAAACCTCTAGTTGAGGGGAAACCATATCTTGCGAGCCGCGACGACGTTCGGGTTTATAGCGAACCATTCCCAGAGACCCATGACGACTGCTTCGCTAGCCAGGCAGCGCCATCATGGGGTTTTGCATATGTATCGGCACAGCAGCCGCACTCGTGTTACTAACCGGCTCTAGGTCCGGTACTGTCGCCGCGTCCGAGTTCGTCATCAACGTCTGCGCTATCTGCGCTGAGGGCCATAGCGGTGCTTCCGGCCCGCCGAGCAGGTTGATCATCGACTTCTCAGCCTGGTTGGCGAGGTAGCTTTGGATCAGGATGCAGTTGCAGTCCATATGCTGCGTAAGCTGTGCGTTGAGCGTGTAGATCTCAGCTTGCAGCGCACAGGAACGCTCTGATAGCTTGCGGTGGACGTTCATGGTCTGTTCGAGCGAGGCGAGCTTTGAGGTTTCGTCATGCTTGCGGAAGCGACACTTGCTCGACGCGCTGCGTTCTCGCTCGGCACCCTGCGTTCGCTGCATGCCCTTCACGATGCTACTCTGGTCGAACTTCGCATGAGCCGTGGCTTCTGCCTGTTCCTGTGGCTTCTGCCTCTCCCGCGCCTTCTTGCATATTCTTCTCGTCCTCGGCCGTTGCATCTTTGCGGCCCCACTGGAGCTTGTTCCGGTTTCCTCCTCGCTATTTGTGCGGCTTTGGTCGTGGCAGGGCTGCGTGTAGGGCGTGGCAGCGACGTTGACCTCGAGCGCAGAATCAGTCCACGGGACGCTCTGAATTGGATCCATCTGCCACTGAAGAAAGTTCGAGTCTGGTACCACCTGGTTAGAGGCGATGGACGACTGGCAGATTGTGTTATCGGTGAAGGCACAGTCTAGCGAGGAAACTGAGCTTTGTCCATATTCCGGGGACGATTGATTCCTGCGGACTGTTGAAGTCTCACTGTCACCTGGCTTGATACTGCATTGTCCGCTTGCTCTCTCCATGTTCACTTCGGGAGTATAATTGCCACATTGCACTTTTTGGTACGCCTCATCATATGATAATCCGCCACAGCGCAGCATCCAGATAACGTTTTGTCCATTTCCATTCGCGGCACAAGCGGCATCAAGCAGTTGTTCACGACGGTGAAGCCGTTCACGTTGAATGGAAATCTCGTCTCGGATGGCACACTTTGAAGTCCATGCGTGCTGGGTGAAGCGGCAGTCGAGATTGCGGGCCTGACAGCGGCCACAGGGGTTCCCACCATAGCACTGCACAAACACCATGTTAGCAGCCCATTGCGGAATCGGATACCTTACCTGTATGTGAGGGAGGTGATTGGGGTGGGGAGGAGACTGGGACATGCCTTTGCCCTTTTCTCACGACAACACTCACAAGCGGTACGAGCCATGCATTGACGCCGTCTGCCTGGTTTTGAAGCTCGAGAAGACGCCATTGTTCAATCGAATCAGCCTCAGGCTCTGTGAATGCCTACATGGTGTCAGAGGAGAGTCATGTCCTTGAAGTGCAGCGACTCACGTACGCTCTTGGTCCAATCAAGATATTCCAAGAGCCCCTTGAGGAATAGCAAAGGCAGCTGTTCTTCAATAGAAGAGCCGTCCTGCGAAGTAAGGCGCTCGATGCAGCGATCTCACACAAACCGCCATATTGAGAGGCCCACCAGAGCCGGTGGGTTTAGCTTGCGTCACATCACATTTCTCGGGTGGACAACGTGTGTCTGCATATCAGATCAATCTACCGAGCATGTCGGGCAACGTGAAGCAGCGTCAGACAGTCGGGAACGGTGGGCCTCCTGACTTGAGCAGGAGCACCAGTATGTAAGTGGTCAATCCCCCACATTTGCGAATCGTGAGCAACCTTCATCAGGGCAGTAGGCGAGTTAAGGGTAATGCAGCTAATCGCGCAGGCACATGACTCGACGGAGTGACAGAGATGGGTGATCAGGCGATGATGACGAAATCTTAGAAGACCGAGGAAAGGACGTATCACTATGATTGCCTATCCATAGCCAACTATAGACACACCGAACTGTATCCATCCACACCTTTGAGTACCGCCCACGCCTTTGACATTCTGGCGTTTTGGCCTACACACACACCGAATGGCGGGTCTCTAGACATAAGTTCGCCAATCAACACAAGTGGACGGTCCTCCGAGGGATGGCTGGAGACGGAGACGGAGACGTGCTGCCACGTCCGCGCCCGGAGTCGTCTCCGCGGCTATCTGCGGGGAGGGTTTGCTAAAAAGTTTATCAATTTAACCACTCACCATCACCGTACTCCTGACGGCGGAGCTTTGTTGGTCCTCCATGCACGTCATCCCCACTGAAGCGCGTGCCTGACCCCAGCTGGCATGAACTATCACCCTGACAGTGCCAGCCTAGAGACGCAACATGCATACTTGTTGATCAGGCGTGCGTGTTCGACGGATGTGATGAATACTAATGAGGTCCCCGCCAATGCATTCCCCGTTGGTTGCGATCTCAGGCAAGAGTATTTTACCGTCACTTTCCTTCTCCGGACTTGGTATGAAATCCGACATGTGCTCCATCTCGCGCTCTTGTCACTACCAAGAGCAGAGTCCTTCGTGGCACCCCTTGCGCCGCTTGGTACTGGTCAACTTATCATGCGCAATGTGCTGAGAGAGCGTTCTCCGGCTAGCTACGTGCCCAGGTCACCCCATGTAAGTGAGCCTTTCTCATACCCGAAGCTCGGTCATCAATACAAAGCCCTCCATACCCGAGCCGCTGTGGCAATGACTAGACCTTTCGATTAACTCATGGATTCCCGACTCTGCGGTCTCGTGCCTAGGGAGGAAGATCAGCCCTGTTCCGAGTGTTTCCCCAGCAGTGCGCGGCTTTGAATACTGAACGAGCCCATGTCCTGAAACAGTCGGCGATTGCGTGGAGCGCGTTGAGGAGCAGGATCCACATTGTAGGTGAAAGATTGGCCACGGTAACAGGCGCGCAATAGGAATAGGCAGAGAGGTGTGGTCATCCACAGAAGCAATCAGATTGATAGGATTATATAGGTTTTGACATGCTGAGTAGTGTAGCGCGAGCGTCGAAGCTGTCCATCAGGATTTGCCTACGTGATTGTGCTGTTGTCGATCGAGGCCAGTTGCTCCCGGAGAAGGGGAGTAAGATGGACAATGAAGGTGAGCCTGGACACGCTCCAAGTCTTAATACTCGGCCCTGGACCAAGAGGCCTGGCTGTGAGAAGCGGCAGGTAAGAGCTGAGTGATCGGGGCATCACATCACCATCTTCGGCATCGCAAACACTGCGTCACCGCCGCCACAACACCTGGGATGCAACAATATGAACAAGCTTTAGAATGCCACCAATGGGCGCATTGCTCCGCGGACTGTGATTTCCCCCTCGAGTGCCCGCCCACGCAGACAATTGTCAGCGATATCTCCAGCCCCAGCCCGCGCAGTACCTTTCCGGCTCCAGCGGATCCCTGCTAGTTGTTCGATCCCGTCGATTAGCTAGAAGAACCTCTGAACAATGAGCCATGGCCTCAGGTGTCGAAGCGCTCAGAGCGGTATACTCAGCGAAACCCTTTTGCCGTTGCCTAACCACATGCTCTTACAGCCCCGGGGTTGCTCATCTGACCATTGATCGTGCGGTTCGATTGCGAAATTTCATTGATCGACCACTTGTACGAAGCGACGCTTTGCTCACTGCGTCACTCTGACCGGTAGATAGTCACATAATCGACCTGCTTTTATGCTCGTCTGGAGACTGCTGCTGTGGCTCAGTGAATATCCCCAACTCTCTGGCTTCTCCTTATAAACAGCCGATACTTGGCTGCTCATACTTTGCCTTGCACATCGCCGCCTACACCCTGCAACTTCACATCTAGCCTTTTTTGTTCTAGCAAGGGCTATTAACTTAACAGACATGAACCCGCTCTTGTCACAGTCAATTGATGCCCCATCGCCGAGCACCGATCTCATATTCACCTCTTAATACGCCGTTATGGTACCCGCAAAAAGCAGAGAGACAAGGCGTGAGTGCAAGACTCGCACAGCGTGTGCACCCTGCCGCGAGAAACGAGCAAAGGTATGTATATACACGAGTTCATATAAGAGCCTTTTCACCATATTCATACCGTGTCTTGTAAACGCTGACTTGCTTCCTGCGGAGTACAGTGCGACGGAGGGCAACCTTGTAGTCGATGCCGGACTCGCGACCTCGATTGCCATTTCACTTCACGGGTCTGGGCCTCAAAACGCAGCCTTCAGGACAATGTCTCCTCTCTGCGCGAGCAGCTGCACCACCGCGACTGCGTTCTCGGGGCTCTAAGCCGTCCCGGGCCGAGGAGCGATGGAGTTATCAGGATGCTGCGTCAGCACAACGCCTCCGTGGACGACGTATTCAAAAGGTTGGACGACAACGCCGTGACAGCAGACACTGGGCTTGAAAGTGATACACAACAAGTGCCAGATCAGTCTGACTGCGAGGAAAGTTGGTGTCCCTCGATGGTCGATCCAAATATTCCCTCCTTTGCCTGCAACTGCGCGAGCTGTGGCATTTCATCCATGGTTGAACCAGGCCTTGCTTGCTCCGCCTCCGACCAGAGCTCCGTCTCTCTCATGGATAGCCCGTACCTCCCTGAGAAAGTCGAGCCGCAACCCGTGTCAATCAAACATGTCTCCGACTCAGGGGTTGCACCGAGGCAGCAAAAAGACCCAGCCCTGATACAAGAGGTGCCATAGGCCGGTCCGGACGAAAACATATCCAACTCCATGCTTGCCAGTGCAACGATGCCTATGAACACTGGCATTTTGGACGACTGTCCGGCCGAAATGGCTTCGCTGATGTGTCCTACGGCAATGTTGTCAGATCCCAAGTCAAGCCAGCCGATCCCGAATAGCTGGATGGGGGTAATGGGCGAGACGGTAATGTCTAAGCCAGGGCCTTACTCTCGCCCATCGGTGATTGACCCTTCGCTGCTTACTCTTTGGTGATTGGTCCGTTCACTTGTCGTCGGTCTTTAGGCAAGACGCCATTCAACTACACTCCGAGGGGTGACTGTTCCTGGGAAGGGAGGTGGCCCTGGGTAACGGAACAAAATGCATACAGACCGTGTCGAGATGACGGGAAGTCTAAGCCACCTGAAAGTTTGTCCTCGTCGCGCGTGACCATTAAGAAGGGCAACGATACCAGCATGTGAGAAAAGTCAGTCTCTCCATGCCTTCATTTGTGTTTACATCCTTGAGCCTCCCGTTTTTCTCATTGATAGTGGTTAGGTGAAGCCTTATCATGTCTATGATGCCTCTTCTGTTCGGAACAACAATGATAGAGGCCAACCTTACAGCTTTGCGGTCGTCACAAAATGTCGCAACATTCGATCTTATATAGTGTAAATCTAGGCATATGAACACTATCGTGATGCAATGCTCCAACCACTAGTGACGTACAGCCCCGGGCTTTTCCCTCCGCCTTCACCAAACATGTCTGCATAAATAAACCGTTGTATACCCTCATTTCGAAACGCATGCTCGAATACCTTACGACAGAACTTCCCATTGTAGACTCTCGAAAATTACGTCAACCCGAATACACCGAGTCTTATCATCCATAGCCACCAAAATGCTTAAGAGAGTATCATATTCCCGTGCCAGCAAGCCTGACATTTCTGCAACCAAGTCAAAGAAGAAGGTGCGTTCAATCCTTTCTACGATACTGACTCTTAATCTGACTAAATCCTAGTCCGATCGCTCTCATGAAGAGAACCGGGAGCGTGCATACATTGCAGCCTCGCGACGTGCCGATCGTGGCATTACGGCCCGCATGCAGTCTGCTCGCATGGCTTCAGAAATTCACAAGAAGCGCACCGGGAAGTCCTTCCGCTTAAGTGAGGACATCGTAGTTCAGGAGGAGATGTACGAGGAGGAAGACGATCACTTCCGTGGCTTGTCCGGGCTGCTCCGCCCGCGAATGCAGACTAGTAGCGCTGAAATGAACTCCCGTTTTGAGACATTCCTAGCCAACAGGGTCGCTGGGTCGCAGTGCGTCGGCCGTGGAGGCCAAAGACGGGAGAAGGATATGATCAACGAGCTCTTTGCCGCGAGGTACCCCGAGCTGGACGCACAGGGAAAGGCACTTTCCCAGTGCCTCTCCAGTCCCATTTACGAAAGCGATGCCACCCAACATCACGAGACACCAGAAGCTCCCAGCGCCAATATGAGCCACCCGCAGAGCCCATCGTCTGCCGTGTCGCCAGCCTTGCAACACCCCCAAGCTCCGATCGCCAACCAGTGCAACGATAGCGCCATCTCAGACCTTCCCCGCCCTTTAACTCCTGGCTCACCGAGCTCCCAGACCACCTCCAGCTTCAGCGCCTCCGACTCTACGGACTTTGGCAGAAGGGCCTCGGCTTGTACAGCCGACCTTGTCCACGAAGCGCCGATGTTGTCCTTCGGTATCGCACCCACGGCCCGAGACCTCTACGGTCAGGTAACCGTGTTTGATCCTGCGCTGAGTATGGACTGGATTACCAGCGCACAACAGCCATGGTACTATGACCCCAAGGTGGAGCGGAACGATACATCGATGTCCGATGCTGCGAATGCGATGCAGAGCCCGGCTTTGAAGTCGGACCCAACCCTGTCAAGCAATACACAGGCAAACGATGATGACTGGAACGACTTCATCAATGAGCAGGCATGGATTGAAACACAGGTTCAGTAATCCGGATTGATTTGCTGGAGACGCTCTTTAGAACGCAAACTGATACCCATAAACAAACACAGTGAAAGCCAAGCTCCGGTCCGACTGCATGCAGTCCTCCCAATTCTTTTCTTTCTTTTATCCCCTTCACGAACCTTAATGAGAGGGAGCATTTCACACAACTGTTATGTCGTTCAAAACGACCTAGCAGCATACATGTACTTATTAGAGATGCAGCACATGCCGTTACAAGCCATACGTAAGGTCGATCAGGGGATACCCTTCGACATCGAAGCGTCAGTCCTCCTAGCGCTGTTGATAAATAGACTGCTTGCTCGATATCGCTGGCTGATGTTCCTTCGGAGTGGGCGTATTTGCTGCCTGAGACATTTGGGGAAAGCGATATTCTAGATAATTGACGTTTCCTGCGCCGGAGTTGGTGTGCCCATTTTCTGTCTAATCATGGGAGAAAACAGTTGGCTTTGTGCTGACTATTAGTGCAATGCCTTAGAGGTTACCTTGGCACATTTAAGAGAATGAAATATTGGCGTCCTCGGAGCTGAGTAAACGTTATCGAGAGCCGAAGTACTCCGGCGGCCTCCAGGTGCAATTGTCCGGCGCCGGAGTGGAACTCCGAAATGCGGGATAGCTCCGCGACGTAGTTGTATCGGCCTGCTACTTCACCTGCTATTCTACTCACGATCTTACGTACTTGTTTACTACTTATATTTATCTATAGTGGAATCACAGCTGTGCTCAATTGAGTACCTCAAATATGGATTGAAAGATCTAGAATAATTTAGTAATATTTTAAGGTATAACACTTAATAAGCATCTCTATAGGCGCTGTTAGAGAATATTATCCTTAAATTAGCTCTGTTTCTACCTTCAGCTAATTAAGCAGGAGCACTTTAGCTGCTAATAAGTTAGCTATGAAGCATAACACCTCATCTCTTATACAATAGAGTTAGGACTTTAATAATATTATATGGGCAAGATTTCCCGCTCTTACTCGAGGACTTTCTGTGTCAACTTTCATAGTGTCCATTTGTCCGACGAACTGAGTTTCCTCCGAATCTCCTCCAGGAGCGATGACAAGGCTTTGCCAAGAGCCCGGATACACCACAACACCGCAGTACAAGCTCTGAAAACTCCGTAAAATAGTGAGAAAAGCAATGCACAGATGATGAGCACTCGAAGAACTTTAAGGCAGCCTTTCCAGCTCAACCAGCTAAATCCAATAAACCGCTGACCCGGGTTTTGCCTGCGGGGTTGGACTTGAGGCAGAAGCGGAGTTGCATGTGTAGGCCTGTATACGTCTCGTGGGTAGTACCCATAGTAGACTTGTCGGGGTGGGTATAGAGTCGTCCGAATCGAGGGCTGTATAGATGTCGGCTTGATGATTGATTGCCTCGCTGCCGCTTGGATGGTTCCATAGCCAGATTGCGAAAATAGTGGAGAGGAAGGTCTGGCTCGAGCAGGCTGACTGGATAACTGCTTGGGATCGAGACGGCTCGCTTTTACCAGCAGGTTGTAAGACAACTGCGTAAGTGCAATACCTGGTGCCCTGCCAAAGGCGTCAAGGTCCGAGATTTGAATAGAGTAGACCGGTTCAATCTTCACGTAAGATAGCTTGTCCATCGCAAAACCGGGCTGCAGTTGCAATAGTTGATCAGTGTCAGGATGCGGTTCGGACGGATGTATAGGAAGATAGCCAGCTCGGACATCTTTTCTCTTCTTATGGAGACGCTTTCCCCTGAGAGATGTGACCTACAAGTACTCATTAGGCATCGGGTTAGGGTGATGTCCGAAATAGCATATAGGAAAGACTGACAATGAGAATCCGGCCTTGGCCACTGCCTCCACCCGCATCAAGCAAAACCACAGGGTGACCAAAAGCACCTCTCCCTGGGTTTTTTGAAGGATCCCAGCGCTCTCGAGTAGTCGGCGCCAAGTCGTCCCAAGCGGGCAGAAACATAATACTCCCAGCAACTGGCATAATTCCTCGATGAGTGTTGATGGTTTTGACCAAGCCAGCTAAGGTGTCTAGATCACCTTGATGAAGCGAAATAGAGAGGCAACAATACACGAGGCCCTTGGGCGGGGTTAACACTTAAATATTGCATGTTGTACGCGCTGCATTCAATTGATTCGAGGACCCATGACAAGGCGCTTGAGAGCCTGGTCGCATTGAGGGTGTTGGCCGGTGGTTGTTGGACCGTGTGGCCGTTGCTGTTGGCCAGGTAGGAACTTCAGCATTGATGCCTAACAGTTGTTGGCCACCATGTGAAGGAAGAGACCTATTAACCAGACCTTCGCCGGCCATATTTGTTATTTTTGGAATCCTCACATATCTGAGATCCCGAGCCTGGTGACTACGGTTTGAACTAAGTACCTTAGTAGGGAGCTGCTAAATCATGCTCTCGTCATTCGCATTTGCGACCGAAAACTTATCAAGATATATAATTGTAAGATTCGCTATCGCATTGGCTTTAAATTATGATATTCACTATAGGGAAAATGCGAGCTAGATACCATAAATGGATAGACGAAGAACAGCTTCTGTTCATGGTAACTTTGAGGGTTTGAGCCGGTAGAATGCAGCCCAGTAACACAACATGTGTTGGCGACCACTGGTCTTACTCTCCTGCACTGATCGCGTATTCTCTATAGCCTTCAATTTCTTGAGCGCAGTTTTCTATGATCTATGGGATCGTTCAAGACGATGATCCCAGACCAGGTCGCTGTCGGTGATAAGGCGTGTGGGTAGCGATAAGCCCCAAAAGTAACGTCTAGACGCGCTCAACGCGTCACCCGCAGACCCAGCACTCTACACGTCAACTTGTCTCCGACAACCACAATTCACAATGCCCGCAAAGACAATCTCTGCAAGGGCAGTGCCCAAAACGAGGCTGAAAAGAGCAGCCGCGCCCTCAAAGGCGTCTAGAGCACGCTCGTCGAGTCCTTCACAGCCCTCAGCATCCGAATCCGACCCCGAAGAGCCACAGACGAAGAGGCGCAAAACAGCAGCGCGCACGAAGGCGGACGTTGGAGCACTCAACAAGAAGCTCTTTAGTCCTGGCGACTTTGGCGGCGCCTCAAAGGTATGCTCGTTCCCAGAGCGTGCACACAGTGTCACCTACCATCGACCTCTCCTCCTCGACGCACAAACCGGCCTCCAATCCCGCGACGCACTACTCCAATGGTTCGAATCAATCAGCACAAAACGCGGCATGCCATGGCGTAAACCCTGGCTAGGTCCAATGCCCGATGTCGACCCGGCTGACCGTCGCAAAGCATACGAGAAACGCGCCTACGAAGTCTGGATCAGCGAGATCATGCTACAACAGACCCGCGTCGCGGTTGTTATCGACTACTGGAATAATTGGATGGCGAAGTGGCCGACGATTCAGGATCTGGCGGCTGCTGATGCGGATGATGTACTGGCTGCGTGGAGAGGTTTGGGATATTATAGTAGGGCGACGAGGATCCATGAGGCTGCGAAGGTTGTGGTTAATGATAAGGAAATGGATGGGCTTCTGCCGAGGAAGACGCAGGATCTTGAGAGTAAGATTCCTGGTGTTGGGCGGTATACAGCTGGTGCGATTTCTTCTATCGTCTTCGGCGAGGCTTCTCCTATGGTCGACGGCAATGTTCTGAGGGTGCTCAGCCGTCAGCTCGGCCTGCTGGCAGACGTGAAGACCACCAAAGCTGTCATTGACCTGTTATGGGCCGCGGCAGAAACGCTTGTCAAGGCTATAGCAAAGGACGGGGCAGACCACGACGGGGAGGATGATGCAGCAGTTCCGGAGAGCGATCGACCTGGGAAATGGGGACAGGCTCTCATGGAGCTCGGAAGCACGGTTTGCACACCGAAGCCAAATTGCGGCGAATGCCCCATCTCAGCTTCTTGCAAAGCATTCGCAGAAGGTCAATCGCTCGCCGCGAAGCCAGCAATCAAGTCTGAGACTAACATTGGCGACATCGAGGACCTCTGCACAATCTGCGAGCCGTTCGACGAGTCTATGTTGCCCGAGACGGAGACTGCAACCGCAGAAGCCAACAGCTCGAAGAAGGCAGCCGCGGCGAAGAAAGCCAAGTCGAACGGGCAAGCAAAGTTGACGATGTTTGCATTTACCAAAGCATCGGACAAGAAGCCTGCTGAGCCGGAGAAGCCCGTGCCTGACACGACGAACACGAAGACAGTGGAAAGAGCGGTTGAGCATGCTAAGCTATTCCCGCTCAAGGTCGTGAAGAAGGCTGTTCGCCAGGAGGAAACACTCGTCTGCGCTATCCGTCGTCCGGATGGGCAATATCTCATCGAGCGGCGACCCGAGAAGGGACTTCTCGCCGGCTTGTGGGAGTTTCCGAGCAGGCTTCTTTCAGAGAAGGACGAGACTTCACCATCTGCTCGCAAGAGCATGGCTAGAGCATCGGTCGAGATGTTAGCAAAGGACGAGGGCTTCAGCACCTCTGCATTGAAGTACCGTGGAGAACTAGGCAGCGTCCCATGGCTGTTCTCTCACATCAAGCTGACGATGCATGTGTACCTGTTCGACCTCGAGGAAGAGCCTGCAGGTGATGCCTGTTCTACGGAGCGACGCCGATGGACGACAGATGTGGAATCCGAGTCTATGGGGACGGGAATGAGAAAATGTTGGACTTTGGTCAGCGAGGCGGAGGTTTAGGAATGATACCCGACTTGTCAGAGTCTTGTGCTTATTATAGCGTCACTTGAGCGATTGGATAGGGCTGCTAGTATTCACTATTTTCATCTTTCGAAAGTCTACCGACCATTTTCGAGACCGTATACGAGCTGAATGAGCTTGTCAACACCAAAAGCCACAGCTATGTGCAGATCGTGGTTCTCACTACACGCATCCGTGTGCTCGACCCCTGAGCGGATCTGTCGTGGCGAAATGGCGGGGGAGGGGTCCAGATCCAGGGCCAACCCCTCACCGCGAACTCCCAAGCCAGCACCCACCTCTCCGAAATACCGCGATTTACTTTCCCTTGCGACTTCTTCCAGACTTTCTACGAGGCCACGGACGACCGTTGGAGGAGATTCGAGGACTATCGGGAGGTTTTGGACACTCAATTGCACCGACATATCTCCTACGAGCGGCATAGACACGGACCACCTTCACCGACTCCTCGAGCAACACCCCCGTTGCGATAAAGACTCCTATTACCAACGCGGTTTCTTCGAGCATTCTACACCGACACATAAACGGAAGCACAGACCGAGCACGGCATAAGCAAACACAATGTCCGGCCTCGACGCATCCGACATCTCCAACGCCTACGAGGCCGTCCGCTCCGACAAGGACGAAACCAACTGGCTGCTCATCTCCTACGCCGCCGCCACCGGCAACAAGCTGACGCTGACCCAAACGGGCACCGGCGGCATCTCGGAGCTCTCCGCCGCTCTTGACGACACACAGGTTCAATACGGCTACGTGCGCGTCGAGTACGCCAACGACAAGGAGAGCAAGCGCGTGAAGTTCGTGCTCGTCGTCTGGATCGGCGAGAATACAAAGGTCATGCGTAAGGCGCGTGTGAGCGTCGAGAGCGGGGATGTTAAGAGAGTGCTGTCACATCATAGTATAGCTATTACGGTGGGGGATAAGGGGGAGCTTGATGAGGAGGATATCGTCAAGAAGCTGAGGAAGGCTGGCGGTGCGGACTATAACGGAGGACGGGGTTAGAAATGTGGATTGTGGACGGAGGGTAGTAGAGTAGAGAAAAGCATTGGCCAGAATGTGAATTGCGGATGGAGAGGAAAAGCATTGGCCATGGGGTTAGGTTCAGGGGTATAGAGGCAGAGCAAGCATTATGACTGAGATGTGGACAATAGACTTTGAAGCCATTTAACGGTGCGCAATGCCGAGGATGTCGTATCGGGATGGGAATCTTGACTGGACCTGATCTATCATCTGCTCTCGTGGTCGAGACAAGCCTATCTCCCGTCCATCATCATTTGACAATGCACATCAGATCCATTTACAGCAAGTTTTAGATGCTTACAACCCTTATCGGGCCCGTAAACCGTGTTGCACCGTCCGTCCTCCGTCCACGTGTCCGGCATTCTGCAACAAGCTTCCAAACCTTCTTCCATGGACTAGTCTGGAAGGGGGCAGCTGGAGCCTCGGATGCTGAAACTGCAATCTGCCATGAGCGTCGTATCAGCATTGGCAACGGCAGCTTCTGATCTGAGCACGGTATCTTTTCGGGCTGAGTTAACCCCTGACGAGAAAAGACCGTTAAGGCTTGATGAGGATTATTCCGATGTAACAACCCTGGTGGCACGATGTGACTCTCCTGAATCCTGGACATTGGCATTGGCATATCCTTTGAATGACCAATACGCGAATTAGAGCTCTCTCAGTTGGTAGTAGCTCCACGTAAACAGAGCATCACAACCAACAAACACGGCAGGCAGAAGAGCATCACCAAATTACCGCGTTACCCAACTCACAACTAAACTCGTCTCGGCCTTGGCACCGGCCGCATCCCTGAGAAATCCATCCCACGGCCGGTTGCGGCCTAGCACCGGTCGCGCAGTCGTACTCCACGCCGCCGCACCGCGCCATTGGACGTCCGGCGACGCCGCTGTCTGGAGTGACGTAGAGGCGCTCGATAGCGCGGGTAGGTGGTCGACTCGGAAGAGTAAGGTTACAAGGTTGCAGAGAAAAGGAGGGACGCTGTTTGGCTGAGCCTGGCTGGTGGTGTCTCTTCGCGTGCAGTACCGAGCGAGCGTGCATGAGGAATGGGTGGCTGGAGGATCGAGAACCATGAGGCTTGTGTAGCTTGTGTTGAAGGACTGGTCAGTTGATGGTACCAGCTGTTAGGTTCGGTGGCTTAAACTGTGCTTCACCTTACAGAGTCTTCGTCTCCCTATCATTCTACCCTTCTCGAGATCCAACGATGGCTTCTCCATAACGACGTAGTTGACCCTGACTCTCTCCGCAAGTAACCGCATTGTCGACATCACTCGTGGAGCCCTATCATGTCACTAGCTTCGGTCGCAAAAGCGAGAGATTAAAAAACTTCTTCACCTCAATCTCACTGATCGCATCGCCGCCCGAGTGTCAGTGACGAGGGTGACGGCCTCGGTTCCACTGCCTGGAGACACGCTGGAGCAACAGTACGAGTAGCGTGCTCTGAGAGGCCTCGAGAACCCACTCACAACACCCATTTCTTCGACTTCAGTTGTCTCTGGTTCGTCTAGGCTGGCTTCTAGTCAGATTTCTCACTGTGTTCCGTGCAGCGGGGAGGAGCAGGGATGGCGACAGGGGGTCTGGATCCAGCGACCAGAGCAGGTAGTTCACTAACTTAGCCACACGTGATTATCGTGTTAGGACGTTAGGGTTCGACCTTGCCGAGGATCCGACTCCATGACTCGGCCCGCTGCAACATCGTCCACCTAATCCCAAATCAAATCCCACTCTTCTCGTTTGGCACTTGGCTTGGGATCCAGAGGAGAGGAGCTGAAGGCAAACCACCCCCAAGCTTCGATCCCATCCACATCCACATGTGATGGCTGTCCCAGGCCCTGGTCTCTTATTAGACCACGCCTGTTCCTCTTCGCAATCGCGCCGAGTCTCTTGTTTCCTGCCGATCACTTATTTTCGCTTTCCTCTCTTTTTCCCTTTTCATCCTCTCTTCTCGAAAGAAATCCTTGATCTCGTTTCAAGATTTCATCGTCTCTCACGCTTTGAGTTGTTCACTCAGCTCTTATCAGCCCCCCGGTCTCACCCAGACTGTGACGTTGCACTGTCTCGCTGCACCTTAATTGCTGCAGATCCGCACATGCAAGTCGCGTGACTGACCTCACCACGACAAGCACCATCTCTCGCCAATCTCGACGAATTCTCGACGAAAATCTTCAATCATGTCTCACGTCATGAACGACGGCTCCAGCAGCCCTAATGGCATGATGGAGCCCAAATCCGAAGCTCGCAAGCGTCACGGCTCCGCTGGTAACAACGTCGCCGCCGATGATCTCCTCGAGAACCTGGGCTACAAGCCCGAGCTGTCGCGTAACCGTTCGACTCTCCAGGTCGCCTTCATGTCCTTCGTCCTCGCCTCCATTCCCTACGGTCTCGCTACAACTCTTGGTTTCCCAATTGTTGGCGGTGGTCCCGTCGATATTATCTGGGGATGGGTCGCCGTCTCTCTCATCATTGTCTGCGTCGCTGCGTCTCTCGGTGAAATCACCAGTGTCTATCCCACTGCTGGAGGTACATGACCGCTGCCCTGCCTTGTTTTGAGCTGCCTCGCCTTGCTTGTCCGGAATTCCCTCGACCTCGCGTGGTAAACAATTGAAAGTAATCGTGTTAATCATGTCGTGTGTACAGGTGTCTACTACCAGGCTTTCATGCTCGCCCCCTCAAAGTGGCGCCGTATTGCAAGCTGGGTCTGTGGCTGGCTGCTCCTCGTCGGCCAGATCACAATCACCCTGGCCGTGAACTTTGGAACTACACTGTTCTTCGTCGCGTGCGTCAATGTTTTCAAGGATTCCGAGGGCAACGGTGTCTTCGAGGGCACCAACTGGCAGGTCTTCCTGATCTTCCTTGCCATCACCCTGCTGTGCAATGCCGTCTCTTCGCTTGGTAACAAATGGCTGCCTCTGCTTGATGTGAGAACCAATCCCTCTACGCATGTGCTGTTGTTGTTAAAATTTTGCTAATGATGTGTGTGTGAAGACTGCTGCTATTTTCTGGACTTTTGCTGGTGTCATTGCCATCGTCATCACTATCCTCGTCATGGCCAAGGGTGGTCGCAACGACGCCAAGTACGTCTTCACCTCATTCGAGCCCATCTCCGGCTGGCCCGATGGCTGGTCCTTCATGGTCGGTCTCCTCCACGCCGGTTACGCCACTTCCTCGACCGGTATGATCATCGGCATGTGCGAGGAAGTCCAGGACCCTGCGAGACAGGTCCCCAAGGCCATGGTCGCCACCATCTTCATCAACACTTTCGCCGGTCTCCTCTTCCTGGTCCCGATCGTCTTCGTCATGCCTGAGATCTCCACCCTCGACACCGTTCAGCCCGTGCCCCAGATCTTCCTTGAAGCTGTCGGTACGCCCGGTGGTGCCATTGGTCTTCTGATCCCCCTCATGGTCCTCGCCATCATGTGTGGTATTGCTTGCACCACCGCTGCGTCTCGCTGCACATGGGCTTTCGCTCGTGACGGTGCCATTCCTGGTTCCAAGTGGTGGGTCGTCGTCAACAAGAAGCTTGATGTGCCACTCAACGCCATGATGCTGTCCATGGTTGTTCAGATTCTTCTGGCTCTCATCAACTTCGGTTCCGCTGCTGCTTTCGCCGCTTTCTCCGGTGTTGGTGTCATCAGCTTGACTGCTGCGTACGCTTGCCCCATTGCCATCAGCCTCTTCTCCGGCCGCAAGCAGATCAAGGACGGTCCTTTCTACCTCGGCAAGATTGGTCTTGCCTGCAATGTCATCGCTCTCGGTATGTTCCCTTCTTCAAGCATCCTTGACGTTCGCCATGATCAAAAGACTAATGCCTTCACAGCCTGGTCCGCCCTTGCCATGCCCCTCTTCTGCATGCCCGGCTCCATCCCCGTGACTGTTGATACCGTCAACTACGCCCCGGTCGTCTTCGTCGGTGCCACCGTTATTTCCGGTCTCTGGTACGTAGCCTGGGGCCACAAGAACTACGCCGGTCCCCCTACCCACGAGATGTAAAGGACATTTGGTGCTTCTCGAGTTTGTCTCTGCTAGATACCCACGCATTTGAGAATTTCCTTTGCAAAGATGTAGCACTCAATTAGTCAATCAAGGCTTGTTTGCCTGAAAGTTGTGCCGTAAACGTGTGAGATGTGCATGAGTAGAAGTAAAATAGCAGGTGAAATAGCAGGTTCAATAGCAGGTAGGATAGTGGGTAAAATGACAAGCAAGATAGCAAACTTCTTTGGTATTCAGTTTCAGTCATGAAATCCTCAAGATCTCGTCTTCAAGGTCACTATCCTCTGGAATTCCACTTACCCGAGTACGAATTCGTTTCTGGCCGACTCGGAAACGGCCAGCCTCAATTAGACGCCACATGACACTGAACTATTCTCGGACCCTCCAATCAGCAAATAACATTGATCTTCTAGATCTCTTCTGAATGAAAATAGGATGCAAGACCAGTCTTGGCACCATGCATACTACCCACAGGGCTGACCGATCTCTCCGCTCTTTCAATACCCGCCGCCCTACTAGGCAATAGGCTACTCGGGGAACCAACTCAACACCACCCATCCTAAGCACTAACGGACCATCCCGATTCTTCGCGAGATTGATAACTTGCCATCACTTACGTCAATCTGTCAGCATAAGGCAGCGACTTATTCTCGTTCACGTTTTCCCATTGTAGAGGCTTAATAGTCAGCTCCGCGGAGACACCTTCACTGCAGCTGCAGCCTCAGCGACTCGCAGTATCGAGTTATCTGCTCGCGACTTCGCGCTTCACAGAGCTGCCACAAGCCAAGCCCCATCCCTCTTTAAAGCTCACAGCTTCCAGTCTGCTTTCATCACGAACACGCAACTACCGTCTCGGTTATCGAGTTACACGAGCAATTGCCTGTCACTACCCGTCACACTGCATGAACAATGACCGGCGACTCTGAACCTCCAGGAGGCGGGCCTATTCATCGAGTGTCCTTGGCCTGTCTGCCCTGCCGCTCTCGTCATCTCAAATGCAATGCCACAAAGCCAGCCTGCGCGCGCTGCGCTGCCGACGGCGTAGCTTGCACATATACCCGTTCAAGACGAGGTGGACGGCGCAGAGTGCAACCTTCAGACGAAAGCACCAAGCCAGCAGCACCGGTTCAATCCTTGCAAGAGACACCGATCAGCTTCGAACACTCTTTGTTACCTACGCCAACTTCATCAACAGAAAGCAGCGCGATTAACTTTGGCATCGACAGCGGTCTCGGTTCCTTGACTTCAGCTCCCAGATCACAGTCATCAGGTAGCCCTTTTGATCTAAGTGGCTTTGACTCGGAACTTATCTCGGATTACTACACATACTTCCATCCAGCTCATCCCTGCATCCTTCCGAAATGGTCTCTCGAACAGCACTGGTCATCTCATTCCGAAGACTTCTCACCGTTGCTGCATGTGATGCAATACATCGGCTCACTATTCAATGAATCAGCACCGTCAAACTCTTTCCGTGAGCAGACCAAAGTGGCGTTACCATTACACCAAAATGAGCTGGCCACGCCATATGAAGTACAAGCGATGCTATTGTTCGCCATTGCTACATATTGGTCGAACGAAGTCGAGTATGGTGTGCACATAATGGAAACCACAGTTATACCTAGCGCCAGAGCACTGGGTATGCATCATGATGCTTGCGCCACGCAGTATGGTCGAGGAGATCCCGTGCTGGAGGAAAGCTGGCGAAGGACATGGTGGCAATTGTATCAAACGCATGCATCGATGAGTGCGAGTGCGCATGCTTTGCCAACACAGCTGAGTGGTCTGCAAATGACTGTACGACTACCATCAGAAGAAGATGCATACGACTCCGGTGTAAGTTAGCCCCTGCTTGGACCTCGCAAAACCTGCTCTGACAAAAGATATGCAGGAAATACCGCAGCCTCGTACTCTAGCCGAGTACGACATGCGAGAGTTCCTGCCCAGCGATGATCCAAGCTTCTCTTCGTTCGCTCAGAACATCGGCGTGCTGAGGACAATGGACCTTGTCATCACCGAGAACGCACCTATTCAACTCCGCCGCACAGAGATCTGTGCACAAATGGACGTCGGTCTATCAGCGTGGCAGGCACTTCTTCCTCCGGCCAAGAGACGTCTTGTGACACCCAATGGTGATCTTGACAGACACCTCTTTGCAGCACACATGACGATCATTGCGTAAGTCTCGACCCCAACATCATAGGCATCAACTAACGTGTCACAGCTACGTTGTTGACTTCCACCGCTCCCTCTCAGACCTATCATACAGCAGCATCGAATCAGTCGCCCGCTGCACACCACCAGCACCACCTCTAAAGCCCCGTCCCGCCGAAGTCGAAGACACCAAATTCCACACCACAAAAGCCCTCGCAGCAATCCGCCGAATGGGCGATCTCCTCCCTCTCCCTTCCAGTCTACACACTATAACACCATTTTTTGTCTGTATAATCGCCACGGTCACGATCGCCCATCTCTCAGCCTGTCGATATCTCTTCCGTGATAGAAGTCTACAACTAGAGCGTGAGCGTGTGAGGTTGAGCATGGGGGCATTGAGGATGCTTGGAGAGCATTGGCCGCTTGGGAAGAGGACGTATGATGAGATGGGAGTCATCGCTAGGGAGATATTGTGCTTGACTGATAAGGATTGTTCAGTTGCACAAGAGCGCTTTGAGAGTTCACCGGGGAATTTGACACCGTTGGAGCTGGATATGTTCATAGACACTGAGATTTCCTTCTTCGATTTGTAGACTACTCTACGGTAATACTTCGTGGCGCCCTGTAAGAACAGAAGAACAACAGACTTCTCCTAATCTATTGTTAATTCACTCGCTATCTTACTCGCTACTTCATTTTACTCGCTACTACACTTGCTGTATGACTTACTACCTATTTACTTACTATGTTATACTTATACCTCAACAGGAAGTCTTCCCGCTGCTATAGCTCTGCATCGTATAAGCCTCCCGTTTCATTCCAGGCATAGAAGCAAAGGGATCACTATGATTTTTGTCTTAATAAAGTGGTAATAAGATGCATAGCCAACTAGATCAACAATGCTAGGTCTAGAAATCTCAACACACAACCAATCTACCTTGTCTAGCGATCGTGAAAGCCCTTATGGGTACGCCCATGGGTGCGTAACTGAGCTCATCGTCTCGGCCACACATAAACGAGGTCATGGCGCTGGTAAGTCTACCTTAACTCGGCATCCAGAGCGTAGAGACGAAGAGTGCTTCTTGTACCGCCTCGTCGTATGATCTGCTGCTGCACCTTTCTTGCTCCCTTGCTTCTCTTTCGGCCGCAGCTGCGCTATGCTCAGCTTCGAGTTGTCGTCTGATCTTTGCAGCACGCTGAGCATCACCTGGCCATGAGAACCAAGTAAGCTTGTCAGGAAATACCAGGTTGAATGAAGCTTTAGGTCCACGTCGTGTATCAAACACGGGCCGGCCACGGTGATCAAGAACCCAACCCCACACAAGAGAGTCGAGATCAAGGGAGCTGAGATCGAAGTTGATGACCGTGGAAGGTTCCTTGCCAAAGACAATAACACGAGCCACCCATTCTGACGGCACGCTCCCGGGCTGTTCCACGAAGTCGTAGGTGCGAGCATGAGGCCAGTGTCCCTTCCTTAGAGCCCAGCCCCACTGAGGCGCGAAATCCCTCTCCAGCATCTTCTCCATCGTAGTTCCTGAAGGATCTGGGTCTGGCAAGCTTCCTCCGAGGGAGGTATTCAGGTAAATTCGATCGCTTCCCACAACGAAATTGCTTTGGTCCATCGAAATGCCTTCGCGCATAATTCTTGCGATTCGTCTTCCGTATACCCGTAGAAGTACTCGCCAGGCAGGCTGGTTCTGTCGGCTGCGCATGAACCTCTTGGCTGTATGCTTCTGGAGAATCGGGGGCTGGAAACCAAACCACATATTCGAGAATTTCGTACAGGACATCCTGTCGCAGTTTCTTCCGCAACCGCACCATTCCGATGCTTTGGCTTGATCATTCCAGATTCGTTCGATGGCATCGGTACCGTCGGCGCCATAGGTAGCACCGTAAGCCGGAGGAGGAGGAGTTGTGTTCGGCATAGTGCTTGTGGAAGTATGCATACTGGCGCAGTAAGAGAATGGCGTTCGTAAGTTACATAGATTGTAGTAAGGCTGATATTATGATTGAACTTCATGAAATGGGTCAGGCTTCAGTATAAATACGTGCTGTCGCAGATGGTATCCTTTGACTTCGCCCGAGGCGAGGCTGAGAGGTTATACTTTAGGCTGTGCATCTAGCGTGACAGGTTATCACGACGAACTGTGTTTGACAACTTGTTGTGGCTCCATTACGGTAGGGTTGTCGTTTCGAAAAGCTTCGAGTCACCAGGCCAACACAGCCCAGGCAGTGTGATCACCAGTGGTTGTTTGGGTTGAGTTGCGTGGTAGCGGCGCCAGCTCGACTCATCGTCCGTTTTGTTCGTTCATTATTCTCGCGTCGCAAACGTCGGGGAAGTCGCATTGGCAGTCCCGCTCTCCTTTCTTCTTGATGGTGCGCATCGTGATGGAGTACCTGTCACTGCGCCTGACCACTTGACCGTCTATCTGATCAGTCTTCCGGCCGCGAATGTGATGCGTATAGCCATAGCGCGAGTCTCCCGTCATGACTAACAGTGATCGAGCAGGCAGCAGAACTTCCCACTGTTCTTCTTCAGATTCAGTGGGTTGTGCCTCCCCCGGTTGTTCTGCGACGGATGTGCTCTCGGGTTTTGACGAGGCGCCGGCAAGTGACCGTTTCTGATTTCGTATTCTTCGGGCCTCTGTGGGGCCACACTTCTTAAATGCCATAGGGACGGCGCTTCCAAGCGACAGACTGTAGAGGGCCTCGTAGAATGCTGAGTGTGTGTCGACATGAGGCGGGATGCCAACACCAGGAGGATAGTACTGGATCGTGAACTGATCCGGAAGATATTCCTGAACAGGCAAGCGAGGAAGCATGTTCGTAAGATATGACGGCACGGGCTCGTACTCAGTCTCCGATGCTGCAAATGTTGTGTAGTCGAATAAGTGGCCGTAATGCAAGGACAGGCGCTTCTTTATGCCCCTCATCTTTTCGTGTGAGAGAACATCGTTGATGATCTCCTGCTCTTCCTCCTCGGTAATAAAGTCATAATGTAAAATCAGGCCACTGTCCCAGCGGTGGATGTTTGGGTTCTCAGGATCTATGCTGGGGGCTGGCGCAGGTCGGGTTGGCACTGGGACTGGGACTTGTGGCCGAGATGAGTCGGAAGGCTCAGCTGTCATGCTGGATAGTCTCTATCCGCATTGAGATAGCCGCTGAGTTTCCAGATCCGTATGAGAGCAGTCGGCATAATATTATACAACGTCAATTTTCCATCGTGTCGAAGGCAGTAGGGGGGTCCTGGAAGTTGTGGCAATGGTGTTGACATGAGAGCTTTTTGCGTGCAAGAGTGGTGGGCGACAAAATGTTGCGGCTTCAAGTCCCACGCACATTGAAAAGCCCACCCTGTAATGGCACATCCACTCTCTGAAAAGCAAGAATATCACAACTGTAACTTGGCATGTATCCAGCGAAGTACTTGTACGATCGTATAAGAGTTATGTTTCTCTAGTAGGCGATCCTGAAAGTGGATGGCGTGTGTACTTAACTTAGCAAAGTGTGAGCAAACTATCTTGTGTGGTCTTTGTGCTGGAAAAGCACGTCACAACTTCCGCGTCGGACGGGCCTGTGCATTGAAGGTTGTATAAAGACTATTTGCTACTTACGCTGCTGTTTTACTAACAATTCTACCTACTATTCTATTTACTATTTTGCTTGCTATTCTACTCACTTTCTTATTTACTTTCTCACTCATTACTTTGCTCGCTATTCCGCATTGCTATTTTACTACTGGGACACAAAACACTCGGAAGTACTACCAGGTAATTTGTAAGAAAGGACCTTCGTGCATGTAAAATTATTATTAAATATAGTTGAATATACAAAAACCATCATTAAGAAACGCCCCACTTCCCAACCCGCAGTTTCAATGCCCAGTGATAAATGAAACGCTGATCTCAAACTTGCAGCGACAATTTCAAGCCTTTCTCATCCAACTGATCCGTCGCTTCGGTCTCTTCTTGAATACAAGGTACAAAGGCAACAAGACCACGGAACCCATTATACACAGCCATGCACTGTAAAGGTGCCAGAAGAACAAGAGAGTCGGCCCCAGCCCTGGCAGCAAGAGCTGAAGACAGTCTGTCACCGGGTACAGATCCTCTTGGCTGGCGATGAAGTACTTCGGTCGCGGTCGCTTCTTTGCGGGAGGAGGCGACTCATTATCTCCCACTTGCCAGGACATCTCTTCAATGTTGCATTGCGTGAGTTGCAGGACCGACACGAGCCGGACTGGAGCTTTGTACAGTGGGATAAACCAGAGAGCAAACGTCTGTCGCAACGACACGTAAAGAAGGCCACTCTTCTCATCAAATACTAGGAACTGTCAGTGAGGGCTTTAGGTCCGATGAAGATGACGGGACTGACCAGAGGAGTCGACAATAATGTCGATGTGCGGACTGAGTGTTCTATACCATCGATACACCGCCAAGATGACCCAAAGAGAGTCCACTCCACTTGCTATAGGAGTTGGACTCTTCGTGAGATTTGGAATCCGGGAGTTGAGCTGTGAGAATGACGCATTTGGGAGGAAGTAAGTGTTGAGAGCCTTCTCCTGCTCCGCCGGCTCTCCAGTTGTCAACGCGGCAATCACGCCGGGAATCTCCTTGACTATCGCGCGGTCAGTAAGTCGATTATAATGCGCCAGGAGTATTACATACCGGGCCGCTCCATCATGCCCGTCGATAGCTTCGGCGCAAGACTGAGTAGCTCGAACGATCAGCGCGACAAGCTATCGTGATAGATCTGATGGAGACGAAGATGGAGCACAAGGTGCTAAGTGGGTTGTCTCGGGATATTAGCTGTAGGTGCTCGACGGCCATGTGTAAACACGAGCATGGCTGGAATGTGTGTATATTAGGAAGCTGAAGGCTGCCTGCGAGTAGGCTGCGTAGAACGAATCGAGAGCTTGAGATCTGAGACATGGCCGGCGAGTGCGCGATATCACTGGGCAGTTGAAATGATAGGAATTTGACTGCCTCTCAGCACGAATATGAAGGTAGAGAGTGCACATTGCACCCTTCACGTGGCAAATAGCTTCGACATTTCTGCCTGATTCGTTGTAGCCGGAACGTCTAGTAAAGTAGCAAGCAAACTACACGTAGAATAGTACATGACATAGTACATGACATAGTAAGTAGAATAGTGAGTAAAATGGCAAGTGAAAAACTACGAAAGATCGCAAGTAAGATAGTGAGGAAAACCCCACGCGAGAGACCAATGTTTGAGTGGCCAAACCATGGGGGTTATTCGTCGCGTTGGAATAGTAGATCGTATTGCGCGGTTGACGCGGGCGAATAGCCTCATTTCTCGACCGGTGGGTGTATGAAACTGCCTTGCCGGCGCCGGAGCATAAAATGAGCGCAGATTGTTGGGCTCCGTGAGTAAAAGATACACCGGAAGAACCATATTTGTGACAACGGTTGGTAGATGCCGACTGGACCAACCGATGCCGCCCAAATAACGCCTTAGACCAAGGCTTAGTATCAAGTAATGCATTGGCAATTGGGGTCGGCAGTATTGGCTCCGTCCTCAGGCCCTCGGCTCCAATTCCTGGACCATTGCCGCTGAGCGACTTCAATCTTTGGCGGCTCCCAGTGGCAGATTTGCCGGTCTACTGAGCCGAGATCTTGGCCCCGCGAAACCCCAGACTGGGGGCCAGCCACGCCCGTTAGTTCGTCGGTGGTACTTGCACCAATTTGCTTAACATTGGAGTTCGCGGGGACGGCCCTGCGATTATTGGAGTAATACAGGTAGAGAGACTGAAAGCTCGGGTCGGCCTCAATTACCCCAGACTGCATCCCTTTTCAAGATTCTGTATATTTCTCATTCTCCTCGTTGCTTTGGTCATAATTCTTGCATCTTCCAGCGATCGTTTCTAGGTGTCAGCACTGTAATCACCCAATCACTGCAAGCTTATTCGTCCTCGCAATGGCTCCACGTGGAGAGTCGCACACCGTTGCTCACGCAGGAACGCCGCCGACACCCTTTCCCCAGGTTAACGCCTGCGACTTCCTCTTCAGCGAGCCCTTCGAACGAAGCAAAAAGAACGACTATGTTGTTCCCTCACAGCTTGTCGATCGCATCGCGGAGGACACTCCAATCTACGTCGATAATGCTACAGGTGAGCTCCAATTCGATGCCCTCCCCAAGACGGGCTGCTGCTAATCATCTGCACAGACAAGGTGATGAAATATGGCCAGTTGAGGCAACATGTCAATGCCTTTGCTGCCGGCCTTCAATCACTCGATCTTCGACCCGACGATATTGTCCGCCTTCCACCGACACCGACCTGCCCACATCCCGAGATCGCCCCAATCGTCCTCGTCCAGCTTCCCAATTGCCTTGCCTTCCCGACCGCTCTCCTCGGTACGCTTGCCGCCGGCCTCACAGTCACACTCGTTTCTCCAGCTTTGACGGCCAAGGAGATCGGATGGATTCTACAAAATGCCCGACCGAGGGTGATCATCACCGCGAGCTCAACGGTCGGTGCTATGCGGGAGGCGATGGATGCGCAGGAGGATAAGGACTTCTTCAAGGCTGTCCCAGTCTACCAAGTCGAAGTTGTCAACAACGCCTATCCTGAGAAAACCGAACCAACGTCGAGCGCAGACTGGACACAACTCTTGAAGCGAAGCAACAAGGCGGTACAGAAACCGACCTCGTTCAACGCCAAGTCAAGAACAGCAGTCATCCTCTGGTCTTCCGGTACCTCTGGCAAATCAAAGGGTGTTCTCTTGAGCCATGAAGCCGTCATTTTTGACGTGCTTTCGATTTGGAATTCGGGCGATTTCTACCAACAACAGCAACAAAGGTGGCTTGGCTACGCTCCGTTCTACCACGTCTTTGGACTCATGAACATCTGCTTGCCGGCTATCTGCACTGGCTCGACAGTGTACTCCATGTCAGCTTTCAAGCTGGATCTCATGCTAGAGGCTATTCCAAAGAGGCAGATCACATATCTGCACATGGCACCACCGATCGCCGTAATGCTGGCCAAGTCACCTCTGGTAGAGCGCTACGCCAAGCGCGACAGCAACGGAAAGAACGCATTTAGTAGTCTCGTCGGTGCGACTACTGGCGGTGCACCTCTGGGTCACGACGTGATCGTTCATGTCTACGAGAGAGTCGGGTTCCGCATCAAGATGGGCTATGGTCTCACCGAGACAGGCGGAACTACTCTTCAGCGTGGCTTGACTGAGGAGGCTATGCACCGTCACGGCGGCGATAGCGGACAGGCTCACTGGGGTGTCGAGATCATGATTGCTGCTGAGGAGCAGACTTCGAGCGATAAGACTACACCAGCACCGATCAACACTGCTGGAGAGATCCTGATTCGCGCCCCGGGTAATATGACGGGATATCTTCCGTTTGGCGGTCTCGTGCCAGGTGCCAAGCCAGACATGTCAATTACCCACGATGCTGTCACAAAGGATGGTTGGTTCCGAACCGGCGATGTCGGCAATATTGATGCAGAAGGGTGCTTGAGGATCACAGACCGCATCAAAGAGCTTATCAAGGTCCGCGCTTACCAAGTTGCACCGGCTGAGCTCGAGGCACTCCTCTGCGGTAGTGACGATGTCGCCGATGCAGGCGTCGTCGCAACTTACGATAAGTCTGAGGCAACTGAGTGGCCACGCGCGTTCGTCGTGCCAGCGAATGGTGGCATGAAGGGCAAGAGCGACAAGGACCTCCAGGAGTTGGCGCAGAAGATCAAGGTGCTCTTCGAAGAGCACACAGCAAGGTACAAGTGGCTCAAGGGAGGCATCGTGTTTGTCGATGCGATTCCCAAGTCACCCAGCGGAAAGATTTTGAGAAGAATCATGAAGGACGGTGGTGTGAAGGGACACGAGGTGAAGCTCTACGAGCCTAGGAGGCGTGACGCAAAGCTGTAGAGCTGGGGAAGCGGGAGATCATTCTCAAGCATCTTGTATTTTTGTGTAATTTCTTGCCGCATCAGCCATTATCATGATTAGAGATATTATTGAAACAAGATTATGTGACAATCTTTGCCCAGCCACTGTGATACGCATTCAAGACATTTAAGCCACCTCCGTTTGTCCAGCCTCGTCGCAAATAATTGTCCTTATCTTTTCTTATCAGGACCTGTCTCTGTCTTATCTCTCTCTGCCAGGGCGCTGCCCACTATCAGCGGCGCTCGGTGCCCCTCCATCCGCTCCTCGCCCCGACGCTCAACCCCGCCAAAATTCGAGCCTGAAACCACAAGAGTCAAAACGCCCGTGACTCACTTTCTGGCCATTCAAGAACCCCTTCGTCGCCAGGCAATTGACTCGCTGTCATCCCAAGAACAACAAAATCCAATTGCACAAATCACGACCATGGCTGTGATCTACATCGACGAAGAAAAGGGCGTCGACGCCCCCGATACCCAGGGCACTGAGGCCGCTCCCTACAAGTCCCTCGCCCAAGCGTACCTCGAGCACGGCGCCGAGAACGAATACCAGGTCAAGAAGAAGGATGACGAGGAGTACAAGCCTGCCGCTAAGGCTGGCATGAAGAAGGCTGTCGCGTTCGCGGAGCAGCAGCGCAAGAAGAAGGAGGCTGCTGCCAAGCGCGCAGAAAAGGACGCTGCCGACCAGGCTGCTGTTGAGGCTGCCCTCGAGGCTGCGAAGAACATCAAGATCTCTGAGGATCCTGCGTTGCCCAAGGCTGTGTCTATCAACATCCAGGAGACCGACCCTAAGGTCATTGGCCAGCTCAGGAAAAGCAAGGATGAGCCGGCAGAGGGTGTCGTCCGTGTCAGCGTCCAGGGTCGTGTCCAACGTGTGGCCAAGCAGGGAGGCATGGTTTTCGTTGTCCTCCGTCGTGGCCTCCACTACATGCAGTGCATTCTCGCCGGAGAGCTTACCAAGACCTACGATGCCCTGACTTTGGCGCGTGAGACCGCCATGGAGATCACCGGTGAGCTATGGGAGGTGCCAGCTGGTGCCCGCGCCCCTCTCAACCGCGAGCTCCACGCCGACTACTTCAAGATCGTCGCAAAGGCTCCCGGTGGTGACGATGCCTTCACCAACAGGGTTCCTGACGACGTCGACCCCAGCCACAGCTCTATGCTCGACCTTCGCCACCTCACACTCCGTCACGAGAAGCCTGCGACTGTCATGTTCGTCCGTGATGTTTTCGAGAACGCTTTCCACACTGTCTACAAGGAGCTTGACATCACCAAGGTCAGCCCGCCGGCACTGGTGCAGACTCAGGTCGAGGGTGGCTCAACACTGTTCGAGTTCAACTACTACGGCGAGACTTCATACCTGACTCAGTCCAGTCAGCTGTACCTCGAGACATGTCTCCCATCGCTTGGTGATGTCTACTGTATCGAGAAGTCTTTCCGTGCCGAGAAGTCCCTGACTCGTCGCCATGTAAGTCAACTCACGATCGACTTTGACGCTTTTCATACTGACATATCCAGCTTTCCGAGTACACCCACATCGAGGCCGAGCTCGACTTCATCAACTTCGACAACCTCCTCTCTCACCTTGAGCACGTCATCTGCCGTGTCATCGACATCACCCTCGAGAACCCCGTCGCTGCCGCCGCCGTCGCGAAATACCACCCCGAGTTCAAGAAGCCTCAAAGGCCCTTCATGCGCATGCGCTACTCCGACGCCATTGACTGGCTCCGTGAGAAGGGCATCAAGAACACCGAAGGCAACGACCACGTCTTCGGTGACGATATGTAAGCTCTTTCCACCTTTCGGAGTCCAAGTAAGGCCTGAATACTGACTTTGAATAGTGCCGAGGCTGCTGAGCGCAAGATGACCGACGAGATCAACCGCCCCATCCTCCTCACCCACTTCCCCGTCGAGATCAAGGCCTTCTACATGCAAAAGGAGGAAGCCGACCCCCGCGTCACCGAGTCCGTCGACGTCCTCATGCCCGGTGTCGGTGAGGTCGTTGGTGGATCCATGAGAATCTGGGACGAAGAAGAGCTCCTTGCCGCATACAAGCGCGAGGGTATCGATCCTGCCGGATACTTCTGGTACCTTGACCAGAGGAAGTATGGTTCAAGCCCTCACGGTGGATACGGAATGGGTACTGAGCGGTAAGTCAAACATTTTGAATCTTCATTGGAGGTAGTATTTACTGACTTGATGCGTAGTCTGCTCGCCTGGTTGTTGAAGCTTTGGACGGTGCGTGAGGCATGCCTGTACCCGCGTTTCATGGGCCGCTGCACCCCGTAGATGGGAAAAAGCTAGACCCTACCAAAAGAATAGAAGTGAATGCCATCTGATGAAATACTACCATTCACCGCCAAATCTATGTATACGCTGAAGCCTGTGCTGGAGAAGCCCCAGGATCTCGTCTGACTAGAGTCAGAGCAAACCCAACTATACCTCTCGGGACCAGTCAATGCCCGTTCGCTGAATGTTTCATCTATTATAATTATGATTGCTCTGTAAGTGATACAGTACATAAAAGAGAAAACAAAATAGTAAGTAAGATCATACTTGCTTTCTCCTAGAAGTACCTGTCAAGGTCGACAACGTCATATCAGCTTATAAGACTCTAACTGTAGTGATTTAGAACATAATAGGCTATGCTGTAGTAACTTAGAGTAACGTGTACCCGCGAAGGACTGTTCGAGACTACTACGACCAGGGATCCATGCTGAAGAATGGCACAGTACGTCGACCAAATCGGCAGTCTCATGGGTTGGACGACTCTAGTGACGAGAACATACGCATTCGATCAACTCAGCGGCGATATGACAGCCCGTCCTCTCGGTTCACACCACGCAATCATTCAGAGTCATACAACAATCCCCTTCTCCCTAGATGGGGTAACCCAGTTGATATGACTACTTGCGTGGGGGAGCACCAGCGGGGTGGTGCGCGGGCTAGTCTCGTTTCTGCCCTGATCGTCTTTGCAGAGTGGCTGCATCGAAGCCGAGTTAACCGAAGGGCCAAGAAGTCGCATTGATCTAGTTCCCGCGATGAAGCAGGCGGTCGCCAAGGAGTTGAACTTCATTATGCAGATGATCAGGTATTACATTGAGGTTGGTTTTGGCTATCTACTAGGTGTTTCGCTTGTGATTGAATGTATACACAAATCACCGCAGGTTGCCACTGGGTACGGCGTCAGTCCGTCAAAGGGAGAACGCTGTCCGACTTCGGCGTTCTCTTCTCCGAAGCCTCGTCGAATCTCCGTTCCACGAACAGCTTTCTCCAAGCAACCCCGGATTTCATCGCTATCTATCGTGGGGGTCGTACGTGTTGCTCATGCAACGTACCACGAGGGCGACTCCATACCAGTCGCAATCCGGCCCAGAGCAAAAACCCAACCTTCGACCAAACAAGCAGTGAAAGTTGTGTTTAGTCACTGCTTATTGCCGGCTACTGCTATCTCCCCCACAAAGCCCGTATTTTCTTTCTTAGCGGCACCTGCAAGGATGGCTGGCTTTATCTTGGTCATAGCCTGGGACAGCACCCACACACACACTGAGCCACGCTGCTCAGCACTCTTGTTTCCTGCGGCCTTCGCTCTTTGTGTGAACCCGAGAGTTTCCTGTCGTCGTCTGTATCTTTTTACCCCACGCATTACTCCAACTTTAGATGGAATAGCTTTGAATGGGGGTCAGAAGGAGCCCTCTTCGCCCCCAATCTTCCCAGCGCTACCGAGGTCGGCTCTGGCCACTGATTGTTACCCACTGTGTCTCTGCGTGAGACCTGTTACTGAGGGAAATCAGAGTTCAGCGGATTGGTAGCATACGCCAATTCTTATGGGATGGTAACGTGGGGCCTCTTTTGTCGCAAGACGGACCCCGACCGACGGCGAGTGATCGTCGGTTTTGTACTTAAAACATCCCCTTCCCCAGACTTGACCCCAAAGAGCATCTTCTTAGGCCCTCTTACCAACACAGCAACTTCACTTCTTTCTTGGCAGAAGTGACATTTCACCATGGCACCTCGAACTCAGGAAGACAAAGATGGAGTCGCAGCTGATCACGGCTCCATCGCCGACATGGACGGCAAGGGCAAGATCACAGAGGTGCAAGGTAGCTCGACTTTCTTCGAGACCGTTACCGCTGCGCCTTTGAATCCGAGATCGAAGACGAGTTTTCAGTTGTATGCTATTTTGCTTGTTGCGGCGCTGAATGCGACCGCTTCTGGCTTTGATGGTGTAAGTTCATGGTGGTTTGACGAGGGAAGATGAGAATGGAGTACTGACATTGTTTTACAGTCTATCTTCAGTTCGATCAATGCGATGGACCAGTACAAGGCGTACTTCCACATGAAGGAACTGGGATCGACGACCGGCATGTAAGTCACACATGTCTTGGCACACCACTGCCGGCATACTTCCCTGCACGTCTCGTAAGGCTCGTGCTAACCACAACAGTATCTTCATGATCTACACCATCGGCAACATGGTTGGCTCCCTCTTCACCGGCCCAATCAGCGATACCTTCGGTCGCCGCGCCGGCATGATGGTCGGCTCATGCCTCATCCTCGTCGGTGCCGCGGTACAAACCGCCGCCCAGTCGGAAGCATACCTTCTTGGCGGCCGATTCGTGCTCGGCTTCGGAGTCTCGATCGGTACATCTTGTGCGCCTACTTATGCTCTTGAGATAGCGCCACCGCAGTGGAGAGCCCGTGTTGTCGGATATTACAACACCTGTGAGTTTCTCTATCCCTACATCAACAAGAGAATAATTGCTAATGACGGCTGCAGTCTTCTACACCGGCTCGATCCTCGCTCTTGGCGTAACATACGCCTGCAACAAAAAAGAAGGCCCAGCCGCCTTCCGCATCCCCCTTGGCCTTCAAGTAATGCCCCCAGTCCTCATCCTCCTCGGCGCAATCTTCATCCCCGAATCCCCACGCTGGCTCACCATGCACGGCAAGACCGAGCGCGCATCCGCCATCCTCGCAAAGTACCACGGCGGCGGCGACGTGAACCACCCCATGGTGCAACTTGAGCTGCGCGAGTTTGAGGCTAGCATTGAGTTGCAGAAGACGAGGAATATTTGGAATTACTTTGAGCTTGTGGATAGTCATAATCATAGGTGGAGGTTTGGGATGATGGCTTGTATGTCTGTTTTTGCGCAGATGGCGGGAAATTCGGTTCTCACTTATTACCTCCCGTCGATGTATACGTTGTTGGGGATCAAGACGACTGAGCGCCGGCTGTTGCTGTCGTTCATGAACTCCATTGTTTCTTGTGCGGGAGCCGTTGCTGGTTCGGCTACGAATGATGCGATTGGAAGACGGACGAAGCTTTGGGTTGGAAGTCTGGTGTTGGCGGCTATGTTTGCTGGTGTGACGGGGTTCTCGAGTCAGTTTGGGGATCCGAACTCGCCTCCGAGCACGTCACTCTCGAATGGAGGAGTTGCCTTCGTAAGTCTTTAATTTTCTGAGGCACGATGGGATCACAGCTAACACATGTACAGATCTTCCTCTTCGGAGCTGTGTACTCTTTCGTCTACACTCCTCTGACTGCGACTTACTGCGCCGAGGTGCTCGACACGACGAACCGTGCCAAGGGTATGGGAGTGGTATGTACACCATCACAAGTCTTACCGAGATCTGCAACTGACACAATTCAGCACGTCATTCTCTCCAACTGCGCGAACCTCTACAACACCTACGTAACAGCCATCGCTCTCGAAGCTATCGACTGGCACTACTACCTCATCTTCGTCGGGCTGAACATCATCTACAGCGCAGTCTGGTTTGTCTTTGGTGTCGAGACTCGCGGCAGGACTCTCGAGGAGTTGGATGATGTGTTCAGTGCTAAGTGGCCGCCACGTGCTGCTCTGCAGAAGTCTGTCATGGTGAAGAGGAATGATGGGCATTTGGAGGGGTTGGATACTCGTGAGCCGGAGGAGCGAGGTGCCCTATGAGATCACGAGCTGCGGCTGATGCCATAGAGTCCGGATCTACATGTCATATAGTTGATCATCGATAGAGATGCAATGCTTTTAATTAAGTTGTCTAAGCCTTACCGGCACTACCGAACCACTGCATGTACTTCTCAATAGCCTTCTGCATACGCTCTGTACCCGCCTCGATAACGGCCGTCAATGGCTTGCCATCCATCTCCCTCTGCACATCAGAATAGTGGTTGTTCATGCCCTTGTTGATGTTGATCTTGACCACACCAGCATCAATGCACTTTCTGAAGATCTCCTCGTCGAACGGATCAGCACCGTGCAAGACAAGACGAACTCGGTCGCCGACAGCCTTGTTCACAGAGGCGAGACGCTCGTACTCAAGCTGAATGCCACGGGGACCGTAAGAACCGTGAACGTTACCAAAAGCCGGTGCAAGAAGCTCAATACCCGTAGCAACAAACTCCTCAGCCTGCTCAGGCGTAGTAAGAACCCCCTCAAGATCAACAGTCTCAGCAACACCATCCTCCCCACCCTCAATCCTCCCCGGTTCCGCCTCCGCACAAATATCCCTCTCATGCAAATACTCCACCAACTCCTTCGTCAACGCCAAGTTCTCCTCCTTCTCATAATGGCTCATATCACACATGATGCCATCAAAGCCGTCGGGAATATTCGCCGCTCTGCGCACTAGTTCGGGAGTTTGACAGTGGTCGAGATGGAGCGCGCAGGGGACGGAGGCGGAGTGGCAGGCGTTTGCGGCGGCGAGGACGAGGGCGTCGCCGGCGTATTGGATCGCCCAGGGGAAGAGTTGGACGATTGCGGGGGATTTGGCGGCTTCGGCGGCGCGGACGGTGGCGATTACGGATTCGATGTTGTAGCAGCACATTGCTGGGACGGCGTAGCCGCCGTCGCGGGCTGCATTGACGATTTTGAGAACGCGGTTCTCGGAGAGAGGAGGACGAGGCATGATGGCGGTAGTTGACTGAGTTCAGATGAAGAGTTGTATAGATGAAAAGAGGTTGAAGATGGAAGGCCGTTTATTCAGTGAAAGAAGAGGTCACGCTGGAGAATGAGGTTGGTAATGGAGAGGATGTAAGTCGTCAGAATAGACTTGACTTGAGAGACTTTAGCAACGATACGGAATCAAACAAGACTGGACTTTTCTCCGAACAGGCCATCTCAGGCCAATACAAACAGCAACGCTCTGACGTCTCTTTGCATTCATCCGAACCGGAGGCAACCCCGCTATCCTCGCGGTCTTCCCCCGCGGCTCCATTTCTTTACTTGCAAGTCATTCAAACTATTGTGCTTGGCTACCTAGGTAGAGTAGCCGTACGCCTCTCAACTCAATTACCCCCCACCCGGCTTTTCGCTGCATCTCCACCCGAAAGCTGAAGGCGTACCAAATTCTTACATTTTCCCGGAACAAAAGTGGAATGACTTTTTCTTTGTCGGATTTTCCGACTGCAGCTGTAATTAAGGGCCCGACGGCTAAACGGTAGTTGGCGCGGGTCTGTTTAAAGAGGATCCGCCACTTCTTGGCCACCCCTCCACGCCGATGTCGCGTTGGTGGGATGAAGAGGGGTTTGTTTAGTTTCCATTGGAGAGGGTCGGTTAGTTGCAATTAGGCAAAGAGAGAAGGGGAATGACGGCTGACGTATTGGTCGCTTGTGTAATTGCGGGTGAATGGCTGGCTGGGTTTTTGTTTTCTCTTCCTGAAGTCATCGCGACCTTGATCTTGAGACTCTAATATATCACTTACACAATACACATTCCTCATTGTACAGGATCAGCATCATTAGCCGTCTGACTACCGAACCGACAACGTCATTCGAGTCAAGTCACCACCACAACCGCCATGGCCGCAAAATCTCCCGTGTCCTTCATCGGACTCGGAGCCATGGGCTTCGGCATGGCCACAAACCTCCTCAAAGAAGGCTACGAAGTAACCGGCTTCGACGTCTGGGCCCCAACCCTCGAGAAGTTCTCCAAAGCAGGCGGTAAGACAGCATCCACACCTGCCGAAGCCGTCGCAAACAAGGACTACTGCGTTTGCATGGTCGCCACCGCCCAACAAGCCAACGCTGTGCTTCTCGAGGGCGATAATGCGGCGATCACGACGCTGCCGAAGGGTGCTTCTGTGTTGCTGGCTTCGACGGTGCCGTGCGAGTATGTGAGGGGGTTGGAGAAGGAGCTTGCGAACAAGGGAAGGGGGGATATTTTGCTGGTTGATTGTCCGGTTTCGGGCGGTGCGACGAGGGCTGCTGAGGGGACGCTTTCTATTATGGCTGGTGCTTCGGATGCTGCTATTGAGAAGGGTCGTGAGTTGCTACAGGCCATGTCTGATCCGGAGAAGCTGTACATCGTCAAGGGAGGTATCGGCGGCGGCAGCAACCTCAAGATGTGTCACCAAGTCCTCGCTGCGAACCAGATCTTGTCAGCGAGCGAAGCGATGGGATTCGCAGACCATCTCGGCCTCGACCTCGCCGAGACATCAAAAGCCATCATCGACTCCGAAGGCTGGAGCTGGATGTTCGAGCATCGCGTCCCCCGTATCCTCGACACAACCCAACCCCTCGCCAGTGCCGTCAACATCATCATGAAAGACACCAGCATCATCACCTCCGAAGCCCGTCGCGCTAAGTTTCCCTCTCCAATGACCAGCACCGCCGAACAGGTCTACTTCAGCAGTCTCGGTCGTGGATTCGGTACCGAAGACGATAGCTGTCTGATTCGCATGTACAACGAAGGCAAGGGCAAGCTGGGGCAGTTGAAGGGTACGGCTGAGACGAAGGAGGCGAAGCTCAAGCTTGTCATTGATCTGTTGAGGGGTATTCACCTTTGCTCAGCAGTCGAGACCTTGGCGTTCGCGCAACATGTGGGTCTCGATCTGGAGCAGGTACAGGATCTTTGCGTCAAAGCTGCCGGTGCGAGCAAGATTTTGTCGGCTGTTTCGCCAGAGCTCATCAAGGCGTTCCAAGAAGGCAATGCTGTCAAGGGCTGGGCGGCTAAGGATGAGAACAGCAGTATCAAGGCTTTCGCGGCTGATCTGGAGGCAGCGATCGCTGAGGCTCAGGCTCTCAAGGTGCCGACTTTCTTGGGCAGTGCGGCTCTGAACTTGATGCGTGTGGCGATCAGGCAGGGAGGAGAAGGGGCGGCACAGCAGGCAGCAGGATCGGTGGTGAGGGTTTGGAGTATCTAAGTAATGGCCGGCTATTATGAAGAACATAAGAAGGTGATATTGTCTAAACACCTTATATTTACCGACAAAGCAAAATGTAAACTGCAACGTGATGCTGAAAGTGGACAAAGTCATGTCTTTCTGCGGCACTGCTGCCCTGGGTATGGCATATCAAGTCGGTACCTAGGAGAATGGGGAGGCCTCTTGGATTCTTCAACATGCTCCCGGCCTGGTAACCTGAATAGTGGGACCAATATCCCATTGACGGAGAGGCGAAGGAAAACATGTTCGTGGGCTGGTAGTAGCAATTGAGCAAGTTGCAATTGGCAGCCCTATCAGCATAAGCTATCGATGCGTCTTCTACAAGGAATCCAGGTTGCTCTTTGACAGCCTTTCAAGGCGCTTAATGAAATGAAGTTACTTATGTTATCTATTGCACTGTTTCCTCAGTAAACAGCACGAGATTACCTCAATCTTTTTATAGTAGTGAGGCTGGGGACCTGATGAGAGGGACCCTGCACTTGCATATCAGGCTCTGCTGCCAAGAAGACGAGTCCAGCTTCTCAGTTTTCTGCGCAGGCCAATAGCATCCTCTAGATAAATACACCATCACTCTGGTTCTGACTAGTGCATGTCGATCTGTTTCAGCCGCGCGAGAGGCGTCTCCAAACTTTCAGGTTGGAAGCCTGGTTCCAAGCCACAGGCTCACCTCCTCTTCTCGACCTAGTTCCATACGTCCAAGTTAAGATCTGGATCAACGCGATGGTTCCCAAGTCACAAAAGCAAAGTATCTAGTCAACAACACTACCCTCAGTGTTGTAGACGACGTTGAAATTAAACTCGAGGTTGGGTATATTGATAGAAGGCCGAGTAAGTTTCTGAGGATGTCCGTTCGCGTGAATTAAGCGATGAGGAAAAGTCGATCTAGTCCTGCTGCGACAGCCTCTGCACCACCGCGCTTGATTAGCAGCCTGCTATACATAATATGTTCTACAGAGCCTTCTTCCCAGATTTAGATCAGGCTGTGCCAGATCACATTGCACCTGTATCGCAATGTCCGATGCAGCCACTACGCCACCCAGGTGCGCCGTGCTATCAGAGCCTTGTATCCGTTGCTTTCAGCTCTTCATTTAGCTACACCCTCCAGCACACGCCAGTTGATCATACACCAGTTATCATAGGTGGTAGTATTGAGTCTTCACAGTCCACACCACCATCAGCTCGCCGGAGGCTTATACGATGTAGCTTGGCGGCTGCATAAGTAAAATGCCCTACGCGTATTAGCAGCCTTGCGACGTTGCCCCCCGTACCTACCTCTTACCTACTAATACCTATATAGACGCCAATGTCCTGCAACACTCTTCACAACACTAGTCTCGCGAGATCGCATCCAGTCTAGTACTGATCCTGTCAAGGTCAAGATGGCTTCTCACTTTCTCTCGCAATCATACCATCAACTTGACGGCGAGGCAGGTGTCACTGACTCTAACGGGCCCCAGAGCGCAAGCTATGCCACTCCAGGCTCATCGACACCGAACAATGAGCCTCGATTCGATTCGTACTCGCCTACTCCATATTCTCAAGAGTGCAACGATTTTCAGCCTCAGAAGAGACCTCAGGCCTTACGAACATGGCTGTTGAGGCGTCTTGCCAAGGCAAAGGCAACATTGCGCCCCTTTTCCCGGTCGATTGGCTTGGCCTTTCTCACCCTTGACGCTGGTGCAGAAGAACCAAAAATTGTGCTCACCAAATCATGGAGAACTTCGCTCGCTCGATGTGGTGTCCACTTGCTCCCTGCTGCAGTGTCTATGGTCATTATCATCATTAACCTTTGTAACATCTACATTGGGCCTAAAATGGATGGTCCGTCAGGCCAAAACAGCGTTAAAGAGGCTGTTCTGCAAGTCTGTGCTAAGGTTCATGTAAGTTTAATCCTTCACAATACATACTTGCTACCCATGGGGAGCAAATGTAGGCCACTGTCTTAGCAGCCTCTTTACAGGAACTCCTTGTCGTCGGCAGCTTAGCATCGATCATTTTCCACGTGCTTCGTGGGAATCTCCTTTTCAAGTCGGGGGTTCCTCTGGGACTTCTCGGTTCAGGATTCGCTTTCTCGCAATTAAGGTATGCTCAATCAAATTTTGAGTTGAGTGCACTTACTAAATACGTATTGATACAGCTTCTTCTGGTCCCCAGACTTTCTTGGTGCTCTGCAATACAGAGACCAGTCAGTAAGACGCAAGTGGCTCCTCCTAAGCCTGATTATACTTTCTGGATTCTTGGCTATTTTTGCAGGTCCAGCATCCGCTATTCTTATGATACCTAAGGACATCCATTGGGCTGCGGGTGGAACTCGCTTTTACTTAAACGGTCAGTCGCAGTCATTTTCACTTTACCTGTATAAAGATACTAACGACCATACACTCTTCCAGACAAAGTCGACGTGATGTGGTCACATAAGCTTCAAGCTATAGGTTACAAAGACTGTCTTAAGGAGGATGCGTGGGGAAACCAGAATTGCCCATCTGCTGGCTTTCCGTCGATCTACTCTCGGGTGTTTTCGCTTCCCCGTGTCCCATATGGGAACATCTACAACAATGACTTCGATATTTACGATGCAGGGATAAGGCGGCGAATGTACTCCTTCACTTCCGAGAGGCAGACAATCAGCACGATCGCGCACGCTCCAACAGCACACGCCATGCTCGCATCAGCAGCGGTGTGGATGGGTGGCCTAAAGTGGTTGCTCAACGACGCCGGGTCAGGCAGGATCAAGCCCAATGGCTGGGTGACTAGTGCCCCAGACAAGGTGCGATTTACAACTCAGGCCAGAGTGCCGTTTGTGCGAGCTGCTTGTGACTATTCGAGTGCCTCAGAACTAGAGCTCCACACGTTCTACGCGGATGGAACGGATCGTGAACTGACGCTTGAATGGCCTCCACTACGACGTCAAGGTGGAGATATGGAGTGGCCTAAGAGGACGCTGACTACCGAAGAGCTACAAGAGCTAGACGGGCGCGTCGATTCAATATCGTACCCTGTAGTAGGCTTGGAAACGATAGTGGTTGCGATGCGCGATTCTATTCTTGAGACAGGTGGTACGAGAATAATCTTGCTCACCAGCCTCAACAACGAAACCATGACAGAAAAGGAGCAGATCCCCTGGATTGCCATACCATGCACAGTGGGCGCACATTGGGCCCCCGCCACTCTTGTAGCCGAACAAGATTACAAAGGCGACGGCTACCTCTACGAGGATGACCACGACGAGACGAGGGTCATGCTTGAGTTCCCGGAGCGCAAGGACTGGGGCCATGACGGCTTCGTAACACCAGCCGACGACAGCTGGGAGCAAATCGATATCCAGGCTACCTGGTTTGAAGTGGCTTCGCCGCCCAGTACATTCTGGGGGCACAACAGAACGACTCATACATTGGATGACCTCCTGACTGTGGCATCTCAGACAGCGTACGGCCGGGATAAAAAGGGTCTGGGTGCAACGACCGCGGATACGTTCGACGCCAACATTGACTTCATGCAAAACACCTTGGCCATTGCTCTCGTCGACACAATCTCGAGGGCCGCACCTTACGAGAACTTCAACTATGGCAAAGCTCTGGACCCTTATCCTCCTTCACCTTGGGACCGCGCAACGCTGGACCACTTTGTCCGCGTGGGCAAACCCTCCTCCAAGACCCCTTTTCACAAACCCACATCGAGCACTTCCAAACCCGCTCAACTGACCATGCACGCATACATGAATGGTTACGTTCTCGCCGTCAGTGGCCGTTTTGACATGCTCAGCATTACCGTCCTCATGATCCATGCCGTCCTCGCTCTGGCCCACACGCTCTGGGTCGTCTTTCGCAGTCAGACCACCAGCGACACTTGGCAGTCCATCCCTGAGATGATTGTGCTGGCCCAGCACTCCCAGCCGCCACAGGGCGGCAAGCTCGCCAACTGCTCCGCTGGTGTCTGGACCTGGGGTGCGCAGAAGATGAGAGCTTGGGTCGAAGATAGCTCTGGGGATCTGGGCGGCCAGGAGCAGCTGAGGTTGAAGTTTGAGGACCATGAGACGGATTGGCCCAGGCGGAACGGGCCAGAGGAGATTAAGGTGGGGAAGAAGTATGGGAGTAAGGCTCAGGCCTCGGGGCTTCCAAGCAGTCTGTATGAGGACCGTGCCAAGCGCAGGAAGATTGGGAGGAAACCCGTCGCTAGCAGCTATGTCTCGAGTATCCCGGCGACTGGAGGAGAGACTTTGCAACCTTCAATGTCTGTGTCAAGGGAACCGAGCTGTATACGAGTAGGACCAGAAGAGGCAGCCTCGCCGGTGAGATCACCTAGAGCAATGACTATAGAGATGTCGCTTATAAGCGACATTGGGATCAGGGAGGGACACTAGCCAGGCGGGTTCAAAGCTGGGTTGTTCAGCAGACCAGGCTAGCATAAGAATTGCTTCTTTAGGGAGCTGGTGGCCAAAGTTCATAGATAGCTCTAGCTTTAAGGCAATTGAGTGATTTTGAGAACCTCGTTGATGAAAATAACTTATACATAGGTCTCCCTGTACAACTGAGGAGCCTATATCCCCTACGCCTGAATCAGTTGGCCTGTTCCATACTGAATGTTCCAGACGGGAATGTTCAGGGGAGCATTAGAACCGAGGCCACTGGGGCAACTCGGCTGGTTGCTGACAGCTAGATCAAGGGTGCAAAGCTCATCTACGCCCCAGTGACAGACGGGGTCGAGGATGTTGTAGAGCTTGAAGTTCTGAGCAACAAAGCTGTCGGGCTGGTTGAGGCAAGCAGACACATAGTTCATGCTATTAGCCGCCAGCAACGGCAGGCTTCCACCATCCATGAGATCAGCGCAATCGCTTGCCGGCACATTCTCATACTCCATGTTCAAGCCACCGCCCATTCTGGGGTCGTCAATCGCAGAAACACCAAAGCCGAGATAGTTCCAGGCGTCGTAGGAGATGTCAAATGCGCCGCCGGATTGATCGATCTTGAGGAGGTTCAAGGAGCGGCCTTCGTAGCTCACGCGCACGCAGATGTTGTTGCAGTCGACGGAGCTGGGCCAGTAGGCGACGCGGTTGGTATTGATCTTGCAGCCGATTACGCCGACGGAGGAGGAGTATGACTCGTGAGGGGTGATGCTTGCGGGTTCCAGCCTGGGAAAGATGGGGATCGTGGCAGCGGATGCGGCAGTGGCAGCTGCGAAAAGGCCGATGAGCTTGGGATACATGTTGAAGTACGTAAGTGGGTATGTACAAGGAATGTCGTAATGAAAAAAAAGACGATGTTCGACATTTATATAGTTATTCACATCAGATCAAACCTCAACACTCCCAGCAAAAGCATCATATGGCAGTTTTGAGCATGCTCACATGAACTCAAGCAACGTTTCATCCCCGAGACATCCTCTGGTACTTACAATAGTCGCACTCATAATACCTCCCGCAGGCGGTTCATGAAACGCAACAAGCTTATACTCCTGAGGACTTACATGATGAAGTGGTGTGTGGGAGAACCGTAACGTTAAATACTCAGTGCGATGGGAGATTTGACCGAGCTTTATAGTGGTATAAGATGCGAGACATAAAATTGCAAGGCGCGTACCTGCATACGGCTGCAATATCCTCCTGCCCCTTTTAGGAGCTTCATTTCAGGTTCAGGCAGCGAAGGATTCGAACTGTTACAGTAACATTGAGCTGACGTGTACTAATCGGGTAAGACCGCCCATAGAGGTTGAATAAGCCAGCAGACGTCCTGAGAAGACTAAGCCTTTAACATTCTAGAAAAGAAAAGTATTTCTATCATAGTATTATAGGATAGAGAACTTGGGTATGAATCAAAGAAATAAGGCGCCTTTGAGGACTGCTTAAAGGGCATATATGTGTTGCAATTAGTGGTTCTTTATAATATAGCTTATTATTCTCAGTATCTTCAGAAGAAAATGCTCTTGGTCCCATCACTTTCTTACAAGTTATAGACTATCTTTCTATCACTATGATATTTCAGACATAAGGGTCCGGAATGAATTAACTCGCGGTCCGACGACAAGGGTTGCTCGGCCGAGGAGTGGCTCAGTGTGGCAATAACATCCGAATCGGCTCGCGCCTATCGTCCTGCTACCCTAGCACAATTCCATTGCGACCAGAGAGGTCAACGCTTTAGAGTCTTATTAGTTGGAATGGGAGAAGATTGGCTTCAATATTGGCAAAGAAAGAGATAATATTCTAGGTCATAAGAAGTACTCCTAATTAGCAGCGTCCTATCAACGGAAGATGTAATTAGAAGAGAAATAATATCAGTGCATCCAGACGTCTATTTGATGTATATGTGTTCGGGCGCGTCCTACTAAAGTACCACGGGTCCCTTGAAGCCCTTGTCCATGTTTCTCGCTGGTTTGAGCGGCGCGACCGGAGCGCGCGTGTTTCTTCGTAGAACTATAATACCTGTATGGCTATTGGCTTGCGGTATTTACTAAGAAAGCTAACACAGCTGTAATGATAGCTATTGTAATAGCTATATGTAACACAGCTATGGCACGTATACCAGCATATGCAGCTCCTACGAGCGACTGATAGGGCTACACATTTTAGGCCGGGCCGGGCTGTTTGAAGCTTGCGATCCCCAGGTGACCGCAACAGCTGCCCTCCGCTTTAGACTGCCAAAATAGCTCTCATTCTCAGAGAATATAAATAAGAAAGTTTTCCTATCTGGGGAGATAGAAGGTTCAATCATCTGGAGATATAAAGGTCCGGTTCCCCCTACCATTTGCTTCCTTGTTTAGGGGACATTAGACGGGATGTCAATGCTAATCTAAGCTACAAAAGATTACATTCTCTTGTTAGTAGAACACTACTGCGCACTCGCAATCATCAAGAGCAGCCATGAACGCGCTCAGGCAGGGCCCTCCTAGCCTAGGATGGAGAATCGGGACAGAGAAACCCCGAATGATAACGCGATTACTCAGACTTCTCAGACGGTCGCTTGGCGTTCGTTCTGAACGTTAAATGTTGAAAAGAGGTCAAACCCAGCAAAGTGAAATGGAGCATCTTTAATTAGTGCCAGCCGCGATCCTGGTTAGTACGTTGCCCTATAGTAACTCCACAAGGCAAAAGCCCACCTACCCATGGGGTGCGTGGAGTCTCTGGCTGGACCAAATTGACTCCAACGAGTCTCTTCCAACGTCAATCCAAATGCTCGGGGCCTTATACTTTAAAAGAAGTTTATGCTTAATTGAGGCCAGTCTGCAGTACGACCTCAGAGTCAAAAATAAGGTGGCAGTAGCCTACCAAGAGGCAAACCTGGAGCGCTAGGGTACCCGGGAAGCGAATCTCACCGATGGCGACGACGAATGTGAGGCCTCGCAGCCTGTCATGGCCATTGCAAATCCAGGTCTTGGCTCTCGTGTTCCTCCAATAGCACAAGGCCCGGCATCACAATTCTCCATGGACCTTTGTTCCGCTTAGACTCATCTCATCTCCTTCCTTTCGCCATTCTTAAAAAAGACCTTAAAACGATCCTTTTCCGAACGACCTTCCATTCTTGGCCGTAGCTCGTAAAATGAAGGTTTTTACCCTGCTTACTGGCCACCCGCGCACCCAACACTTGCCTTTTTACTCTTGTTTAGGCGAGCGATCGATCCCTTCAGTTGGGTGAGAGCGAGCACGTCAGAGGGAGGCATGTTGGCGACAGCGTCAGATATTTTGCCTTTTCGAGAAGGTTGTCAACGGGAAGGGCCGAGTGAGGCTGCTTTATTGGCTTCGCTTGTGGTGTTTTATTTCATGTCGTGCTCACCACCCACCCTTGTCCGTGTTCTAGAAGGATTGGAATGAGATGGGTCTTGGAAAATCGCCGGGCGGACAGAATCTTCCCACGCTGGGCATCGCCAATGAAGATGGCCAAGGAGGCTAAGATGTGGAGGAAGCCGAGCGTGTTGGGCGACGTCTTGGAGGGTCTTTGACTCTTTGCTTCTTAGTTCTCACGCTACGCCCCGGTCTGCCACCCAAAATCCTACCTTATACAGCTTAAGGTTGCATCAAACCAATGAAGTATCACGGCATATGCCCGATTACTCCAATCATGACCCTCTCACGAATCCACTTGCACCACCCCGGCCTCTTTACGATCGTCACTCCCTGTAAGTTTGCCCCCCATTCGAGGGCTCGTGTGTCTCTCGGGGCCTGTAATCACACCCTGTCGTCACTTTTGCTGGCGATTGCGCCAGCGTCCCTGTTCGTAGCCTGATCGTCTGCTTGTGGCACGGGAGTCGGTGGTGATCGGCAAGATGGACGACTTGTATGGATTAATAAAAAGATGGGTGAACCCCGATGGAAGTCGCGTCGATGAAGAGCTAGCTTCACGCGACTCGATAGACAACACCCTTCTATAGCAACTTGACAGCTTGAAGCTTGCTGTTGTCATCATGGCTACTGACGCCAAAGGTCTCGAGCACGGTGTCATCAAGGATGACAAGAGAGGAAGCTCTGGGGACGATGACATCGTCCACGGAGGTCACGCCTCGCCCCAAAATGGCTCTATTATCGATGCCCAGGAATTCACCTACACCGAAGATCGCAAGATTGGTGTTACAGGTGCCGTCTTCTTGATTCTGAACAAGATGATTGGTACTGGTAGTAAGTTCATACCAAATCTCACTCTGACTTACACAACCGAGTGAACCGACTTACTGACCGCGTTCCTCTTTCTGCAGTCTTCTCAACTCCCTCAAGCGTCTTCGCCGCAACAGGCTCCGTCGGCGTGAGCTTCATGCTCTGGCTCGTCGGTGGCATCCTCACCTTCTGCGGCCTCAGCATCTGGCTCGAATTCGGCCTCGCCCTGCCCCGCTCCGGTGGTGAGAAGAACTATCTCGAACGCGCCTACAAGCACCCCAAGTACATGATGACCTGCGTTCTCGCCTCGCAGATGATTCTCCTCGGTTTCTCCTCTGGAAACGCCCTTGCTTTCGGTCGCTACGCTCTCTTCGCTTCTGGATCTGAGTCCCCTGACGGATGGACGGCTCGTGGTCTTGCTGTTGCCTGTGTGACATTCGCGGTACTGCTGCACTCTACACTACCGAAGTGGGGAGTCAGACTATTCAATGTCCTCGGTGTCTTCAAGGTTGTTATTCTCCTTGTCATCATCTTCGCTGGTTTCGCTGCTCTCGGCGGACACCGTCGCGTCCCCGACCCCAAGAACTTCGACAACTCGTTCGCCATCGAATCAGGCGAGGGATACGGCGGTGGCGGCGCTTACGCCTACTCCAATGCCCTCCTCAACGTCATCTACAGCTACAAAGGCTGGGAGAATGCGAACTACGTCGTCAGCGAACTCAAGAACCCCCGCAAGACCCTCGCCGTCGCCACGCCCATTGCCATCGGTGGTGTCACCATCCTCTACCTCCTCGCCAACGTTGCGTACTTTGCTGCGATTCCCAAGTCAGACCTTGCTACCTCCGAGGTCCTTGTTGCTGGTCTGTTCTTCCGCAATGTGTTTGGTAACAGCGCTGGTGCTCGCAGTCTGCCTGTTTTCGTGTGCCTGAGCAATTTGGGTAACGTGCTGGCTGTGAGCTTTGCACATGCTCGTCTCAACCAGGAGTTGGCCAAGGAGGGTATGCTGCCTTTCAGCCGCTTCTGGGCCTCCAACAAGCCTTTCAACGCCCCTGCCACTGCTGTAAGTCTTGCCTCTTGTCTCATACCTGCGGAACCCATACTCATTCATCATAGCTCTTCCTCCACTGGCTCGTCACCGTCATCGTCCTCCTCGCTCCTCCCGCCGGTCCAGCCTACAACTTCATCGTCAATCTGTACACCTACCCCGGAGTCTGGATCAACACCTTCGTTACCTTCGGTCTCATCTACCTGCAATGGACCAAGCGCGAGAACTGGACCTCTCAATGGCACACCTACCTCCCCATCTCCATTCTCTACATTCTGGCCAACGTCTTCATGATCATCGTTCCCTTCATCCCTCCGGAGGGAAGCTGGAACGCCGACGGGTACCCGTACTACGTCTTCCCCATTGTTGGTGTCGGTGTCTTGCTTCTTGGTGTTGTGTACTGGGTTATTTGGACCAAGCTGCTGCCTAGTATTGGTGGGTACAAGGTTGTTGCCGAGAGGACTTTTGATGAGACTGGTGGTGAGGTCGTTCGCTACAGGAAGGTCAACGTCAAGCACGACTAAAGAAGGCGTTGCCGTTTCCTGGAGAAGTGCCATGTCGACCAGGAAACTTAATAGTATTAGCTTTATCGCCTTCACGGCCTTGGTCACGAAGTGTCGAAATTAGCAATCCTTGCCAATGGAGCCTACGTCTTGTCTGTCATTGAAGTTGCACGAGTAGTCTGAATCGTTTATGCTTGAAGTTGGTGTCAGTATTCGTACTAGTAGTTTGATATCGTGAGAGATCAGGTGGTCGGCATCAACAATCACAAATCTGTGGACAAACAGATCATGTTGCAGAGAATGATTCAAACAGAATGATCTTACTCGATACAACACAATATTCTTCTACCTTCATTCAGTCTCAATCATTCTCTTCGACAACACTCACGGAGTCGAACCTACCCTGTATGCATATCTTCACAGCTAGCGACACCAGCCTTCGGTGTCGTCGACCGAGCACGATCCAACCAGCAAGCCAAGCATTACGCTACTGACTCAAAGAGCCCCATAGCGATAGATAGCTGCTATCACCAGCGCCTATGCAAGTTTTGCATGCCCCGTACTCCATCGTACAAGCTCCTGGAGTGGGCTACTCCGGGTCTCTCCTCTCCCTTGGACGCACGCACAAACGCCAATGCACAAATGCCACTTCCTCCCTCTCTCCATGCATCTCCAGTCCGGGGATGAATTCCCCGAGTTTTTCTGGAGTCGCGAGACAAGTTGATGCAAACAGTGGAGATGCAGGGAGATGGCATTTTTCTCGTCGGACAGCGCGCTCAGGCAAAAGGTCTACTCGGTGGTGGATGCTGGCCATCACCGAGCAGAGTCCAATCCAAGAGATTGATCCTCAGGTACAGCCCGTCCGTCGGGGCGTACCCGGCCGGAACTGATGCCGATCTCATTTTTTACCCGTCCCGGCTTTTGCGTGAATTTCACATCCAACGAGCAAAAGCCCATGCATACGAGAAAGATCGGCGGATATACCCAGCGCAGCCAGAGAGGCCAGGGCAACCCTAAAAACTCTGCTCCGACCTCACAGCATGCGGCGGGAAAGGTTAAAAAGGGCAATCCTCCGCCACCCCTGGGTAACAGAGTTACGACCATTGTGATAGGGCCCCCGGGCTATCTGAAGAGGCTGTGACCAAGTGCTGCGATAGCAAAATGGACCAGGCTAGCGGATAGGTAGGCTGGGACTACTAGCTTGTGCCGCATTGTTGGCAGTTGGCGCCGGACTAGAGGTACTCGTTAACCTGTATCTGGTCAAGATTGAGATTTCGTCACAGCTTTTGCGTGGGGGTGCCTGAGGATCCTCCCTTCGCGATCTCCACGGTGCCAGCGCAGCCTCTTGCCTCAGATGAGGGTCATAAAAGGATGCCGCGGTAGCCTGGTCGCTCTTACATCACGAGATGAGGCGTATGTAAAACCATCTGCATCTCGCGATAAAGTACACAAGCATACGCCAAACCCCTTGCTACCGAGCCGCGCAGGTGGATGCCCTGGGTGTGTGAAACCCCCTACGCCGCCATCGCTGGGGGCCCCCATGGCGCAGCTTATTCGCGCAGGGCCTGTCTTTCTTGCTTCAGGCCGTTTTTCATCGATCGTGCACATAGATCCTCGATGGCGACGAGGGCGGGACCAATTTATAAGTGCATGCTGTGGTACCGGGGCCGTCCGCTTCAGTCGTACCTGGGAATACCCTCACGTCGCAGCCGGAAACAGGATGGAAAGCGTACTGATTGGACCAAGGGTTTCTGAGACTGTTGAGAAAGGATTTTTGTTGCGTTGAGGCGTGATCCTGGCGCAATGTGACGCAAATATCTGTAGGCTGGCCCATGCTCTCTGTCAGCACTCAATACGGTAGCATCCTGGGCTACCCTATCGCACAGGCACGTCCCCCCTTCTGTCTGCATGGCATCGCTACGATAGACCTACCGAAACGATCTGCCAATTCCCGCAAGGTAGCATTCAGAAGAGGGGACTGCATCGCACGAGCTTTGAAAGAGGATATCTCGTCGAGTTTCTGTCCGTTTCGGACGCTCTAACTTGTCTCGGTTACTTGGAAGGAGGGGCGGGAGCGGATCGTTGCGCATCAACGTGAAATGATCGTGATTGAGAGAATTCGGGTATTCGACTCATGGTATTCTTTGGGAGCGGGTCCCCTGACAAGGCTCGGCGAAGACTTGTTGTGAAGCAAATGTTATGCTTCACGACACACTCGTTTGATGCCAACTGTCGTTATTCTCGGTCAAGACGACAAGTTGCCTGGCGTTCCAATGTTGGTGAACTTGTGGTCAGTTCTCACAAATTCGACGCAGATGCGACACACGCAATGTTTGCTTCGGAGTCTTCTCGAGTGCCGATCTCCCGTTCTCGCCCCGTGGCGAGGGCCTCACTCACTCGCAAAAGTCAGAAGATGCACCCAACCCCCAATCCACCAGGAGACCCAGCCTCAACTATGAGCTGGACCTTCTGATATTGGCTTCCCACCCTATCTGTGGAGGAGAGCTAGTGATTGCGCGTATGCTGGCCAAGCAAGGCGCCATGACTTCACGCAAGCTAAAGTGAAGCTGCACCGTAGAGGGTCTGGACAAGGCGCGGCCCGCAGGACGATGTAGAGTGCAGAGAGGGGAGCTCTCCATCATAATCTCGGCTTGCTGACCGGTCCTTGAGGGGAAGCATTCGTGCTGTATGCAACCCCTCGACAATCTGCAGTGAGCTGCACCGTTGCTGCGCATGTGGTGTGCAGACATGGCAACTTTACGGGTTCTGAAGTCATTCTCGTGTCACCTTGCGTCTTCCTGGCACTGCTTCGAGATGAACCGTTATCAGCTACTGCGACCATCATCCCACCGTTACGTGTGCAAAGTCAAAAAGGCATGTGTTCATGACACCCGTTGGATCCGTGCGGCCTTGACACCAGTCATGGTCAGGATGATGGGGGGCGGCAGTCTGTGCCACCAGGAATGGCTTTCGGCAGCCCGTGGGAGCCTAGCACGATGCGACTCGTTCAAGCCGGTTCAATCTGGCCAACGCTTACCAATTGCGCTGGGCTGGCAATCCCCCAGTCGTGGTGGAATGATAAGCTGCATCAGCCCATGCGGCGCCTGCATATCTCGTTTCCAGCTTTTCCGAAGCTCCTGCTACTGTTGCGGCATGTACCCCGCTCTTCGGAAGTCATCAAGCGTTTGTCTTTTTAAACCCCGAGATATTGTACGACGCGTCTCGTGGCGCGATGGGTTGTTCATACCCAGTGGGTAGTATCAATGTTCGGATGTGCGGGGAGTTTGATGCCACGGTCCTCAGCCAAGTCCGCACAAACTGTATCATCGTCCGATCTTGTTACAAGACAATTTCATCTTCGGCGTTGCCCAGTTTGCGCCCGCCTGCGGACGGAATCCTTCTAGCAAGCGAAATATGTGAGCGACCACATGACCAACACCGTGACGGCGTAGGCACGCGTTGTCTGGTCCATGTGGCGCGTTGGAAATCCATCGAGGCATGCAACAGCATGGATTGAGAAGGTGTGGCTTGCGCCGCTCGTGCGATAACCATGCTGCGAGCCACGCATCGATACCCATGTCTTCTCCCAAACCTTGTCGACGAGATCCGGGGTTGAGACATTGATTCGTCGTTCAACCACTCCCCGTGCATTGTGGCACAGAGTATTGCAAGTTTGCATCATTCCCCCCTGTTCGAGGGGGCCCTGTTCACATGGAAACGCGCCGCCTTGATTCCAGTGAAGCAATAGCCTTGGCTAGCGTGCGTGTCACAGCTCCCACCTAGTCTATGATGCTGTGAGCACCAGTTTTCCTTGCTTCGACCCCGGATTTGACACGACAGCCCCTGCTGAAGCTTCAACATCCAAGGCTGCGTCCCAACTTCCCAAGTGCATGCGTACCTGGCCTACCCCTGCTTCAAAACTGTATGACGGCCGTATCAAGCTCAATGGGGAGCTTTAGGTCCTAAAATCGTGATCAACAGGGCGCCTAGCGTAGTCACTGGTCCGGTTTGTTGGTGGCTCCATTTTGAGTTTCCTTTGTACGGGGAAAAATGTCCGCCTCAGACATTGGCGGAAGCTGCGTGTCCTTGCATGACTCCGCATAATGAGAGTTGAAGCTGTGCCGTTTCATCAGTCCCTAACAAGTTGCGGTGAAAGGAATGCGGTGTGATCTGTCTGCCCTTCGCGAAGACGGCATTCCTCCCTTCCCCGGATTTTCCGTGATCCAGTGAGCTGGTGTTACCACACCAACATCACCACATCGTGGTGCACGAAGCCCCCACTGTACTGGTGCTCCGATTTGACTGTGTTCAACCCCGTAACATTGGCAGAACTTCCAGGTCTTACTCATTCAAGCCCACGGGATCAGGCTGGGCTGCACCAGAGTCGCGGGTTAAGATTGCCCTCACATTGATTAAAACGAACGTAGTACGCAGCCTCAAACAAACGCGTGGCTCTGGAACCTGACTGAGACCATTCATTTGGAGGCCCATCAGGTCTGGATCCTCGTCCAGTGTGCTCGCAATTTCGTGCGTGCGTAAACGCTTACTTCTTGCATCAGCAACCAAAGGCGTGGTTCCAGACATATCGATGGTGTGCTCAAATATCATGATTGAGATTGTTCTGACCGGTAACCGGTGATCGTCCGCTTACACTCCAAGTACGTATACGGTGAGCGCTGTTGTCTTGCGTCTAACTGCCGGACCGACCAGAGCGGATACTCGCCGATCTGTTACCCCCACTGGATCGTTGCCCGTCACGTCCAAACTCACGGCGAATTCTGACTCGAGACACTGGTTAGGCTCTTACAAAGTCGCATGTACCGTCTTGATAACGCGCAATTGACCCAATGGCCCCTGCGTGCATTTAGACGCCTAACATATTGGCCTGGGGTGAAGTGGTCGAGGCACATGGGGTTCACGATAGTGTCCATTGTGTCGGAGCCGAATGCACGGCTGCCAAGAAATCCACGAACTGCTGATGTCCACCATCCACAGGCACAAAGGCTGTGTGGTGTAAGAGAGCTTCGAGTCGCTGGACAAACTGATAAACTGGAACATTTTGTTCTCGACCCTACACGGATGTCTTTCGAGATATGCTTCGGATTGAAGTAGCGGTCTGGACTTGGAACCTGAAAGTGGTTAAAACATTCCCGACGAGGGACAAGTGAGACATCTTCGCAAGATTGGCGAGTGTTGTGATGGTGGTGGCTGATCTCTTTGCTTGTCAGACTGCATGAAGTTTCTGCACCACCACAGAGCATTTAGTCCGAGCCTAGACTCGCAAGCTGCTTGCAAATGCTCCAGCTTGTTGCACTTGTAATTCCACCTCATTAGCAATCGCAACGACTGTGGTGGACACGGCCAAAAGATGACCCTGCATAGACAGTTAATCGCTCTTCGTATCCTGTCTCATTGGCAATAATGGTTTCGCGCATCAGATCGATATGACCTGATGCCTGTGGACCTCCATACCCCTGCTTCAGATGGGATTGTGCCCCTCCTGGTCTCCAATACCGCCACTATTTATGAATCTGCATGCTGCGCCAGGGGTGTCACGGACCATCCTAGCACTCTCCTGGCCAATCGTAGCGTAGAATGATTGCCGAAGGTACCAGATTGGCTGGGTCGAGTCGCATTTGTAGGCTATGCGACGGGACGGAGGTGTGGGAATCGTCCAGGGAATCGCATATTGTAACGGTTTCTTAATAACTGACGGTTTGCGTTTCAACAACCAGTCGTGTAAAGACGGAGGTCGGCCTGTCATGAATAGGATTCCTCTGCAGACAGCATGTTGCGGTAATATGTAGCCACCGTTACTGACATGAATCGTTGATGTGCTGGACCCTGGAAACTTGCACATGCGATGCAACACTCCCGTCGATCGGGAGCAGCGCATTGTGACCTTCAGCAGCTTGGATGCTGATAAGTATGACTGTCTGTACTATAGGTCGTATGAGCACACCAAGACTCGATTTGTAGTAAGATTGAAGCAATCGGCAACGGTCGCCGTTATCGCAGGTTCGAGAGATCTACAAAAGCACAATATTCGTAATACGCGGCATGATCAACGCGTGTCCTAGCCTGGCATTTGTGTTGAGGCTCGCCAGTGCTTGAAGATCTTGTCGAATGAAGCATGAGTTCCGTAGATCATCGAAGAATCACGTTCATGGCTGAACAACTGGATCTTGTTGCTACACACCATTTGTCGATCCTCAGGAAAGAAAGCACGCATGAGGATATTGAGATGTTATCCTCAACAACTACAATAAGCGAAAGTGGAGTGGTGTTGCACCGCTTTCGTTATCAAGGTCCGTGCCAAGAGCTAATGGCTGGTGGTGGAGGGGTGACAGCTAGACCGGATTGTTGGTGATGGTGTTGACCTTATCGCGACATTTCTGAGGGTCGTGGGCTAATCGAGGACCCTTTGCCTGCTCCCAGAGTAGTGCCAAGATAGCGACTTCAAGTTTATTCGGGGTCGGATACTCAGACTGGCATGTTGCGGAGACAGCTCGATGCTGGTCGTCTTGTGGTAATAAAGTTCAATCGGCTTCGGGTTTGGAGCAGACCGACAACGGGGACCGGCCTCTGGGCCCCTAGGCATTCCACTAACGAGCCCGCTGCGGACCGCAATTATGCACCAGCAGCTAAGCTCTGTCCGTTCCAGTGGCCTCTGGAGCAAGGACTATCGACAAACCCTCTAGCGACCAGAGGTCTTGCGAGGGAATGGCATCGTCATGCCCGGGGGTCTGGGGAAGCATGGAGTGCAGACTTCCCCAGTACTGTTCGTAGCCCATCTGGCTGCAGCACATCCTTCGGCTCGTGTCGGGCAAACATGTATTGCCACGATACCGAGATGACGAAGCTCGAACTGCGACATATCACTGTACTTCTCATTGTGTTAGGGCTCTGCAGAAAAGTCAGATCAGAGCAGTACTGCCTGCCATGGTACGTTGCCCAAGGCGGAGTTGTCCGGGAGCGGCAAAAGGGAACAGCGATGGCAAATCGTGGCTTGAGACGAAAAGCCGACCAAGCCGTAATCATCGAAAACTCTGGAGCCAAGCTGCCATGCGAAACCAACCATGCATTTGCATGGCGTGGTCCCTCCTAGTTTTTATGTGTGCAACCGAATTGCCCATGTAGTCCAATTCGCTGTTGTAGCGACACCTCGGATCCTGCTGCAGATACACCTAACTCCACACACTCACACTGGCATCTGCTCAGGCGCTTGAATGCAATACTACCCGCCACCACGAATATACGAAGATCATGAGCGACGAGGGCCCTGATCTCCATCGGCGGAGGACCCTGAGAAGAGATTGACCCTTCATTTGCTTAGGGTTGCAACATCCCGCCCGAGCTAGTGTCTGTGGCAGGACCCTTGATGCTTTCATGACATGGCGATGCGATATCAAGCCCGCTGCGTCCTGGTTGACGGTGCGAAGCAAGGTCCTATCTCATCTCAAGAGGAAGGCAGATATGACAGCTGGAGGAAATGTCGAGATGTAAAATGTGGTAGCGTTTGGCAGCGAAAGCACAACTTTCCATTGATGTTGTAACAGCTTTGGACTTTCCTGTCGCCGTATTGAATGGTTTTGACGATGATAACATTCCTGCTCCTGAAAAATGTTACGTCATATAGGTGTGAGATGGCTACATGGTCTCAGTGACCAATAGCTTGTGAGGTGGCCCAAACGCGAGCAGGGGCTTCAGTGGTGGCTCGATCGTTCGAGATGGAATTCTCACATTATTGTTGTGGTTCGAGCACAGGCCACTCGACACCATCTCAGCCGCAGCGGCCATGAGTGGCGTCTTGGCCCATTTCGTTCGCTCGTCTCCATGTGAATATAACTCATCCCTCGCATTGCAATAGCCAGGCAGACAAGACTGAGAATCGCTCGGGGTGTGCCCGCGTCACAAATGCACTGGCGACGACCGTATGACACGAACGACTCTTGCGTGAGCATGCTGGGTCGTTCAAGTCTGCAAGCCTCTTCTGCAGTGTACTCACACCTGCCGCACATAAAACCTCGGATGCGTACCAGAAGGATGGACCAGGAGTCTGTAATTGGACTGTTGACCCCGGTCCCCTTGGGTGGTTTGCATGGCTGCCTCAATGAGTTGCATGTCGGTGAGCGCGTTCGGAGGTGCGTCGCGTCCAAACGACGGCCGATGACAGGAGAAGAGGCTGCTGTAACGAAGCGCGCTAGCAGGGATTGAAGGCTGTTAGCCTCATGACAAAACTGGGATCGTGGATTAGCGCCTCGAGAGCTGCAGCTTCGACTCCTAGGCATTATGGCCATAATGCCACTGCATGGTAGGGAGATGTGCTCATGAATAGGATAGCAACCAAGCCACAGTCCACCTGGTGAGTCGCTCAATCGTCTTGCTTGATGTAGGCCAGATTTGAGGGGCGGGCGAGGCAATTCTGCTCAACGAGCACCACCCAAACTTTGCTGCTGTTTTTGGTATGGTCACAGCTTTTGGCTGCATCGGCCACGCACCAGATATGGGCGTTGCCGTCAGTGTCAAGGTGCCCTGGTGGAAACCTGGTGTTGCAGCGATTGCCACCACTTTTGGGTCATTGCAACCACCAGCTTGCCCTGTGCACCAACACTGCAGTAGTACAGATGGCGAAATACCCAACATTTCTATATGCCATGCGAGAGGTTATTCCAGGACCGGAGGTTGAGCTTGGAACGATTTCGGGAGCGATGAAATTACGAGCTGAGATGTTGACGTGGACAATTAAAAGCGATCGATAGCTCGCGTCATTCAGCGACGATCGGTCGATCTGTGCACGGCACTGCAGGCTAGGGGCGGCTCCCACTGGGCCCAGGCATGCATCGTGAGATGATGTGAGGTGAGGGTCAGGCCAGAGCGGCGCCGGAGGTACCTGGCCAAGAGCTGTGCTTTGCATAAGCGATCATGTACCTCACGCTGGGACCCAGCTCCGAAAGGGCTTGCGCTCTTACAGGAGAGAGAGGGATATGTCATCCGTCAATTTGGTAACAAATGGACGCTTTCCTGTCATCCATGGCAGATGCAGTGACGCTATAACGACAAGATGCAATCACGAAGCCACAGCATTCGTGCCCATTGTTGATGGCGCCGGGGCCCCGGAGATGCCCAAAAATTGTCCAAGAATTGACTTTTCAGAATGGCATGTTCGCTGTAGAGCCTGGGGGCGTGGGGATGTGTGATGGACAGTGTTTCGTTTCTGCTGGGGAACTGAGGAGCAGGTCCGGGGTGAAATCTCCGCCAAAAGACCTGACAGGCAGCGTCGCGATAGCGGTTGCAGAAGGTGAAACACAGTGCGCGCTAGTGTCGCACAGTGTGCAGCATTTGTTATCTACGACAAGCAAAAACCACACCTGATCCTATTCAGAGTCATACGACTGAGGGCACCAAAGCTTCCAGTGTATCCGAATTGCTTTCCCGACGATTCCCGCCTCGTACATGTGAAGAAATGTTGCCATAAGTTCGCCTCATCGAAGTTCATTTGGAGCGACGTGCAGCATTGGCGTCGTAAGATGAGTGTTAGTTGACATCCAAAGGCAAGACAGTGCCCACAAGCCAGCATAAACACGAAAATGCAGCCACTTGCCTCCAGCTAAATCCTCCCTCGTTTCCTTTACCGCCATCCACTGTACCAACAAGCAAATGGCAAAGCTTTGTCGTTGCCATCCCATATCGTCCTTCTCCATCAATCCACCCATCCTACATCTCTCGCCCTCCACCACCCTCGCCTTTTGGAAAAGCACCTGCAGCTGCATCCTACTGCAGCAGCACAGTGCCCACCATCGACTCACCCAACGGCGAGGTACTATCCAACCTTCAGGAGCGCTCCACACAGCTGAGCACACGCCTCCTCCACCCCTACCGAGCACCCACTCCTCCTTCGACGCAAGCACCTTGCAAAGTCGAGCAAGCGGCAATCTTAGCGTCCTGGCACCGGCACGGGCGTGGGCCTTGAGTGAGCGCCTCGCTACCTCAGACCACGCCAAATCGAGGCCAAGTGCTTGCACGGCCTGCACCTTGTTGGCTTAGTCGCTACTCGCTACTCGAGGTTTGCGCTGGAGGCCACTGGTGTGGTCTCAGGCCCCCCCGGCAGCTTGAAAACAACGACCTTGCTCTGGTCCCCCCACCGTATTGCTCTTGCCTGGGATCCTCTATGAAAGCCAGCATCTCATCTCGAGAGAACCTGCACCCGATAACGAACTTGGTTCTTCTCTTTCCCTGTAGCTTTTGCGTGGTTGTTGCTTCGCTCAAGGAAGAAGAGAAGAGGAACTCTTACGCCACGACACGAAAGGACATTTCACGATCCGATCCGAAGACGCCTCTCTCCCTCTGCCAGGCTCCGTCGTCATCCGGGCTCCCGAGCAAACTTGGAACGTGCTCACCCTCGCGGCACCTACTTCCCAGCACAGAAAAGGATCATTCCTGCCTTCCTTTCCTTCCTTCTGCCAACCTGCTTTCTTGCATCGGTCGGTCCTGCATATCTTCTTGACGACTTGCCTCTCATTGACTTCCTGGCTGCTGGAATATTGCCCGGGTCGCTCTACGAGTCGCGCTCGCCAGGTTTTGTTGACAGTCATTGGTAAGCTTTTCCCACCTCCGAGATCGAGTCACTCGCGTCCACAGCACATGGCACCACCTCATCACCTCATCACCTGAATTGCAACGCCATCCGTTCCGTCTCAATGATCTCGAAAATACACATTTCCATGTCTTCACACTCCCTCGACCGCACTTGATTTGGCTACTTCTTTCTATCCTTTGTTCACCTTCCTCTTTTCATCCCTCGACTCTGTTGCGGCGGTGCTGCTTATCGCTTGGACCCCCATCGCTAACCTGGCCGACTACTCCAGCTGCCAACCCCATCGAGATCGCCAATTTGTGGCTCCGACAAAAATTTGGCCTCGCCATTCAACCTATGAATCGTCTCGACTTTTATTCTTAGCCTTCGTCTTCCTCTGGCCAGCGTCTAATATTTCGAGCTTCATCGGGCGACTTTTCCAACTCCGCCACGGAGACTTGTTCGAAAAAGTTCCGCTGAGTGGTCGTATTCCATTGCTTTCGCGGGAATGCCTTACACTCCACCAACACATCGATCGCCGGCTTCCTCAACTTCAGCATCACCGGACGCGAGCCGGCGTCCCTCACTCCAATCCGGTGCACGACCGAATCTGCCGCGCTCTGCTTCCTATCTCAGCAAGCACCGGAGAACTCCCTCAGTTTCAGCTGCCAGCGATGGCTCCTCCGCAACCTTAACGCCGCAAGGCACATCCGACGATCTCAAGAACATGGCTGGGGTCGCAACATCAGTTCGCCAGTCACCGCCGCCCATGACCGACGAGAACGGAATGCCAAAGGGTGCCATCATTTCCCCTCCCGACTCGGCTTCATCAGGTAGCGACGATGAAGAGTCAGCTAACCGTCGCGGGAGGGATACTGACAAGTTCAAAGACCTGAGGGAAGCTGTCAGCCAAATACCACAGCCCCGCTCGCCGTCACCCTCAAAAAGCGACGCCAACAGCCTGAATGTCCCCAACAACATGCGCATCAGCTTGAGCACCACCGCGTTGAGCGAGATGCCATATGCTGGTCGACGAGTTAGCCATATTCGCTCTGCCACAGAGCCAAGCGCCGGCGTCACACAGTCAGCCGACAACTCCATCACTGCTTCAGAGGACGACACAGACGAGGATATTAAGACCAAGCCACAGATGGTCCGCAAGAAGTCTGGTGAGCTAGTGCGACCTGCCCTTCGACCCTCTTCGCGTCGGCGACCGTCCAGTATGCCCGGAACGCCCATCTTCTCCAAGGCTGTCCACTTCGACTCTCACCTGGAGCACGTACGCCACTTTTTGCAGGTCGACCGACCCCTCGCTGTGAGCGCAGGGTCTTCGCCTGCCGATAACTACGAAAGTGACAACGAGTACCCTTTCCCAGGTCAGGAGCGTTCGGGCGTCAGGTCGCCCCCTTACGAATGGGAGATCCAGACGTGCAACTTCCCACACGACTCCCCTATCCGCAAAAGCTACCCCGTCAGGTTGGAGCGTGTTTGGCTCTCCACGGATCAGAAGAGTCTGCTCGGCTCTGTCGTTGTAGCCAACCTTGCTTTCCACAAGGCTGTTACGTGTCGGTTTACGCTTGACTACTGGAAGACTACTTCCGAGATCGCTGCCGAATACAGCCACGAGGTCCGCCCCAAAGAGACGCCTTTGGGCCTCGATCGGTTCACCTTCTCCATCAAGTTGGCGGACACCGCCAACCTTGCCTCAAAAACGCTCTTCTTCTGCATCCGCTACTCGGTCAATGGACAGGAGTTTTGGGACAACAACGGTTCCGCCAATTTCCAGGTTGATTTCCGAAAGAAGCATCTGCCTCAGAATGGTAAGAACAACTTCCAAGGAGCATCTTCCAGGCCGTTGAACGGGCTGCCTCGCAGCAACCGTCGCCACAGCCCTGCCAGTCCCCGGCCCAAGTCTATGCCGGTGGCAATGGATGACTTTGGCAACGATCCGAAGTTCAACTTCGACCAGCCTATCCACGAGTATCTCGGTGAATCAGGACCAGTCGGCCTCCGACTGAAGAGCAAGTCTGCTGGAAACCTCGCCAGCGACAATATTGCTACCGACCTGTCTTCGCCGAGCGGTGCGGCTTTTGCCAACCGCTACGACTTTGGCGCGTCGCTCACTGCTGCCGTTCAGGCTGCAAAGGACTCTATGGGCAAGGAGAAGGACAAGGATGCTTTGTACATGCGAAGCAACGTCCGTAGCACGCGTGCCTCCAGCTCCGCTCCCGTCACATCTGCAAACAGCCACCCGGCATCGGGTACGGGATCCCCCAATGCCAGCCTACCTAGCTCTTCATACGAGGAGCTCGTCAACAAATACTGCTTTGTACGTACTCCTGGCATTTCAACGAGCATTTCTGGGTCTTCCGCGAAAGCCTAGTTCGACCCTTCCCTACACACCCGGCAACATAGTCGATATGCGTCAAAGCGTCATCCAATCTGTTTATGAGAAACGAAATACTAACGGAGGATGATTGTTTAGTTTGGTTCGAAACAGTCGAGTCCAGAAATGCAGGACGGTACACTGAACTCGGATCGCGTGCCAGGCTCAGGCATGGCCCGTCATGACGGTGCTGGCTCTCAGGACCATGGCCATGCTCAGCACCATGCGATCCGCCTTCATGGCATCGAGCCCGCAGTCAATGTTCCGGCATACACTGTGTCGCCGCCGGAGCCCCGGTCTGTAGGGCGTCAGATGCCTGCCCAGACCTCGTTCTCACTTCCGGCTACACCACCTGCAGGCGAGGTGTCCTATCACGTTGTTCATCAGGTTTTGCCGGAAAGATTCCCATGGGGCGGCGACTCCCATGCTCCTGCCGCAATCCGTGGCTGAATCATACCTGCAAGGCATGGTCATCCTTGATGACTTCTGTCCAATTCCGCCATCAGCCATCACTTTGGGCCAGTTAATTCTGGTCCTCGAACCTATTGCGTTGTCTTCGGGTCTTGTTCCATCCAGGGTCACTCGGTGTTGGAACAAAAAGTTTGGTTTTATTGCTTATTACCTGGTTTCTGTTTTCGTTTTACTGCTTTGTGGGAACATTTGATTTCTGAGCGCTCGGATACCTCGGCGTTGGGTGGCATCACGGCTTTGCGTCAATGGAACGCTGCTGTCTACGGCTGAGTGGCATTGGGAACAGGAGTTTTGATCGATTTTTTTCTTACCGCACGCCGCTCTCACGATCATGGCCTTAACGAGCTCTTGGTTTGGCGATTTCTAATTAGGGGACGATAAGGGATGATTATTACCAGCATCGAGACTGAACGCTGGACCGCTCCAGACTCGAGAGACAGTCTACAGTTGATTTGTGGTGGTCCAAGAACAATCAATATATTTTTCACCACGAACCACATCTGCGAAGTGCTTCCGTCTTTTCGCCCAGTGACTGTGATCTTATCCGCGCTTGTAGGAAGTCTCCCGTTTACTATACGTCGTGAACCTAGGGACAATGTCCCATGCATGTGACCTCATGCACTTACACGCAATGACAGTCAAGGTGCTCTATGTTCGCTCACGAAGGACCCCGGCAGATCCATCGTCTGTAAAGTGAGTACGATCGCACGAAGCTCGTCTGAATGCCCATGCTAGCTCTGTTACAACAGGCAGACTAGTCGTTTGTGAATCACAGGATATCTTGGCATGTCCTAGACTATCCATTGCGGCTGACCTTGTTGCAGACTTCAAACACGACTCCACCCTTCCACCGGGCAGAGAGTGTTTCTTGATTCTAGAAGTGACGTAATTACAGCAAAAGGCATCACAATCTCAAGAATTGACGAATGGCTGTTTCATTTTCTCGTTTCTAAACTGGCTACAGATGACGAGTTGGTAATCACAGATCCTGTGTCTTTGCGATTGTGGCCGTGCCGCCGCCCTCGGCTTCGGCGATGACTTGTGTCCTGAGGACATTGCCCTCGGTGTCGACGTAGATGTTGCTGTAAGCCTCGAGACCGGGGAATGGGGCATAAAGGTATTGCAGCTCAAATTCTTTGATGACCTTCTCTGGCTCAGCCTCCTCGTCGTTGTCGCCGATTGGGGGTTCTTGTGGCTCGTAGATGGTGCGGTTGTGCCCGTTGAAGGTCATGTCGCGGGTGTAGAAACCTACGACGCGTTCACGGCTTACATCGCCGTTGTTGTTGAGGAATGAATCGATGAGAGAGCCATTCTGGGCGAGGATGCGGTTTCGGTGGGCGGAGCCGGAGAAGTCGTGGACGGAGTAGAGGATGTTGTTGTCGAGCTTGAATTGGAGGTTGCGACGGGCAATGGCTGCTTCTTCGGATTCATCTTCATCACCCTCGCCTGAGCCGGTGTCACCACCACTGCCGCCGCCGAGGTCATCGGTGACGTTGCCGACGATGTCGCTTAGGCCCTGGCCGAGCGTGGCGATGATGGGGTTTGCGTCGATGGTGTCGAGGACGTCGCCGATCATACCGACGACATTCTCGAGACGGGCTTCTAGTTCGACCTTTGCGGTGACGTTCTGGATGTTGAGACGGACTTTGTCGATGGAAGCGCTTACACCGGCTGTGAAGTGCAGGAGGTTGAGAACTTTGGCGTCGAGGTTGACCTTTGCGGTGATGTTGTCTACTTCAATGTTGATCTCGCCGACGTGCACGGAGGCGTTGAGGTAGACATCTGGGATGGGGTTTAGGTTGCCGATTGGGTCTTCGGTGTTGGCTGTCTCGTAGCCAGCAGACTCTTCGTCACCGCGACGTTCGAGTTTGTAGCCGAAGTAGCCATCGTCACCGTCCGAGTCCTCTTGAGCAAGGACGTTGCTGGCTGCGAAGAGCAGGGCTAGGAGGGGCAGTCTTGAGGGAACCATTGCGAAGAGTTGGACTCGCGAATGGAATTAGAATAGGGTTGAGGGATAGAATGAGTAAACGGCGCAAGATCAAATGAGTGTGATGAGAGAGAAGCCGTAAAGGACAGACTGGTGAGGAGGATGAGGGTGAGAGGTCGCGACGTTGGTGATGGGGGATATGGGATGGGATGGTGTAAGACGGGGAGGGGGCAAGCAGTGTCGCAACTTCGGCTATTGTGCCAGAGTGCGTGCAGGCATGTATCGATCAACGATCGAGTATCATGGTCAAATTCTCCATCAGGCATGACAAGGTGTCGGGCAAGGCACTGCCGAGCCCAGATCCAAGGAAGCGACCTTCGTCGTCCCACTCTCCTTGAGCAGCGTCGCATCGCAAACCATTGAGATTACAAGGAGCAAGGGTGGCTTTGCGAAGACCTTGATTTCCATCCAAGTCTACCAGTATTTCCCTCCTCCTTTCACTGTCTTCCCCCCATAGAATGCAAGCGATGGTGGGTATATCCAACCATGAAACTGCCATGTATGGGTGCCCCAATCAAATGCCTGTGCCTGGCTGCGCTTGTGGATGTGGCATTGAACCGCTTTGGTAGATTTCGCACTCTAGACGGCGCAGGATTTCCCGATCTGGAGAGGTTCCAAGTGCCGGGATCAATGCGTGGGCTGTGGGAACATGGGTTCGTGCCTTGGCCACGGGCGCATGAGCCAGCCTTTGATGGCCAGGGGCCAGGGGTCAGCATGGTGTAATTGGGACGAAGTGCTGGCATTGGCATCGTGGACGGGAATTAATGGCTGAAACGTCTTGTGCATGCGCTGGTCTCCGTTATGGGTTGGCCCGGCTATGTGATTTTTGGGGTCGTGGCTATTCGTTAATGAGTGGAAGCATTGATTACGGCCTTGGAAGAGGGTTGCATTATGCCATGATCGTGTAATATACCCGCTTCGCTCCTTGTTCGACTCCGTTTTCTAAGTCGCTACTCGACTCCGTCTTCGATCCAGGCTTTTGATGTGATTGTGAGCCAGGTCTACTTCCTCGACTTGGTCTTCCCCTCCTTGCGCATCTTGGTCTCTTCACGTCCCTCCTCTTCCCACCAACACTCTTTCTTCTTTCTGGTCTCCCTCTTCTCAGCTGAGATCCAGTCAGTCAGCCAGTCCTTACCAAAGACTTTACCAACGTTCATTAAATCCAACGACACGATGCGCGCATCTGTATTCACACTCCTTTACGCCGGACTGGCTTTCGTCGCTGCCCAGACGCCAGGTGAAGATACTCCCACTTCAACTCTGGCACCCAGCTCCGAGCCCGAGCCAGAACCGACACAAACCAATGGAGGTGGCGGCGGTGGTGGTGGAAGCAATCCTCCCGCATCGTCTTCTACACCACCAGCCGATGTCTTGCTCAGAGTCCCTGAGCTTTCTGTTGACAAGATCGAATTGATCGTCGATAACCTGCAAGCTGAGATCAACCTTGCTGCTCAAGTCGCGAACCTTGTTGAGATCAATGCCGGTGTGCAACTTGGTGTTGAGAAGGTCAACATCACCATCGCAGATGTCCGTGCTGAACTCGACCTCGTCATTCGTCTGGGCCACCTTGCCAAGATCGTCAACCGGACACTTTCATCCCTAGACCTGAACCCTCTCCTCATCAACCTCCTCGACACAGTCACAGACGTCGTCGGCGATGTAATTGGCGCCGTCGATGGACTTTTGGGCTCCATCGTGCAAGGCGACTCAACCATCAACTTCCTAATCGACAACCTTGGAAACATCGTGCAGGAGGTTACTGGCGCAGCAGGAGATGTTGTTAGCTCTATCGTCGGCAACTTCAAGAACAACATGACCTACACTGGCTCGCAGAAGCAGCTTAGTGGAGGTCTTACACAGAGGACTTATGAATATGGCGAGTTGGGCGCTTTGGTTAACGTTGTTACCAATGCTGCTGATCAAGTTGTTCAGGCGGTCGTTGTTAAGGGAGGAAGCGGTGGCGGCGGCAGCGGTGGTGGTGATGAGGACACGAGCACACAATCTGGATCAGCGACTACTGAGGAAGCTGCCGCGACGACGGCTTTCTAAATGTCATCATGAATAGTGAATACATCTTTCTTCATCATGCTGGCAAGCAAGTGACCACAGAGCTATGTGAAGATGTTGCCAGAACAACTATTAGGCCAAGGATGTGGCTCATCACTGGCACTTGATTGGTGTAAGTCGATACGATTGCATTGCTTTTTACCTTCTTTGTCTAAGCAGCCCAGCCACCATCTACACTAATAGCAGTACCAGTGATGTAACTTGCCTCATCACTCAGCAAAAAGGCGATGAGCGCAGCGACCTCCTCAGGCTTGCCTTTCCTCTTCAGTGCAACCTGGTTGTTCAACTCAGCGTCTGCAATCGCGCTATTGCCGGCAGCCTTTGCAGCCTCGGTGGCCATTCTCAACATTGGGGTATCAATTCGGCCACTGGTATAAGTCAGCATCATGGTGATGAACCAGAGTGGACGATTTGACTTACGGGCAGAAGGCATTGACTCTGACGCCCTTGTACCCAACCTCCTTGGCCGCTGACTTGGTCAGACCAATAACTGCGTGCTTGCTAGCAGCGTATGCGCCGTTCATAGCCCGCCCAGTAATACCAGCAATAGAGCTCGCGTTAACGATACTACCATTGTCCTCAATCTTCTGCAACTGCGCCTTCATACAATGCATCACACCAGTGGTATTGACCCCCATGATAAACTCCCACTCCTTGAAGTCCTGATTCTCAATCTTCCCCTTGTCTCCCGAGATACTCGCCGGCGCGACACCAGCTAAATTCGCACCTCCATCTAGGCGGCCGAACTTCTCGATGGTGGAGGCGATCCAGGCCTCGACTTGGGAGTAGTCGCGGACGTCGACGGGAAAGATTGCGACTTTGGCGGAGGGAGTTGCAGACTCAATTTGGGATTTGGCGGTTTGGAGATTGGATTCGTTGAGATCCGCGATGGAAAGTATGGCACCCCGGGAGGCGAGGAGGAGGGCTGTTGAGAGGCCGATGCCGGAGGCGCCGCCTGTGAGGGCGATGACCTTGCCTGAGAATTGAGTGGTTGACATGATGTGTGGTTGTGTGTGGTCAATGAAGAGAGAAGTATGAGATGCACGCTTTGGTGAATTGGAGTAGGTTGAGATAAGTGAAAGCTGAATCACTAGTGTTCAGATGAGCGGTTCGCGTCAGTCCAGTGTAAGTGAGATGGAGCGGCCTTATACTTGGGCTAATGACGGGAAACCCATTTCCGTGAGCCGATGACCTTGGGCACCCCAAATGTCACTACCCCGCGCCTTCTGCTAGTCTGTATGCCTGTCCTGGGAACCGGGGAAATTCAAGATGATTGGAAATTAATTTTCCGTGGTAAGTCTCAAGGCTGTGGGGGATGGTTCGTCTTCATGTCTATCACTGATGCTAAATAAGGTATGCTATTGAAAGAGTCGCGAGGAGACTGCTTATAAGTGCCCGTCTTCAATGAATTTGATCGGCACATCTACATACTTCGCCCTCAAGTACTCTCCCAGGTTCTTCGCCAAAGTATCTAGCTTACTGCCCGAGTTGTAGCCTCGATCGAGATGGTCTTTAAGGAGGAAATGCACCGCTCTAATGTTGGGCATCTCGAATCTGTCCACTCTTCCACCATCGTACTCATGCGGTCCAAGAAGATCCTTGAGTTTCTGAATTGTGAGGAGTGATCTGAGCCATTCCCATTGCTCGTCGTCGGGGACGAAGAGACCGACATTTGCGTCGGAGGCTTTGTCGCCTGAGCGGGAGAGGGCTACCCAGCCCAGGGGCGCTCTCTGGGTTGGGCCGAAGGAGTCCAGTGGGCGAGGGTTCTTCGTATCGTAGGATTCTTGAGCCCCGTAGTTTCCAAAGGCTGGTGGAAGAGGGATTGGAATCGTTTTCTCGTCGCCGAAAAGAAGGTGTACGTGATGATTGCAAGCACTCTGTGGGATCAACGTCACAAAGTATTCCCAGTAACTTTTGGCCGACGATTGACGCAGATCATTTGGTCGTGAGACACCCTGCCTCAAGTCAGTGGCATGTTGAGACATCTGTAACTTTGCTAACTTACTGGACATGATTGAAGTACTGTCTCGTAAAGCTTACGTGCGAAGCCATCGGGTAGACTGCCATCGAACAGCTCTGCGCGAGGTCCTTGGGCGAAGATCCGGAAGTCAACAGTGGCAATCTCTTGATTGACTGGGTCTGCAGGACTGGTACCGTGTACATGGAACTTGAGCATTGTGAATTGGTTGATCAGCTCTTCGCCGATAGCGTACCGAGCCTGTTCTTCCATCCACTTACACTTCTCTTCAATGTCTAAACCGACGAGGTAGAAGTGCCACTCAGCCTGATAACCACCATGGGCAGTTACTCCAACTCTGGTAGTCTCCGGCGGCGGTCGACCCTTGATGCCACTGACCTTGACGACATCTTCAGCGGTCTGCTCAAGAGCGATATTGTGGAGATCTGCCACCACATCTGAATTGAAGTACAGAGGACCTGAGATCTCGTATACAAGCTGAGCGGTCACCGTTTCGGTGTTGACGACGCCGTTTGACTTCTTCTCTTTTGTGATGGAGCATTCGCCGTTGGCATAGATCTCGGCGATTGGGAAACCCAGGTCGAGGTGCTTCTTGGCTTTCATGAGCTCTTTGAAGCGGCTGTAATAGCCGCCTGTGACGAAAACGGAGCACTCGATGATATGTCCAGCAATCAGCGCGCCGGCCAGTTCATCAAACTGGTCAGCTTTCCAGTCATGCCACCAAGCAGCTAGGCCAATTGTCGGTGCAGCGTCAGATACTCTGAACTTGTTAGCCCAAAAGCTCGTTCACAGGTGAACTTTCTTGAGCGCTCACCTTCCACAAATGACTATGTCAGCTCCTTGGCGGAGAGCTTCTGCGATTCCCAAACTTCCGAGATACGCCTGCGCGCAAATTGGCTCATGTCCCCATTCTGAGAGGCTCATGCCATTGGTAGAGCTCTTGAAGTCGTGGCCCTCAGTCACCATTCTCTTGAAGGGCTCGGTCACATCATCGCCTTCAACCCATGCGACCTTCATGTCGTACCCAGCCTTGCTGACCATATCTTTGACTACCTCTGCCAGGAGCTCAGTGTCGCTCGCGCCAGCATTGACTGCCAACTTGGCCTTGTTCTTTGCCAATTCATGAATTGCAGGTTCGAAGCACTGCAGGAAGGTACTTGCGTACATTGCCGTCTTCTTGCGCTCCTCCAATGATAGCTCCTCTTTTGGCGTGTCCTGTCTGGCTTTCCCAGCTCCATACCCTGTCATCACATTTTCTGACAGCCAATCGCCGACAACAGCATCTACATCTGGATCTGATGCAAGGCGCCGGATGGCAGCGACACGGTCTGTGAAGCCGCCAGAGGCACCTCCGATCCGGATTGGCCTCTTGGCTTGAGCTGTGGCCGTCATGGTGGGATAGGCAATATGTCTGCAACTCTCTTGGTGAAGAATTAATCCAACAAACAACTACTTGCAAACAACAGTGGTTGTCGACCCAGGAGTCTGGGGTATAGGCTGGAGAGCGGTACAAGTGTGGTGGTGTCGGGAATATGTTCCCGCGACACAGGACTAATACCGGGGATAAGCGGAGGAGCCACCGAAGTCGATGATTCACTAGCCGCAGCTCGCAATCCACGTCACGCTTTTGATAATGGGCGACGACTTCCCCTTGTTTCGAGAGCGGTATCTTTTAGGCCATGTTCGCCTGTTAATCGCAAAAGCTCAAGGAGGCGAATGTTGAGAATGGTGGCTTTGTTGCGGTGATACACCATTCGACGGCGCTCTGTCCACGGGCAACTGTCCCGAGTCGAGGTCAATCAGCCGCGAAAGCTCGGGGAATCGCGCACGAAACGCATCGCCAACGGTCCAGTGTCTGATCTGCCTCATATGTTCCTCGTACACCGGATTGATGGTGGTCTCTGCGACGCCATTCACGCTGGTGGATGCTGTGAGGAGCACCGACTCGGGATCATACGGCCAATTCAGTTTGAAGCCAGAACTGTATGGCGCTGCGAAGTCATCGAGGGTGATTTGTGGATGAGATATCAAGTACTCGCGTGCGCGAGGCCTAGACTATGTCAGGTGCGAGGTTCATCGCGGGCCAACGCTGGTGCTCTTACCATGGAATCCGGTCGATCCAAGCAGCATGAGGAATCGACAGCTGGCTTGGTACAGGACGTAGCCACAGAGGGATCAGATCCCAGCTTTGTTTGTCCAACAGGACCATCCACTGCATATGATCAGTCTCATACACTGGCATTGACTCTTCGCCAGAACACGCACCTTGAGCAATGTCGCCATCAAGTAGAACACCGCGACTTGCTTTGGAAGACCCTCGATCTCACGATATGTCCCAAGAATATCCGCAACAACATTGCTAATATCATCTTCGGATCGGTGCTCCTTGTCAAGCAAGCTCTGGAGATTGGGCCTCAGAGGAAACCTCGCAGTCTTTTGTCCTGACCGAGAAGCCTTTTGCACACCTTCTGCGCGCATAGTAGTGATAAAGCCTTGAAGTATTGTGTCTGCGAGACATGTAGGAGTAATATTCTTTGGAAACATTTCCCACAATGGCGTTGACAGGCTGCTCACGGTGCTGGCCACTCCAGGGCTCGCACCGGGCATGTCGCCTCCATCTTCATCATTGCGACCAAGAAGACTGAGCTGCAAGGCCGCATTCTGAGTGCGAAGCTGTGCATTCTCACCCTCAAGAAAGCTGACCTTAGCCTCCAAAGCACCGAGATCGCGAGTCCGCTCACGCAATGCCGCGTCTAAGGCAGCAACCTGCTCGCTCAACGTATGAATGGTCCACTTGTTACGATCCCGCATAGCCTGCTGAGATCGTCGGTCCCTGGCACGCTTACGCTCGAGCTCGAGCTCCCGCTGCGACGCCTGGTCCTGCTGCGACAGAACTGGTGGCGGCGACATGCTGGCTGCTGAGTCATTGGCGGCAGCATGGTCGATTCCCGCTGACCGAGCCATGACGGGCGGGAGTGGTTGAGATGAACAAAAGGATGGAGTAGTTATGGGGATTGGTGAATCAGTGTTGTTGTGGGAAGGGTTTTCCTGAATCATTTTTTGCGGAGGCGCTGTAGGGCATGAGGCGAGCTCCCTTTCCAGGGGAGGAGCTGCAGGACCAATATGCGAACGCGGGGCGCGAATCCACAGCGATGCGGGGGATGGTCATAGCGGACTTTAGGACTTTTTAGCGTGTGATCCAGTGGATCTTAGTTCTGAACCCCGCGTATCCGGGATGATTCGTCGCCTGAAGAGCCCGAACGGGGCCAGGTGATGTTGTATGAGGGACGCCAATGCCACGGCTATGGAATGAAGTCGCTGAACTCTATTTCATGTAGCCATTATATCTGCTATTGATAGCAAAGGCTGTAGCATTGTGATCTTAGGTAGTCAGCTGAATTATGCTACCATGGAGAATCGAGCTAAGGACTACATTACCGCTCTGCACGGAAAGTCCAAGGACACCTACCTGGCCGAGACATGGTATTGTATAGCTGTACGTACTATCTGTATACGCTTTGACCGCTCTGTAAGAATCGGTGATCAATTTCGCTAACAGACTAGGCTTGTGCATTTGCGGCTAGCAATCAAGGCCGTTTTGTGGCAGATGTCTTCACCCAGGCTATATCCGACCACAAGGATGATATTGAGTACCACCGGCTGGTGTTGAAGAGGATCAAAGGTAGATGCTTGATTGGCCATTTGCGAAACACAGCTTGCTGATGATTTACAGAGGGTCTTTTGAAGACTGGTATCATCTATGGAATCCCCCGGGTCATCAATGCCTTCCGGGCTCTGATCAAGGTCCTACCCTCTCCAGAGTCGAACGAGACGAGCTCAATCAGGAATCATATCAAAGTACCCGCAACTACCAATGAGAAGGGTGAGGCCTACATGCGCAACATCTTTCGCGCTGACCTCGATCCTTTTTTGGACACCATGGACAAGTACTGGCCAGACTTGAGAACTCTGGTTGTCACATACATATATGGCTATTATCAGTCTGATACCTCCATACTGGACGCAATCACAACCTCACAGCTGAACATAGCAACCCTGATCCCGATGGATGTCACAGCTGAGGTAGCATGGCATATGAGAGGCACGATCAGAAATGGAGGGACGGAAGAGCAACTTCATGTGGCACGGGATATTGCCTTGACTGTTTGCGATATTTGCGAGGTGCAGCTGAAGAACGAGATGCCTAGAGCAGAGGATGTCATTCACGAGGAAAGACTGATACATGATTAGATGCAAAGAGTTTATTAGTTGTTTATCTGCTATATCTACAACTTCTGGGTCCTACTCCTCAATTCCGTAGCCTTGGCAGTGAGATGTCTCCTCATCAGCTTTCCAGAGTTGTTCTTGGGCAACGTCGCTATCGCTATCAATGGCTCCCTGAATTTCTTGTAAGATGCTACTCTTTCGTTGACGAAACTTCTGATCTCCTCCAGAGTCTCGGGTTCTGACACATTTCCTTCGAGGATGACGAACCCGATCGCAATCTCGGTCTCCATCTTCTTGTCCCAGACACCGCAAACACCAGCCTCTATGACCTTCTCATGTAGCTGGAGGACTGCTTCGAGCTCGGTTGGTGGGATCTGATTGCCCTTGAACTTGATGAGTTCCTTCTTCCGACCAGTGAGGTAGAAGAATCCTTCGTTGTCGGCGCGGACGACGTCGCCGGTGAGGAGCCAGCCATCTCGCATTGTCTTCTTCGTCTCGACAGGGTTGTCTTTATAACCCATGAAGACTGTTGGTCCTTTGACGATGCATTCCCCATCTGTACCTGGCTCGACATCCTTGAAGTTATCATCGACAACGCGTAGCGAGACCCCTGCAGCTGGTCTTCCGACGCTGGCACCTTTCTCCGGCCGAGTCTCTCTCAACAGGGTCAAAGTTGTTTCACTCATACCATATCCATTCAGGATGGCCACTCCAGGAGCCAGAATATTTCTCAAAGCGTTGACAGTGTCATCTGAGAGAGCTGCGCCCGATGACATGACGTTTTGAACAGTCTTGAGGTCCAAATTGCGAGTATCAGGATCAGTTGCCAATCTGACCGCTGCCGCAGGGACTAGTCTCAGTACTGTGGCTCGGAGCTCGGCGCAGCGTCTGATGTATGGCAGATACTCGAACTTCTTCATCGGTTGGAGATATGATCCTACCCAGGAAGGCACCATGACACCAGCGATGATGCCATATATGTGCGAGAACGAAGGGAAGAATGCTTCCCGCTGGTGTGTGTTGTGTGTGAATGGATTTGTGGCTCGTAACGTGAGGAGATGGGCAATGATGTTGTGGTGTGAGATGAGGACGCCTTTGGGATTTCCTGATGTACCGGAACTGAAGATCATGCCTGCTGGAACTTTTCTGTTGTCCCCTTTCGAGAGATCGAGTGGAGGTAAAGATGATGGCCCATCTTTTGCAAAGTCTTTTGGGTACTGCATCGAACGTTAAACATGGCTTGACGGTGGGTGGACGCTTGACTTACAATAGGCTGACCGTGGGCGGTTGAGAGGTCGCCGTCATCTATAATGACCACTAGAGGTGAAACCCTCAGTTGATTCAGAGCATGTCTGACATTATCAAGTAGCTTGCAATCTGTGACTACTATCTTTGGAGTTGCAATCTTGAAGTAATGCTCCAGCTCGAACTTGGTTGCCAAAGGATTGATACCACTGAGCGTATGATTGTTAGCCAAGTCATTAGCCAAAGACAATATTAAAACATACCAGAAGCAGCCACTAGCCCACATGACAGCATGCGCCAATGATATCCACTCGAGTGAGTTTTGGCCGTAGATGCAAACCACATCCCCTTCTCGCAGACCATATGTCTGTTTCAGGATAGCAGCATCCTTGGCGGCGTTGTCGCGAATTTGCCCATAAGTGATTAGACGCTCCGGATTATCAAAGTCTGCGAATATTGGTTTATCCCCGGGAACATCATCTGGATCGCTCCGTAGCAGGAACTGAGAGACACTGAGGTTGGTGGGATAGTGAGGTGCAGGGTACGGCGATTCGTAAATTCGGGGAGCCATGATCAGGAGAATGCCTTGGCTGAGCTACTAATTCATGAATTTGGAGATGCTGCAGATGAGATCAGAGCTCGTTACGAATAATCGAATGATTCACTCTTGAGAACGGACTACACGAGCTAGACTAGTGAATTCCGTCTTGGTCATTTCGAGCTTCACCCTCACTTGTGACACCACCCGGATTCCTTGGCCCGCCCGTCTCCACGAACCTTCCCCAACTCCACGACAAGGGTTCACAATTCGCGTGGATCCAATGCAAGGTTCCCCATACCAACCCCAAGATCAGGCGATGATTCATCGGACCCTCTTCACTGCACTGTGTGGCCCTGTATTGCCGCCCAAAGCATGGACACTCAGGCACCCCCACATCTAGGGTAAACACTTCCACCCCCTGCTCGCAAGCGTTCCTTGCCTGTTGCAGTTACGGGAATCGAACGAGCTAATGAGGAGAGTGATGAATCGCAGCATGTGGCCAATTCAGCCTTCGACTAGGCATGCTTGACAACGTGCCGGACTTAGGCCCGGTGGCAAATCCGACGTTCGTCTAGCCGCGCTGGAGCTAGCTGCTAAATAGCACCAAGCCATACCTTGCAGACTAGGGTGTTAGGTCGGCCGGAACCAACACGACACGCCGAAGGGCGAAAGAGCATTGCCAAGGTGGTGTCGTGCGAATTCCTGATAAGGCTGAAGACTGCCTTGTGATCTTGCTCTTTCCTCACTGTCCCATCCTCAGTCTTTGGTCAAGTTATTCATCACTATGGCTATTGAGCACGAGAAGCAAGGCGAGATTCGTCATGTTGAGGCTGATGGAGGGGAGGCCCATCCAGAGAAGCCTATCGTAGAGGGGGAAGATGATGGCAAGGTTACTCTGAAGATGAAGCTGGCTGTCTTGTCACTCATCTTCATGTATGAGGCATACCTGTTTACCCTGATTATGTGAGTATACTGACAGACTATTCATGACTTCGAACTGACAAGAAACCAGGCCTGCTGCGGTCCTCACATACATCAATGCTGATCTTGGACCTGACAACCGATACCCATGGATTGCCATTACGTGAGCCTGGAACTTATAGACCATGTGGCTATACATGCACTGACAAGGACTAGATGGAATCTCGGGGCTGCTATCATCGTCAGTGTCGGAGGACGTATTTCTGACATTACCGGCCGAAGATGGTTCCTCATGTTCGGTGCCATCTCCGCTGCTGTTGGAGCTCTTATTGGAGCGACTGGACAGAGCATCAACCAGATGATTGTCAGTGGCATCATCTTCGGTATTGGTGGTGGATTCCAGGAGATGTGCTTCGCTTGTGCGCAAGAGCTTGTGCCCAACAAGTGGCGTTTCCAAACTCTCGGTAGGTCAAGTCTGACACACTCACGATGATTATCACATACTGATTTATATGTAGGTGTTATGATTCTCGCCAACCACGTTAGTTCTGTCTCACCGATTCTGGGATACGTCTTCATCGCATACACGAAGCCTGGATGGCGTACATGTTACTGGTGGTGCTTCGGCTGGGAAGTCGTCACTGCAGTCATGCTGTACTTCTTCTACCATCCTCCGACTTTCGAGACGAAGCATCGCGACGATCAAAAGACAAAGTGGCAGCTTGTCAAGGAGATTGACTACGTTGGTCTTATCCTCTTTACCGGCGGTTGTCTTCTCCTCCTCCTTGGTCTGAACTGGGGTGGTGGTCAACATCCATGGGGCAGTGCTCATGTCATTGCACCAATTGTGGTTGGCTTCGTCTGCTTCGTTGCTTTGGGCTTCTGGGAAGTATACATGCCTTTGACCTATCCCATGATGCCTCCTCATCTGTTCAGACAGTGGCGTCGTTTCACATCTTTCCTTGTTGTCTGTTTCGTTGCTGGTATGGGCTACTACGCTCTCAATGTCATCTGGCCACGTCAATCAGCCTTGCTTTGGGTGCCAGCAGACAAGCCAATCATCCGTGGTGTTTACGCCAACATGATCTCTTTCGGTACCATTATCGCTGGCTGGTACTGCGTTACTCTCATGCCGGCTTTGAAGCACGAGAAGTGGCAGCTTGTGGGCTGCATTCTCATTCAGACTTCGTTGCTTGGATCAATGGCGTCTGTTGGTGTTGGTGACAAGGCGCAGGCAATTGCAACTGTCATTCTCATTGGTTCAGTCAACTTGCCCCCATCGCCGATTTCTTTCGGTATGGTATCTCTACATCTGGAAGACCAGACAGATATTGGCGTCGCGGTCGGTCTCATCAGCACGTTCCGCCTCATCGGTGGAGCCGTCGCTACTGCCATCTACACTTCCATCCAGACCAGCCGTTTTACGGAACTTCTGCCCGGTCGTGTCGCAACTGCAGCGGATCAGGCTGGGTACAGCGGCTCCATGGACTCTCTGATCGCTGCCGCAAAGCTAAACACCCCTGCTGCCTACGAAGCTGTCGAGGGAATTTCGAACTCGACGATTGCGGCCGTGCAGGGTGCTGTTGTGCAGTCCAACTCGAAAGCTTATCAGATGGTGTACCTTGTCGCGGTTGCATTTGGTGCTTGCGCTATTACGGCGGCTTTGACCGTCAAGCCGATTCACAGCTCGCAGCGTTCGAACGAGACTGCGGCGAGGTTGGAGAATGAGGGTCCTGATGGGAAGATTATTGATGCGAAGGTTCGCTGAGGGAAGCTGATCTGCAGTACTTGGTCAAATTCAATCACCCAAAACTGTGAAAGTGGAGGCGAAATGGTAGATTCCAAAATGGATCCATAAAACTCATACATTCAGTCCTACATAAGTATGTTTGTGTCCTTCAAACACGCTCGTCCTGCTCTATAAGCCTGACCTCGCGTCTTCCTCTGTTAATAAGCAGCCGGGTCTACCCTCGAGGAATCTCAACATAGTTTTATCTAGTCTGTATTTCTCCCCCGCGGCTGTAGTAGCAGTGTGTCCATTGATATCTGTTGCAGATGTATCTGCACCCACGTCCAGCAGAGCCTTCACGACGGCTAGGCGCTGTTGTTGAGCAGCCCGATGAAGAATAGGTACAATACTCCATGGTTCATTGGTAGAATCGGAACCGTTGCCATTTTTGGAACTGTGACAGTTGGCTGGCGTCATTGACATTGGGTAGAGCTGGTGATAGATGCCTCGTTCTGCTGGGTGAGTTGTAGTGCAAGGCTGTATACGCCACGATGAAGTACCCGATCGCAATCTGAAAGAGAACATAACATATACGAAGCTGTGCGTCCATCGTCGCTTTCCGGCCGAAGTTCGGCACGGCAGACATGAGAAGATGAACAGCTCGTACAGCAATCGTTGTCGTCTTGGTCGTCCGATTTTCGTGCGCAGCCATTAGATCATGCCAATCACGGCATATTCGCAGAGCACACAACAGCGGTGCCAAGCCCTGCTTAGTTCTCTGGTTGACATCAAGTCCGTGATCCAGGAGCATCGAGATGATTTCCAACCGTCCTCCGAAAGACGCATCATGTAGAAGAAGTTCTCTACCATCATTTTCCAGTTGTAGAACTGTGACTCCTGGCGATGAGTCTTTTGCCAAGGATCACGGCTTCCGAAGGTGACAGTCTGGGGAGAGGAGACGTCATTACGCGGTTGTTGGCCCTGTATTATCTCTTTCGTACAGGGATGAGATGCGATTCAACCCTGAAAGGCGACAATGATCAATGAGAGAAAAGATCTGGATGTGGTAATCGCAGCGACATAGGGTTCGACTGGGTGGCACATATCTTGGCGGATACCTCAGGCGAGATTAATGTGCATTTATCAACATTGATTACAAGAAGTATCTTTTTCGTTGAGTACAGTATGGACAATCAATTATCCTATGCTGTGATCGAAACCGTATACCAATTAAATCCTCAAGCCTCAGACGTAGTAGCCCTGGCCGCCTTTCCACCATGCATCTTCCTCTCCACCTTATTCGTAAGATGCTTCTGCGCATCCTTCGAGAACAAACATCCAATAATAGCAATACCTCCGAAACCAAGACTGGCGAGGTACACGGTCTTGAAAGCAGCTGCGTAAGCATAAGGTAAAGCTCCGGCGACGGCTTCCTGCACACTCGAGGAGAAGGCGGAGAAGTCCTTGGTAGTGACCGCGGCGAGGAGGCTGGGCACGTCGGAGGCGGGGAGGCCGGCGGCGGTGGCTGCTGGGATGAGCTTTTGGGGGATTGTGTCTGTGAGTCTATTACTCAGGATGGTGGTGTACACTGCGACTGCAACTGAACCTCCAGCAGAGCGAATAGAAGCAAGTAGACCAGAAGCAAGACCAATATCCTCAGCCTTGCAGAACAAAGGTGCCAATGCAAGAGAAGCAAGCTCAATAAAGCCGACCATGAAAGGTCCAAGAATGGTAAGGGCGATACCGAGATCCTTGTGTGAGGGTGTGAGAGCTGCAAGGGAAGAGACGAAGCCAACCATGGCGAAAGTTGCGCCAATGAGCCAGTATCGGACATTACCGCCCCAGCGGATAATGAAGCCGGCTACTATTTGGCCGAGGGCTGTGGAGGCACCGACTGTGCAGGAGAGCCAGCCTGCATAACTGATGTCGCTTGTGAAGAGTGCTTGGACCTGTTGGGGCCATAGAAGGACGGCTAAATCATGTTAGTTGAGAATTGAGGGTGAAGGTGAGGATAACGGCTTACCTGAGTAGTAAAACATGGATGCTACGGTTGCGCAGGTAACCAGGGACATGAAACCACGGTTCCTGAAGAACTTGACGGGGATAGCAGGATACTTCAAGTTGGCATATGCCTCCCAGACAAACAGCGCGATGAGGAGGGCAATACCAATCACAATAGTCGAGATGGTAGCTGCTGACTTCCAGGGATACTGCTTTCCGCCCCAGGAGACGCCCATAAGGAAAATAGTGAGACCAGCAGTCCAGAGGAAAATACCGAGATAGTCAAGTTCCTTGAGAAGTTGCCTCTTAGTCTTGCGCTCGTGGAGCAGGTCGAAGGTAGGTGGGTGGTAGAAAATGGTCAAGAAGATGATGGCGAGACCGACGTCGATGATGTTGATGTAGAAGCACCATCTCCAGCCCATACCCGTCTCGATGAATTTGCGAGCTGTATATATATGTTAGATCCTGTTGTGCGTGAGGTGTTTGAATATGACTTACCGATCAAAGGCCCGAAAGCAGCGATTGGAGCATTGGTGAAGAACACGAAAGAGAGAACCATGGGACGATACTTGTTCGGTACAAGTTCACCAATCGCAACGTTGAAACTCAACTGCACAGTCTCACCAACACCATAAATAGCGCTTCCAACGATCAAAGTCGACACATTCTGTGCCACGGCGCAGATAATAATGCCGATCAGAGCAACGACATTGCCGCCGATGAAGAACCATCTACGACCGAACAGATCGGACAGACGGCCGAGAATGGTGTATGTGAAGGATAGACCGAGGGTGCGGGCAATATTTACCCAGGAGATGTAGTTGCTGGGACCAATGTCTGCGTTGATGTATGTGAGGATGTTGGTGGGGAGGAGGAGGAAGAGATAGGCGCTGATGGCTGATAGACAGAAACCCTGGTATTCTGTTAGAGGCTATCCAAATGAGGGTCGAGGATGTGAACTTGGGACTTACTGCCAGGGCACCGAGGAAGCGCGGGGAGTAGAAGTAACCTGGGGGCAGGTCGTCACCCAGCGCCGCTGAGTTGATGGACAGACCATCTGAGTCCCTCTTCGGGTCATACTTCTCATCTTCAACAATTGTGTCGTTGTGCTCAACAGGCTCGACCTTGTTGTGATCTGTGGTAGCCATGATGGCCGAGTTGAAATGTGAGAGCGAGTCTCACTAAGTCTAGGACGAAAGAAGATATCTCTCAACTGCAGAGTACTCTATGGTGGTAGTACAGCTTGGCGAGATTGATAGAAAAGTCTTGGAAGAATGCCAAGAGAGGCTTGCGATGTTTATAATGGTGTTGATGAAAGGTAGTCGAAGCCCAGACTCTGTCTAGTGGAAAGTGGACAAGAGGATGGATTGCAGTGTGAGGTTGAGAGTCTCGACCACAGAGTATTGACTCGTCACCTATTGGTTGCACACAAAGTGTGACACCCCCCTCAGACTCGGAGTTTCCCCATACCCCGGAAAACGGCTACCATTAAGTTCGTGGGGGAATGTTGGTTAGCTCTGGTACTAACGGAAGACTGGAGTCGTTGGATCAATTGAATGGTGGGCCCTGCATGGAACCACAAATGATTGCGGGCAATTGGTGCGATTGTAGATCAAGGTAAGGTTACTGAACCCTGTTGGGAGTTGTGAATCATTAGACGCATACTTTTGGTAGGGTTAGAGGAATGCCGAATCTTCCGGACGCATGGTATTTCTGTGACAGGATACGATGGGTGCCATGTGCCAAGCGTTCATTGTGCCTTTACTCTCGGATGTTCGGTAGGGTTAAACCATCTTGGGGTCTTGTCCTAGATGGATGTCACAGTAGTAAGGTCTTGTCTATCAATGGTGGCTGTGAGTGCCGTGTACATATGATTCATTTGCCAAGGCCAGTGCTTCGATCCGTACCCGGCCCGTCAGGTGAGGCTTGTCAGTCCAGCCACGCGCATCATTTCGTGACAAGAACGAGGTCTAGGCCAGGAGGAGGCGTTTGCTGCTGTAATCCCATGCCTGGACATGATAGCTTTTAAGTGGATGATGATCGCGTGCACTGTCGCTAGACACGCGATCGAGGATCCGGGTGAATGGATGGCTGGGTCTTCCGTCGTGGCAGCGCGTGTCAGACTAAGTGTGACAGTGCATGTTGATGCGCAATGAGGCGAAGAGTCGGGGTCCCGGTGTTCTGGTACCCGCTCATGGGGTATCTGACCTAGCATATCTGAGACTGTGGTATTCGTGCACTACGACCCCTTAGGACCAGGGCCGTCCATCGCGATTGAGTGCATACGAAGATCCTGCTTGATGCTGTGAATTGGTAAAGTCGTTGACACTTTGAATACAAGATGGAGAGATACATGTCTATTGGTTGCTATCTTCACAGCCTCGCTAAGTAAAATGGTCTGGCTCACAGCTTACTGCCCTTCCAAACTGGCTCCCTCTTCTCCGAGAAAGCCTTCAAGCCCTCAATGATATTCTCTCCCTTTTGCAGCTCAGCGAATTGTGTCTCCAACGTAACCTCGACAGCCCTCTCCACAGCAGCAGTCTCCCAACCTTGTCTCAAACCTGCCCTTGTGCAAATAATCGCATCAGGGCTGTTCTTCGCAATCGCCTCTGCCAACTTGACGGCCTCATTGACAACCTGATCCTTTGGCACAACCCGGTTGACCACTCCCCATTCTTGCATCTCCTTTGCTGTGACGTTCCGTGCTGTGAGAGCAAACTCCGAAGCTCTTTGTAGACCAATAATCCTGATCAAACGAGGTAAAGCACCGCCAATAGCAGCAATACCACGCTTAACCTCCGGCAACGCAAAATACGCATCCTCCGCTGCAACGACCAAATCACAATTCACAACAAACTCACACCCACCCCCCATCGCCAACCCATTCACAGCAGCAATAACCGGCTTCTTCCCCAACCTCCTACTCAACGGTTTGAACGCCGGCGCATTCCCCATCCTCTTACTCGGGTCTGCATCGTCGTTCATGGAGTTGGACCATTCTTTGAGGTCGGCGCCGGCGGAGAAGGCGCGGCCTGTGCCGGTGATGATGGCGACGGAGAGGTTGGGTTCGTCGTCGAACCATTTCCAGATGGAGTCCATTTCCCATTGGCCGGTTGTGGACATTGCGTTTAGGTCTTTTGGACGATCCATCCGGACGAGAAGAACACGGGGCGCTGGAAAGGTGATTTTGAGGAATGTTGGGGTCGCCGGCGGCGGTGTCGTTGTTGGGTATGACATGACGGCGGTTGTGATGAGGTTGTCGTGTAGGTGAGGGTATCTTGGGCGCAGAGGAGGAAAGAACCAGATCCTGAGGCTCGAATTGAGATGTTGCGTTTGAGCTTGAAGATCTTGAAGTCCCAGGGCAAAGCAATCTCTCAGTGCCGTATGTTGCCTCGGCTTCAGCTTGTCCAGCTAAGGCTTCGTCTTAGTCCACAGCGATTGACGTGACAGGGACAAGCGTGACACACAATCCCCAGCTGAACAGATTCCGGGGTTCCTTGTCACAAAACAATCGCCTGCGAGTTTTCTCCTCAATTCAACAACTTTTACTCTTGGCACGGACCTCTTCACCCCTCATTCCCTGATCGTCAGCTTGTGGGGAGCCCCGGATCGTGGAGGAGCTTAACCCCAAGAAAGGCTAATGATTCACCAAGGTGGGATGGCGATGGATGTCACAAAAGCGGGTGTCGCGAGCCGAGGCACGACCTGTCGCTGTCACTGTCACGTTCATGGATTTGTTGAGTTGAGTGTTGATGAATCAGCTTGCAACAGCCAGGGCAACTCGGTAATTGACTGAGCTAGAACATTTGTGACAGCTAGATCTTGAGGTTCAAAGGGATTGCTTAAGTCAGCTCCATCAATTGCGACACGGCCTGGAACTTAATCCGACTCTGATTGAAGGCATTCACAGTCCCTGCATTCAGACCCAGACAAACAATCACAATGTCAACTCCACGAACAAAGAACCCCGTCCCATCGTGGATCGAGAACCCCTACCCTCATCTCGAGCACAGCCTCGTCAGCTTCCCCCGCAAACACATCCTCCTCGTCACTATCAACCGACCCCGATACCGCAACTGTCTCCCCGTCGAGGCGACCATCGAACTCGGTGCGCTATGGAAGTGGTACGACGCCGAGCCGGAGCTGAGATGCGCCGTGTTCACTGGTGCTGGTGATAAGGCATTCTGCGCAGGCATGGATTTGAAGCAGAGATTCGACATTATTAAAACGGATGAGGTTGCGCATGAGTATCCATCGGGTGGGTTTGGTGGTATGACCAACAGGACGGGGAGGAAGCCTATCATTATCGCCTGTAATGGCCACGCTCATGGTAAGCCCTCACATTCTGTCTACGAGATAAAGATGTCTGGAGAATGACACGTCGACTAACACAAACAGGCGGCGGCTTCGAAATCGTGCTCAACTCAGACGTAATCTTCGCCTCCCCAAACGCAACCTTCCGCCTCCCCGAAGTCCTCCGCGGCGTCTCCGCCCTCGCCGGCGCCCTCCCGCGCGCAATGCTCCTCTTCGGCAACCACCGCACCATGGACCTCTGTCTCAGCGGGCGTCAACTCAGCGCCGAAGAAGCCGTGCAATGGGGCCTAGTAAAAGAAATCGTGCCCCAGGAGAAGTTGCTGGAAAGGACGTTGGACTATGCGAGTGAGATCGCAGCGTTGAGTCCTGATAGTGTGATTATCTCGAGGTTGGGTGCACGGGAGGCGTGGGAGACGGGGGTTAGTAGGGCGACTATGAGGGGGCAGGAGTTGTGGGCTGAGGCTATGTTGAGGAGTAAGAATGCTAGTGAAGGGTTGGCGGCTTATAAGGAGAAGAGGGATCCGAACTGGTTCCCTTCGCATATCTAGCGAGCGGATTACACATAGATACAGATACATCTCAATTTGGACGATGATTTCCTACAATTGAAAGCTCTGGTGCAGTGCTTCATGGATGTGTACTGGCATTGTTACTCATGCAAAAGCTCGGCTAAGGCTACTCTACTCCTCCCAGTTGGAAGTACCCTGTCCAGTCTCTTTGCAAATGACCCTTTGGATCATACTTCTTCGCAATTTTCTGCAACCTCGCAAAGTTGTCTTCCCCATACGAGCGCAGAACATCTTGACTCTTGCCAGCATAGTTCATATACACATAGCCCTTTGAAGCATCATACTCTTTAGCAAGCTTCTCAACATCTGCAATGAACTTCTGAGATGCTGTCTCAATTACATCATCGATGCTCGCGTCGGACCATTTGGTGGTGAGCTGGATGATCATCAATGGCCCATCGTCGGGGTGTAGACCTAACGCGTTGCCACCATTCTTCTGCATCGCCTCAAGGACATTGGTGGGGATGGGCTGGTAGACTAAGAATGGGAGGAGTGTCGTTGTGCCTGAAGCTTCGAGGAGAGTCGCCAGATGAGCGTCGAAGAGGAGAGCAATTTTCTGGAATAGCTCTGGGGACGTGATCTTGACGGTTGTGTCCCACCAAGTCTGCCGCAGACCGTACGGTTCGTCAATCGCCCTCGATTGAGTTGAGACATTAGCGACTGATTTGATGTCGACGAGCGAACCGGGCAGACCCTCGAAAGACTCGAAGACTTCGGGTACAGCATTCTCATCTGAGAAGGTCGCGTGGTAGAAGCTGGCTGCTGTGATGACGCCCCCAAAGTCAGGTTGATACGCCATGATGAAGTACGTATGCGCTTCAAGATCCTCCGGCAGGCGATTCTTCGCAAGATCAACGAATGTCGGGATGAGAGTCTGGTTCATTGGACCAGGGAAAATGACAGTGTTGGACCAGAGATCGCCCTGCTTGAAGGCAGCGAGGTCGAAGCGCGTCACGATACCCAAATTCGAGCCACCTCCACCGCGTAGAGCCCAGTAGAGATCCTCATGTTCGTTAGGTGAGGCGTTGACCACTTTCCCGGACGAGAGGACGACTTCGTACTTTCTGACATTGTCGCATGCCCAGCCGTACTTGCCGCTGAAGTAGGAGATGCCACCACCGAGAGTGAGGCCGCTGACACCAACGCTGGCGACTCTCCCGCCTACGACTGCGAGGCCTTGTGGATCGAGAGCCTCAGAGACATTAATCCAGCGATTTCCCGGCCCAATCGATACAGTAGATTTATCCTCGGAGACGGTGATCTGATTAAGATGCGCAAGATCAATCGTCACCCCGCCGTCGGTATTCGATGCGCCCTCAAACGCACTGTGCCCTCCTCCTTTGACCGTGAAGGGAGTCTTGGCGCAAGTGAGAGTCTTGATGATGATCGAAACATCCTCCGTCGATCGTGGAGAAACGAAACATCCAGGCGAAAGTTCTGCTTGACGAGTTGACCAGTAATTGTTCGATTCAGCATATTCCTCGGAACCGGGGACTGCGACGTCGTTTGGGAAGAGTTTCGAGAGGGTTGCGCACTGGGACATGTTTTGTTAGCGATAGTTGAGGTGAGATTGGGTGTGTGAGGGAGGATGTACTGCGTCTTTGGAGGGTGAGCCGCTAACGGTTTGGATGGCGACGGTGGCTAGGACGGCGGCGAGAAGGGAGGACATCATTGCGAAAGGAGGACAATTGAATGACTCAATTCGCAGATGATGAAAGAGCTTAGAGACTGAGTCAAGGGAGGAGACGCCTTTTCTTGTTGTCGCAAGGCTCTGAGGGGCACAGCACAATCAAAAGTAGAGCATCATCAAAGTGCGCCCGTTGCTATTGGCCAAGTCGTCTATCGTCCACCATATATTGTATGCACAATAAGATGCAGGGATCCCTATTGTTACATTGGCACTCTTGGCTCTACCCGTATCCTACTCAATGAGGAGCTGACCATCAATTAGTGACCCGTTGGGATCTAGATGCTTGTGATTGAGGTCTCGTGTAGTCGTACCAGGCTAACAAATTAGCACCCGCCGAGCGGTGTACAAGCGTCAGCCATGTCTCTCGGGATAGAGAGATGCCGGGTGATGGATCGTGTATCCCTGCGCATACCCCTCAATATGGTAGGGTGCTACCTACGGATAGGTACTGAGCCGTTAAATGGATACTACGTTCCTAGTCCAAGTGAGAAAATAGCGTGCCTTGTTTTCCTAGTAATTTCGAGATCTGATTGATTAGCTGCTGATACGTAGGACTTTATGAGTTCTTGATGTTCCATCGCAGTGCAACGAACTTGGACCATAATAGTGCCCAAGCGGTGGTCAACTTGCCGCGTTATCTAGGATGCGCTACAGATTGTTCTTGAGTCTTGATCATTTTCCTGATTCGGAAATGAAAAGAAACGGATTGGCTTGAAGAAAGATGCCGTTTCGAGCACTTGCAAGGGTAGGCTTTGGTGGAGAGCACTGACACACCCCGGTCGGGAGATCAAGAGCAGCTGTCAGGGTGAAGGAGAGCCTCAAGCAGGTTCGCGATTGGAATAAAACGTGTCCGTTCTCTCAATGCATGCCTCTGGCGAGTGTACAGCAATCTGATGAGGCTTAGGTCATAGATCGATTTAGCAAGTAAGCAGAGAAGAAAATGTCACGACGGCCTCCAATTCTTGGCATTGACCGGGCGCCGCCAGCATGTGGGGAGAGGGATACGCGTGATCACATATTTCGAGGAAGTCCTGAAAAGATGAGTCAATAGAAGCTCGACAGCAGAGGGGGAAATGAATAAGGACAACGAAAGGGCATCTACAACGTCAAGAGCCGCCTGATGATCGATTCGAATCTTGCTTCTCACATGAGGTCCTGAGGTGCTGTCCTGTCAAAGATGAGTAGGAGAAACTTCACTTTCGCAAGGACCCTGGAGTCAGGCGACAAATCGGATGTTGATCATGACGCTCGCTTCCATAGGTTCAGCAGCTTTCCACCGGAGATCCGTATCGCCATATGGGAGCATATCCTACCAACGGCCGACGATGAGACTCCAGTCATCTTCGCCCAGTATCCTCTCACGCACGTGGAGATGCCGTGTGGCCTGATCCCAATTCGCATGACCACAACCTGCGCGGCTCTTCTCCACGTCAATCAAGAGTCGCGGCGCACGGTGCTTTCATGGGCCCGGTCTCTGGGGTACGAGCTCTGTTATCGTCAGCTGGGCTTCGATTTGAAGTACTGGGAGGACCGTGAGAGTGCGGAGGAACACCACCAACCGGAAAAGAAGGAGAGGGAAAACCTCCCTGTTCAAGGCCCTATTTTCGTCCGGTCATGGGACCCGGCAAAGGATATTCTGAACTTCACTCATTTAGGCGACTACGGCCGACTTCCCCAAGAATGGGATGAGTCATGGAGGGGTGGTGAGCATTTGCGTGACATACAGCATCTTGCTTTCAATTTGGACCACGGCGGTTGTCTTGAGTATTCACCGTGGTTCTATCACCTCATTGGAATGATGCCTAATCTCAAATCAATATCCTTTGACTGCGATGCGGTGTATGGAAGGTTCGGCGACAGGTTCGAACAGCTTTACATCGAGACGAGGGAGCTTGTCGACGGCGTGTCGGGCCCTGGCAGCGAGCAAGGCGCATGCTCAAGAGATGGACAGGGTCGTGTATATTCCCGGTGGGAGCCTGTTGACTGCGAAGCCATGAAAATCAGAGGCTTTCAAGAGATTGAGATGTTCGAATGGTACTTGATGGAGGGATATATCGCGCGCAATATGTGGCCATCTGATACACCACTGGGTGATGATACGAGACGGGACACCAGCGAGGAATGGGAGGGGATTCTGAGGGAAGAGTATGAGACGGGTCGGCGACCTTGGAACAGGCCACACAGCAGGGAAAGGCTACTCAGAGTCCCGCGCTGGATCTGGAATCATGAGAAGGGAGAGTTCGCATTTGAGCGTCGAGTCTTTCAAATGGCGGAGAGGAGAGGCTACGATGATGTTGGTGGTGGTCTCGTTGTCAAGGTCTTGGATTTATATCAGGATTGGGCCATGGACAACCGACGCAAGACTCTGGGGACTTGAAAGGAAAAGGCAGCTTGAAACAAATCAATCGGCACATATGTACTCTATCTTGCTTGTCGTACCTACAACTTGCTGGTCTTTTGTGCGATCCTTGCATACCCATTCGACAAAGCAACCCTCCCATCGCCCTTAACAACCGTCTCAAAAACAACATCATCACACCCGTCACTAGACCCAACAACCCACATCCTCGTCTCCAACTCATCACCCGGATACACCACGCTCTTAAACCTAGCCCCGAACTTCTTGAACCTGCTCGGATCAGACCCTCCTAAAGTTTGGAGGAGGCCGTGGGCGGCGATGTTCCAGGTTCCCAGGCCGTGGAGGATGGATCCTTTGAAACCGGCGCGCTTGCCGAAGGCTTCGTCGCCGTGCATGGGGTTGTAGTCGCCGCAGAGACGGTAGAGTAAAGCTTGTTCGGGGGTGGTTTGGAAGGTGTGTGTTGCGTCTGGGGCGCGAGCCGGAGGTCTAGGAGGGGTTTTCGTTGGACCACGAGGACCGTTGTAGCCTCCTTGACCGATCCCAAAAGCAGTAGAAGTCATCTTCACATAGACGGTATTCGTCTTCACATCAACAAGTTCCTGCTCAGCTTCCAAGATCATAGCACCGCCCTTGTCATACACGCCAATAACCTTCTCACGAATCTCAAGATCAAGACCTTCAGAGCTGACAGGTACAGGACGAATGATCTCGATTCCTCGCTCACCATCTACGGAGCGTTGAGCGTCGAAGGGTGGTGTACCGGGGACAGAACCGCTGGTTGTACGGGCGATGAAGTCGAAGACGTCTTGGTCTGTTTGCTTGAAGGCTAGGTTGATGGGGAAGGTTGGGAAGGCGGCGAATTCGGGGTGGAGTTCGTAGAGGAAGTGCCGTTCATTCTCTTTGACACCAATTGCGTTTGCCTGGTTTCATTGGTCAGCAGGGAAAAGCATGAAGTTGAAGGATTGGGTACGTACGAAGAGGAGGACATCGCGACGGTTGTAGCTGCACTTTATGGGTGGGTGCTGGTAGCCGGCTGCTTTGCGGAAGTCGACGTTGTCGTAGCGCCCGGAGGCGTTCTTGACTGGCTTATCACTGGCCATGGTCTCTGATAAAAATCTCGAAATATGCAATTCTCAGCCTCAGAAAATATGACAGCGTCTCAACAATGTAAATGTGTAAGTGTGTCGATGCAAGTGTAAGTGTAAGTGTGGGCTGGAGAAGTCGAGGAGGACGCTGGGGACAGTTGGAGGGCACTAACACGGGCTTTATTTAATGATTCAGTGGGCAACCCCAGTGGGCAACCCCACTGACTCCCCCGCTGGGGTTAATCGCTGGGGGTGTCACATTGCCGAGCTACGAACCGGCCTACCGAGACGGGAGTTGGACTCTTTGTTCCCGTTCCTGTTCCTGGTTGCATGGCATTCTGTCATACTATTCATCTCAGTCCATTTGGATTCTGACCTGAGTTTTATACGGTCAAATAGGTGATCATAATTATTCAGACTTTTCGTGACTATTGTGTATCTACAGCTTAGACTGAACAGCCTGCGCAGCCTTGATCCCCTCAGCCCTCCTCTGATCTTCCCTCTCAACAAAGGTCACCGGTAAATCCACAACTCTCGCCCTCAAAAATTCACTGATGCTCTTCCCGAAGCCATCCAGAATAGCGCTGCTACTTACACCTTCATCCAAGAACCCTCTGATAAGGAAGTGTACGGCATTGAGTTGGGGGAACTCACACCTCTCGATTGTGTATTTTGAGTTCCAGTCATCGCCGAGTAGTTCGATGAGGCGTTGGGTTGTGAGGAAGTTCAAGGCCCAGGAGTAGGCTGAAGGGTCGCGGACCCAGAATCCGACGTTGGCGTTGCCGCCTTTGTCGCCGGAGCGGGCGAAGAGGAGGTCGCCTAGTGGTCTGCGGACTGTCTTGCCGGATGATGATGGTCCCGTCACCACTTGTGCTTTCGGCTGGTAGTTCTGGACAGCCTTGAGGTCACCTGGGACATGAGCCGGTGCAGTGAAGATCTCGCCAGTGACGAAATGAACCGTTAACTCAGGCAGCATCGACTGCTGGACCAAAGCTGGGAAGTACCGAACATATGGCTTGGGGACCATAGTCCTCCAATCCATCCCAAGGTGAAGCCCACAATACCCCTGCATGCCGTTATAAAAGATCGCCCTCTTGAATGCTGTGAAAGGCTCCAACTTCGGACTCTGCGCAAAGAACCGGAAATGAACAGTACACTCCTTCTGAGACTTTGGATCAGCAGGCACGGAGCCGTACTTCTCGATGCTAAACGTCGTGAAGTCGTCTTTGTTGATTTGACCCATGACTTGGCTCTTCATCAGGTTGAACTTGAAGTCTGTGTCTAGGCCGGCTGCGTAGCCTGAGATTTCTGCTTGGTAGCCTCCAAGAAGGCAGATGGCGACTTTCGCTGTTTCTGGTGGAGGGAGGCCGATGATGCCGGTTAGACGGACGCGGTCTTTTCCGACTTGTTCGAGTTTTGCTTGGTCGATTATGGCCGTAACGTCTGGATTGAGATATTTCGGTCCCTGGATCTCGTAGAGGAGTTGTGCTTTGCAGGTATCCACCGTCACGGCGCCGTTCGAACCTGGTGGTTTGGTGATGATGCTCGTGCCGTCGGAGGAGACTTCTGCGATTGGGTAGCCTGCGTGATGGAGGTTTGGAATCTCCTGTGCACCGCAGAAGTTTCCTCCCGTAACGTAGGCGCCGCATTCGGTGAGATGACCGGCCATCAAACTGCCCGCGAGACGAGCGTAGTCTGTAGGCGCCCAATTATGCCACCATGAGCAGAGAGCCATGACTGGTGAAGCATCACAGCAGCGTCCGCAGATGACGATATCTGCGCCTTGCTTCAACGCCTCAATGATGCCTCTCTGGCCAGTATACACATTCGCAGCGAGAGTCTGTGCATCTTTCGGTGAGAAACTCGTGTTGGCGTAGTCAAGATGCAACACATCCCCCAACCTCCCACTCATAGCCTGATTCGTGACATTATCCCCCTCAACCCACGCAACCTTGACATGCCTAATCCCCAAACTCTGAAAATACTGATCCGTCTTCGCCGCCAAACCTCGCGGGTTCAACGCTCCTCCATCATGCACGACTTTGACATGATTGTCGGCCACTGCCCGAGCTCCAGAGCCGTTCTTCCAGGCGAGTTGTTCGAGGAAGTTGGGCTCGTAGCCGAGATCTGGCCTGGTTTGGAGCTCGATTGCTTTCCAGGCGATGTTGAATTCGGCGAGGTAGTCTGCTGTTATTGCGTCGACGGCGCCGGAGGAGGCAAGGCGGTAGAGTTGGTCTATGCCGTCGCCGATTGCGCCTGAGGCGTTGCCGATGCGGATTGGGCCTTGGCCTCTTTTCTGACTCTGTTTTGAAGCCATCTTCAGTCTTGTCTTGTGTTTGTGATTGTCCGTGCTGGCTGCAGTGGTCTGAGTGCCAGTCTGTATAGCTTCACTTCCTTGGTCGAACGCCCAGCCGCTGTCACTCACCCACCCACACATGATCATCTTTACCCCAGTCCACCCCAGTTCTCCAGTTCCGACGCGCTGTCACAAAAGCCCGCCAAACGTTACCCAACACCCTTGCGCATGATCCCTGGATTTGTGGGACGATGCCGAGGAAGCGGGAGATGCGGGGGAGTGACGCTAATGATTCAGTCTGGAGAAGGAGACTTTGTGGAGGAGGGGCGCCTGTGACGGAGAGTTTGCGTGACATGGGGTTATTGGCTTGGAGGGTATCGGCGCCGGAATACGGATTCCCAGCGGATGGGACGGATGAAATTGTGACAGACGATGATGAAGTTTTCAGGGGTCTTGTTCGGTTCCTGTTGAGGTGGTGATAATTATTGCGATCTATTGGAGCTTGTGGCGAACATCATTGATCGCACTCTGTTCAAGCTGTCCATTTTCCTCTGCTCGTTGTTATACGTCAATTAGACAGACATCATCAAGATGACAATCTACAACTCCGAGAGGACGATTGACATTCCTCGCGATCAAAACCTCACCCAACTCCTCCACGCCTCACACTACGACCTTCCCGAATCGCATATCATCGCCTCAGACAGCCTCACAAATCGAAGCATCACCCTCGGCGAACTCCGCGACCGAGCAGGCCGTCTCGCCAATGGCTTCCAAAAGCAACTGAGGCCGGTTGATCAAGCACGATGGGCCATCATCTTGCCGAATAGCGTTGAGTTCGCGGAATTGTTCCATTCGATTCTTTGGACCGGTGGTGTCATTTGCCCGATTAACTATGCGCTGAAGGAGAAGGAGATTGGACATGGAATTGCAGTTTGCAGACCACAGTTCATTGTTGCGTACGGGAAGATTTTGAAAGGGATTGAGGAGGCGATTGAGGTTGCTGCAAATGTGTTGAAGGAAGAAAATGTGCAGTGGGAGAAACCGACTGTGATTACTGTTATTGAGAAGGCTGGTGGTAAGAAGCATGTTCCGAATGACTTCCTCGAGGACGAGAGGCTTCCTATACCGCATTGGCAGGATACAACCACCCGAGGAGCTTCGATCCATCTCTCTTCCGGGACAACTGGCAAGCCGAAGGGAGTCTGTCTGACGCACTACAACTTCGTCGCCAACGTCCACCAACTCCTCGCCTTCGACGCCTCCCAGTTTCATCCCGCATCACGAACAGTCTCCTTCACACCCTGGGCACATATCGCCATGACAACAATGCCCATGTTCCTCGGTCCTTACGCAGGCATGTTCCACCACGCAATGCCATCGTATAACCTTGAGAATTTCGCTCAGCTTGTGGGCTCGAACCAGTCGACTTCGTTTCAGGGTGTGCCGTCTGTTGTGCTGGCTATGGCGAAGTCGGATGTTACGCAGAGATACGACTTTTCGAGGGCTGAGTTGTTGAATGTTGGTGGCGCGCCGCTCAAGAAGGATGATTTGAAGAAGTTAATGAGCAGGGCGCCGTGGAAGATGATCCAAGCTTATGGCATGACTGAGGCAGCTGGCTATGTCGCCTACCAACACAAGGATGAGACATTACCAGAGGGAAGCACTGGCAAGCTCCTACCAGGTATTGAAGCACGTCTAGTCCAAGAAGGCAAAGGCGTCGATGCACCAGTCGGCGGTCCAGGAGAGCTCTGGCTCAGAGGCCCCAACATCACCAACGGGTATGCCTTCAACGACGAAGCCAATGCCGCAGCCTTCCCCGACTCTGGCTGGTACAACACCGGCGACGTCTGCACAATCGACACAGCCGGCCGGCTCTTCATCGTCGGGCGCACAAAAGACCTAATAAAATACAAAGGCTTCCAAGTCTCCCCCGCCGAACTCGAGTCCTACATAAACTCGCACCCCAACGTCCTCGAAGGCGGCATCGGCGCTCTCTTCGACGAGTCGCAACTCACTGAACTCCCTACGGCTTGGGTGATACTCAAGCCAGAGATTGCGAAGAGGGGGGAGAAGGAGAGGAGGAGTGCGTTGAAGGAGGTGCAGGGGTGGGTTGATGAGCAGGTCAGTGGGTATAAGAAGTTGAGAGGGGGTGTTTGGGAGATTGAGAGGTTGCCGAAGAATGCGACGGGGAAGATTTTGAGGAAGGAGTTGGTTGAGATGAGGCATGGGTTGTGTTCGTTGGAGAAGAGCATTCACGCGAAGCTGTAGACTGGCCGTCGATAGAGATCAATTCCAATACGTTACATATATGTTACGTCAATTCTGTGTACTGTCTGTCGCATAATGTTCACGGGTATAATCTCCGAATTATGTCTATTAATGGTTTGTGCCAGGCACATAGATGTGCTAGATCTCCGAAGGGGGGAGAGAGGTGCCTCCGCTGTGTAAGTGGGCGCCCGGCTAACGTCTTGCGGTGGTTCCTGGCCCAAGCCAACTTAAAGTCGCCTCCGCCTCGATCGTCTGCCGCGCGATCTTGCCATTTGCTACTTTGCGACAGATCATTTTGCGGTCCTAAGAATTGTCCAATTGCTTCCGATATTCATCGCGACATAGTTCGACAACAGACAACATCACCATGGCGGAACGAATGCTTGTTATCGCCTACCTTACCACTGCGAACCGTGAGACTCGAGATGAGGTATGTCAACCCTACAACTTTAAGAAACTACTATTACTGACGGACAGGTTAGGCACTCAAGAAATTGGACGAGATCGCCAGTGATGCTCTCAAGACTGAGAAGGGAACTCAAAAATACGCTTCACACATCCCTCGCGAAGACGACGGCAAGACCTTCTACGTGATCGAAGAGTAAGACCACCCAACCTTCTACCAGAACTCACCCATCTGACAGATTAGGTACGACGACAAGGCCGCTTTCGACTTTCACATGAGCCAGCCAAAGGTCAAAGACATGGGCGCCTGGCTCCAACAACCCGGCATCCTCGACCCCTCCACACCTTTGGCACTGCACATGCTCCAATACCTCCCCAACCAACGCTTCACCCGTGACACAATCCTCCAACACCAGGACCCCCACGTCCTCTTCGCCGAACTGGACTACATCCCCGGCGGCATCGACACCGCAACGCCCTACTGGCAAGCTGTCGTCGACACTGGCCGCGACAAAGAGCCTGGCACCTTGTCGTATGGCATTGCGAAGGATCTGCAGAAGGAGGCGAGGTTGGTTGCTTTTGAGGTTTATGAGAGTCCGGCGTATTTGAAGGATGTGCATGTTCCGAGTGAGGCTATTCAGAATAGTATTGCGAACACTAAGCATTTGAGGACGGGGTTGAAGCATCATATGTTGAAGAAGGTAGGAGGATTTCTTCACAAATAGACGAAACAGCATTGACAGCGTTCTATTTAATTGCTTTACTTCATCCAGTTCCTCGTCAGATGCCCAACTCATGAGTGATTCAGGCCATGTGCCGAAGTGCCAGCCACCCTATACGGGCATGCTTTGCTGAACAGCTGTCGCCCGGCTTTTGCAATATTGACTGGGTTCTTCTTGTTCCCGAAAACGTAAGGTACCAGTAGCTCTCGGGTTTTAAGGAGCGAGAGAGCCTCAATTGTTTATGCGGGGGAGGTCATGACACCGGTGCAGGAGGGGTCGCTGATTCATTAGCGACACAGGCCAAATGGTGAGTCTGCATCTCCCTTGGCAGAGGTACCACAGCACAGACCCAACCGTCACCTCTTAGATGAGCCAGTATAGTCAACTTACAAGGTCTTGTTGCCAAGAGCGTCAGAAGCTTTTGAATCCAACTTGGCCAAGAAATCCAGCAATTGATCAAATTGCGACCTTGCGCGGTCCCGTATAATATCGTTCTCGGCGTTTTGAACAAGCTCGAGGAGAAGACTGCCGACACGCCGAATACGTTCCACCTAGACAGTGTCACATACTCCGATTAGCATTGCACGTTAACAGCACTTTAGAGGGGAAGTCTTACCCCAGCCTCGCCCTGGACCTTGTAACACAAGAAAGGTACGATATGCAGCTCAGAGAGGAAGTCTTGCACAATGTCAATCTTTCTCATTGCCCACGAGAGTGGCTGTGTGCTGAGCCCTATGATCTCCAGTAGGTTGTGGTCGATACATTTCTGTAGGATGACCAGTCTGAGGCAGTGGTAGGTTGTCATGATGTTGCTCTTTAAGCACCAGATGCACGTTCTCTGATAGGCTGCCACCTTTGAGTCGGCAAGTTCGATGCTGTCGGGATTCTGGAGCCATGATGGGAGGTTATATGTCAGTGCACAGAAGCGCAGGTTGCCCTTAGTCATAGACGCTACACCCGTGTCGTTGCGTCTCGAGCCTGGGTTCAGGGTCTTCTGGCGGTGCGTGTATGACTTGATATCTGAGATTAAATTTCCGGCAGCCGTCCATATACGCGCTTTCAGGTGAAAGCCAAACACAATGCGCTGCTCCAGCGCTTCTTGCACACACTCCTTTTTTAGGTCGAGGAGAGGCTCGTGCTGGCCGTCTTGCTCGTGCAGAGTTAGGTCGTCCTCAAAGAGGTGCTCTCCCAGCACCGAGGCACGGTTCTCCAATGCCGCTGCGGACTTATCTGATAGATAAAGTGACCAGAAATTCGCACGCAGCAGACGCGATTCTACCGTTGAAGCTCGACTGACGACTTGCTCGTCGTATAACCGCAACCGTAGCGCTAAGAGGGAGGCTTCAGTGTGATAATGCCACGCCGCGCCAGCTCGGCCGGTTATATTCTGGGTCGCGCTTGAGTGCCATATACGGATAGTTAGAGAAGTTGAGTCGGGATGTTCCAAATCATGCTCCTCGTACAGTCGGAACATAGCTCTAGATGCCTGTAGAAACGGTCCAGCGAGTTCTTTCCCGCTAGACAGCAGCGAAGTTGGCATCACAGATATGACGAAGGCGCAGAGGGCAGTGATGAGGGTGAAGTCTTTCGCAAAACCCATCTCTTTCTGTCCCTTGTGAGGTTCATTTGTCTCTGGTATGCGCAAACAGGTTCCTGGATGGAAGAGTAAGGCTGCGCCGCGGAGGGTGGGCTCGTGGGCGACCGGTGTGTTTGGGAACATATACTGTAGAAACAGGTTGATGCAGTTGTCTACGAGCCCGAAGGTTGCTGTCGCAGTTGGATCTGTATGCCCTAAAGACAAGACAACTTCAACCTTGGCTACTAATTTCGAGTAAATTTCGTCGGCGTCATATCCCAGGCTTAAACTGTTGACGAGCATTAAAGAGCTGCTCTCAGAGGTATCAGGCGCTATCGCAGACTCTGGACCCGGCACCGTTGAGGACTGGTATTGGGGCGACGATGCCCTTTCTCTGCTGCAGTAAGAATAACGCCTCTTTGCGCGGGGGCTGACAATGATCACCTTTGAGGGAGTCTGGGCTGCGTTCTATGCTGCATCTGCAGCTGAAATCGCATCACTTCGGGGCCATGACTCTGGTATTTGGGCTTGGGTCCTCGTTTTCGAGGCAAGGAACTGTGCTTGCATGGCAGACTGGAGATGCAGCAATTGGCGCAAGGACTTGCGGCGTCACATTTGACCTTCCGCTGCTTGCAGGAATCGCAGGCACGAGAAACGTACATTATTGAGGTGTTGTCGGGATAATCCCGACGGAGGGGAGTAAAACATCCACGGAATAAATTGATCAGTTTGGGGCACCAGCCACTTATAAGATTCACGGGCTACGGCTTTTGTGCTGCCCTCTAACTTGAAGCGGACAGTTATTCCACGGAGCCTTAGCACTCAAGGTCTAATTATCAGCGGCATGCGGGGTGCTGCATCAAGGGAATAAGCCCGTGATACCTTGTAAGTCGTAATTCAGTGGGGTTGCGAACAGCAAGCAGTACTGTCAAAGTTGTACTTTCTACTGGTAGCTCTCATCCCGTAGCTCGTGGTATATATAGCCCTGTCTGAGCATGCAATTTGAATAGTGTATGGATTCAATTATGTACCATCTTCTCCAGATCCCGTCTTTGTTCTCCCAAATCTCAACATGACCACCAACACCATGGCCGCCACTCAAGCAAAGCCTTGGGAGGCCAACTCGATCAGCGTCGGATCAGTTCAACCACGGTCCAAAACGAACGAGAACGCTGGTTTTACTAGAGCCTTGCATGAGCCTGTTAGGCTTTCAGTCCATGATTATCGAAAGCTGAAGCAGGATGGGTTTGTAAAGGTCGAAAGCCTAATCCCACAGGACGATATTCGCGCCATGTCGGCTCACATGGACCGGGTTATTGAAGGCATAGAAACTGCTCCTGGGTTTCCGGCTATTAGCCCATCTATGCCCGAGGCAGAGCGTGTAGCGAGGTTCTCGCGAATTCACAACGCCCATCGTGTTCACGCTCTACATGAGCGATTCTTACTTCATCCCCTGATACTCGATGTTATTGAGCAGCTCAATGGACCTGATGTGCTGGCCTTGCAGAGCATGGCGTTCTTCAAACAGCCTGGGCAGCCTGGACAAGGGTGAGTGGTTCTCTTCCTCTGGATTCCTTTCTAGCATATTGTATCAGGGTGAGGAATAGCAACAGGATCTGGAACTAGCTAAATCATTTAGGTATCATCAAGATTCTTATTACATCCCTACTCTGCCCAATACGCTCATTGCAGCCTGGGTCGCCATCTCCGAAGCCACCGAGGAGAACGGATGTCTATGGTTCCGTGTGGGCTCACAGTCCGAGCCTCTCTACCCCCAAGCTGAAAACGAATTCACACACGAATCCAGAAGCCTAAACGGCGTGTTCGACAATTCGACGGCCTCATTCGAGGACCCGACATCGAACCAGCTAACAGCTGTCGCCGAACTATATCAGGAAGTCGCGTGTCCCGCCAGCCCAGGCGATGTGATCTTCTTCCAAGGCAACGTGTTGCATCGCTCGCATCCGAACAAAGGGACGACACCGCGTCGCGCCTTTGCTGGTCATTATTGCGATGCGAAAGCGTTTGTACCATGGAATACGGGCGAGAGGTGGGATGGTATGAATGAGGGTCGACCGGCTAACCAATACCATGTGTTGGCCCGCGGGGATAGTCATATGCCCTTTGCGAAACCGAGCTTCGGGACGCCTTGTGCAGCGTTGGAAGAGAGAGCCTCTCGTGTTGTGGGCTCGCAAGTTGAGATGCCCATGGCTGACAGTGGTAAACTAGGCTCAGGTCTCGTGAAGGTAGTGCAATGATGGGGCCCAATTTGGAGGATGATCGTGCGCATTAGGCCACTAGTATTTGAACAAGACAGCTATCCGCAGTCTAAACTTCGTCTGCTCATTCAGTATCCGACGCTCTATCCATCTTCGCCGTCTCCTTCAACAAAAACTCCGCCTGCTCCTCAGCACTCTTCTCCAAATCCAGAAACGTCCAAATCCCAATCGCGCTCACCAAACTCAACGCAAACAAAAAATAGAACGGCGCATTGTTCCCGTTTCCGCCGGGTGTGGCATCGATGATGGCGCTGCTGATGAACGGTCCGATGAAGGAAGATGCTTTACCGATGATGTTGAAAGTGCTGAAGAACAAGAATTCATGGCCCCGGGGTGTAACGGAGCTGATCATGATCTGGGAGTAGCTGTACCAGGGACAAACAAGGAGGCCGTAGAAGGCTTGGTAGAGCCAGATTTCCCAGACGTTTTTGAAGCCGAAGTTGGGTGTCCAGTTGCCGATCATGCCCCAGCCGTCGAGGAGGATGATGAAGACCATGACGGCGTTGAACATTGTTTTCGCGCTTAGTTGGAATTTCTTCTGGATCAGCCAGAAGCCGCCGATTCCGACTGCTTGGGCTGCGATGCCGACGATGAGGAGGTAGGTTAGGCTCAGTGTGTTGTAGGTGACGAGTTCGTTCTGGATTGTGGAGATGACTGTGACGGTGGTGTTGAGCGAGTCTCCGAGTAGGAAGTATCCCAGGAGGTAGATCAGACTCTGTTTGAGTTGCCAGATCTCCGACAAGGCGTTGCCAAGCTGCCAAACACCGACAGTCAGGATATTCTGACCCTTTGGGATTCGCAGACCGGGTCGCTTCTTCTCGAACAGGAACCACGGGATCGAGAGCAGTAACCAGCAGCCTGTCGCAAAGGCGATAAGTACTGACAAACCCCAGTTGTTGTTCTTCGTGCTGGCGTCGACGTTGATGGCGAACATGATGCCCACGATGATGGCTAGGATCACAAGCTCGCCGCACGATTGGACCCAGAAGGCTACATTGCTCAGTCTGCTTCGTTCCATCTCGTCTCGAAAATGAAGCTCCTCGCTGCTCACGCGACCTTCCATGTGCTCCGTGACAAGCTCCCTCATCGGTGGTAAGTTCCTGGCGAGAGAAGGGAAAGCTGCTGTCCAGTAGGTCAGTGTGAGCTGGTATGCGATCAAGCCCACGATATAGAGCCCAGCTCCAATCTTCCAGTCGCTTGGCTCATGAACACCCAGCCATCCAAAGCCAATGCCATATGCGATGAACGACCACACAATCAGCACCCAGCGCCTTCCCGTCCCGAAATCAGCATACGCGCCAATTACCAGGAAAAGAACCGCCTGCAGCGCAAAGGACATGCCATTCGCAATCAGGACGATACTATTGGCGTTCCTGTCACGGCCGGCGAATGGCAGTAAGCCAGTATCGGACGGTGCAGCCTGGCTGATGAGGTTCTGGAAAGCTGTCGGTCCAAAGTTGAAGAGCGCGAGACCATTGGCGCCAATGTAGTAGGCGTAGTAGGACCAAATCTCACGTCTGGTGGTGATGGGCGCATCATTGGATGTCAATGCTGGAGCTACGAAGCCAGGTGATTTGCTGGTCTCATCGTGAAGAGGCTGCTTCTTCTCGTCGGTCGTAGGTTCGGCCGCACGAGGCTCCTGTTCTGCAGTCGCTTCGGACATGATTGCTCGCTTTTCGAGACGAAAGTTCTTCGACGGTAAATGCCGAAGATGAAGGAAGTAAGTTCACGCAGCTCTAGCTTGTGCTACGAGAGATGACCACGGGCAAACCCCCCCGCTCTCTTCTGCGTCACCATAATGGTCAAACAGCAGCTTACCCGTAAAATAGCGGGATGATTGCATGCGATTCTCAATCACAGATCCTGCTTTTCCAGATAAACTCTCCATCGCGTGCCCGATCTCACCTTTGCGTGGGGTGATCTCCTCTGTTTGTGGATGTAAGTGACCCCATGTGGTTAGACAACGGCACGAAGTTGCCGAGTGGCGGCTTTCGAGAATCGAGCGAGAACACAAACACAAATAACACAAATAGCTCTTGAATTCTCCGATTTTTATTAACCTGGAGATGGACAATCATCTATAGTCCCGAGAGCTGGAGCACCGCATCTACCGTCTCATGCGGCGCTGTAGCGAAGAATGCATGGCTCGCTTTATCCACCAAAATCGTCCGCTTTATCCCCCCGATCGCTGCGTACTGCTCCTGACCTGCCAGAGGGATGACACGGTCCGCCCCGCACAAGACATAGCCGACGTTGTCCTGGAAATTAGGATCCGTGAGAGGGGAGTATGATACTGGCGTGTTCATACTGTTCATGGCTTGATCCTTAAGCAGGGAAGTGTAATGTGAAGCCGTATCCTCTGGGATATCGTGGTACATAACTTCCTGTGCACCCGTAAATTCAATAAAGCCTGTTGATTCCTGTTTAATCCGGATTTTATTAGTTCAACTGTAGTAGGGTTCATAATCCTGTGGTCGCGACACCGCAATCTGTCACTTACATCGTAATCAACCCAACTCGGCAAGTGTTGAGTGTCCGTCCCCATCATGTCCAGCGTCGACTTGCCCACCACTGGCGTGACCGCAGAAACGTAAACGAGTGCAACTACACCACCTTCCTTGCCCGCCTGTTGTCTCTCCCGCTTGCTCAGGCCTTGGACTGCTTGCGAGCCGTACGTGCCTCCATATGAATGCGTCATTACGATAACGTCTTTACCGGCATCGATCAGAGGGATGAGTAGACTTTTCTGCAAAGAAGCTGCGTCTCCCGTTACGGACGCATTGGCATCGGCTAAGCTGGGGGAATTCCGACTGACGAACTCGTAGTTGCGGTCAGTGAAGATTTTCTTGACCGCATCGAAGGACTCAACGGTATGCCATGCGCCCGGGACAGCCACGATAGTTGGAAGCGATGGTGTAGGCATGGCTAGAAAGACGGAGAAATCACGTTGAAGAGCAGGAAGGTCGTAATGATATAGAAGTAAAGGCTGTTCAAATGACGAGGGCACGCTGTGTTATTTTTAAGCATGGCAGGGGCTATCGGTCTCTGTTACACGCCTCGCGGGTATGTCATCTCTAGGACATCCAGACCATTGCCTCGGGACCAAAGTGCCACTACTGGTAGCCAGTCTATCTAACTCTAAAGGGTTTACCGAATTGGGGCCCTGGCACAAGCCGAGAATGGGGACAACCCAAGGATCATCGGCAACTGTCAAGAATAGAGTAAATAAGTTCACGCAGGGCAATTGATTATGAACGAGCCTTCTCTCTAGCTTGTGCTCTGAGTGACCACAGGCAAGCCCAGTTGCCCACTTTCTCCTGTCACATAAAATTACCCAAACAACAGCTTATTCTGAAATACAAGGATGACTGCATGCTGTTCCCAAACATAAACCTTGCTTCCCCAGATAAATTTGTCAATCGCGTCCCGAATCTCGTCATTGTGTGGAGGAGAGGGGGATGAGGGATGACCCTGTGGAGTCAGATAACAGCACAGCATTACCGAGCCACGAGCTTTCAAGAATTAGAACGCTACATAGACATCAACATAAACTCTCAAATTCCAAATACCGCAATTGAGCTTACCACAGAGGCCTTGAGTAACCGGGGCGGCAACACAGCTTATACGTAAGTCGATTGCATCTTCGTTATTGGGCAACTCTTGCCGATTTGCCTTGTCCCAACTATGTTGCTCCGCGATTCGTCGCCTTTCGTTGCTGAATCTGTGCTTTCTCAGCGTGACCAAATTTGTGAGATAGCGCTCATGAGCTCGATCGCATGTACTACAATCGCGCCGCCATGTTGATGTGCACAGCCTTGACGTTGGAGTAAGCATTAAAGCTAAGTGTACCAAGCTCCTTGCCAATCCCGCTCTGCTTGAACCCCTCCAAACGGAACCCGTCAGTCCGCATCATTGCTCGAATTGATCCAGACCGTTCCAGCGTTGATGCGGCGGGTAACTACATGGGCCCGTGTGAAGACAGCGGCGCCCAAGCCGTACTGCGAGTCGTTGGCGAGCTCGATCGCCTCGTCCGCGGTGTCAAAGGGCGTCACGACCGCGAAGGGGCCCAGACACCTCTTCCTGATGGATGCGCATCTTTGACGTCACGTCTTTGAAGACGGTGGGCTGGACAAAGTAGCTCTTTCCGCCTGGTGCTGCCGAGGTAAGGGAAGACAGCGATTTGGCAAAAACAGAAAGGAGACAAGATTTGGGACTGAAGCCAACTTACGGGATGATCTGACCACAAACACCAATGGGTTCCCGGACGGCGTAATGCGAATTTGGCAGGCGAAATCTCAAGGACCTCACCGAAGCCCTTATGCGCATAGCCGCCAAAGTATCGCAGTATCTAGCCGGCTTCGACCAGGTCCTCACCGAAATCGATAGAATGAGGCTTTCCGTTGTCCCACGTCTCGATGGCGGCTAGGGCTGCCTTGTGCGTCTCGTCCTCGACAAGAGCGGCAAGCTTGTTTAGAGATTTGCCTCCATCAGTGGCATAGGGATCGCGCAATGCCAGGCTCGCAATGCAGGACGAGCAGCGGCGACGGCCGTGTCAACATCTTTCCGCTGTGGTAGCATAGACTGAGGCGATTTCTTGCTCGTTCCTGTTGGCCAGATTTGTCACTGTTAGCCAGCACAATATATATAAACAGACACACGTATGTCCTGGAACGAAGGTGCTCGGGAGTTTTACGCACGTAGGATTACTCGAAGAGATCTTGCCTCCGTCAGAAGATCAGGGCCATTGGTTGTTGATGAAGAGCCCGAAGGGCTGCGTATAGCAACGTCCATTGGGAGCGACAAGCTTCTGGATTGGAGCTGTGTGTATGCTTGATGCTGTCGTCATGTGGTGGTGTGCGTGAGTCTGACAGTGATGTTGAGAGATGGTGTATAGATTAATGAGAGACCCGGGCTGCTGTGCGAAGAACTAATATTGGGAGGAGTCCGACTTACAGCAGCTATGTGGGATTTGCTGAGGTATGTACAGCCTCTCCCGGCGGTGAATGCTGTGTATCTGTGAAACGACAGGCCATGATCCTGCGGCTCCCTTATCGAGCGAGCGAGCAGGCTGGTCTCCACGTATGGATGGCATTACAGAATACCTTAGATATGGACTTGACACGAAGTTTTGGAGTCGTGCGTCGCGACCAAGGTCAACAGTGCGTTCTACAGTGCACAACGCACTGGGTACCTCAAACCAGATCGGTCGGCTTCTCCCCTATCGGGGCGGGGTTGAACTTACCAGAACGCGCATTGGCGGAGGTCGGGTATTCGAGACTACTAGTAAGGTACCTGACCTCGTAGATAACGTCAATCAATGCAACCTCTTGTTGTGCCTGCAATCCCGACGACGGAACCATGGTGATGGGGCCGAGAAAGGGTGTGGGGTTGAAGTTAAGGTCGGTAGATGGGGTGGATGAATACTGCACCAGCCTAGATCTTGCCTTGCCTTAGTCTCGACTCCCACCATCCACCAACGGAAGAGGGAAGCTTCTGCGAGCCCGCCAAGGCAGGTGTCTGCGAGCATACAAGGGGAAAGTGTCTGCGAGGATGCTTAGCCCAACCAAGACACACATCCACTCGCATGTTCTAGTGCACAGCAACCTACAACCCCTAGCAATCCTCGCGTGACATGCCGTCGGGTCTCATCTACCTTACCTTACACATAATAAGCTCGACCCCATGAGTTAAGGCATAGACAGGGCAGACAGCGGAGATGTTGGTAGGAGTTGATAGTGGTGAGGCACTCGGCCATCCTCCCCAGAGGATCATCACGTCCAGGCAATTTACAAGTGATGATGGCCATTCTGCTTGACACATTCATCGTCAACCCCTCCACGTGCATGGTCGAGTCGCCGCCCATCTTCCCGTCGGTGGCAGCTAGTCCCAGTGCTCGGACAAAACGGTTTTACGAGATAGACCAAAATCCCACGTAAATCGACTTCATAGCAAATGGATCCAACGCCATACTTGTTTGTTATTCTGTTAGGACCTGAGCTACACTGCCAGTATGTTTGTATTCATTCGCTGCAAAACAGGCGTCCAGTTCGCGTCGAGCGGCTCGATCTCCAACGGCGGCGTCAAATCGTGTCCGTCACCACCGTCACCGCTTAATGAGAGACTGTCGCTGTGTTTCCAAACAGCCTTGACAACATCCCATACGTGTGGCAGGTGTCCAATCCGGTAGTTGAGGCGGGTTTCCCAGTACGCAGTCCATCGCCACCTCAACCGGGAAGGGGCAACGCAAGCCGCAACGAAGGCAGACCATGCTACCGGGGCGCCAACAGCTGGATTGGAATGAGAGCGGGTTGCTTGGGCTTCTTCCAGGAATGAAAGGGTCCTCTGCGAAAGTATTGGCAGTGGAGGATAAGGCGATGTTGCTGCCGTTGCTGCTCGGGACGGGAAACATAAACGGAAATAGATCTGACTCGCTGAATGATTCGACGCCGCAAGATGACGCAGAAGCCGCAGAGAGCTGTCGTCGCCTGCGGGGATGGAGGGGAATGTCTCTGACTCTGCCGTCCAAGAGCACAAGTGAGCATGCAAAGTGTCTATGGCCTTATCAAGCTCGGCTGAAGTGTGTGCGTCTTTGTATGCGGAGGGACGTGAATAGAACCAGAACTTGTTAGTCAAATAGATGAAGGACGCCAGCGTGCTTGTGATGCCGTATGTGAGTTCAAGGTAGCTGTCGGCTTCTGCAAAGGGCGTCTCGTACAGAGTGCAAAGGTCCAAGGTTGTTGGCAGCAGGAAAAGATCGGGCCGGTGGTGCAACGTGGTTCTGGCAATAGTTGTGAGGAAGCAGGACGTAGTGTCGAGTTGCCTAATGTATAACTCCTTTTCCATACTGCAATTCACTTGCACATGGGGATAGTATTCCTTGCGAAGCCTCTCACATGCTTGCAGATGTGTCAATACTTCGTTCATTGTGCCTTCCATAATCTAGATGCCCCACGTCAGAAATTCAACTACGACGGCTTTCAGGAGGGTAAAACGATAAGCGAGACCTACGTTCGATGTGACCAAGGTTAAGATCGCTGATAATTTGAGGTAGTGAGTCCCAACGGCGGAGGAAGGAGATGCCAAGGCGTCCCGCAGGTGTTCAATGGCCTTGACGTGGTACTCTGTTCCAATCTGGTCCAGTTTGGTCTTCAGTTGACTCTCGACCCCATCCTGCTCACGAAGGTGGAAGGCGGCGGTAGAGATGAGGGAGCAGAGTATGGAATCCTTGCTGCAGCGAGTGGGCTTGCCCGCGTGGTTGAGGCCATCTTGTGAGCCACCACCCCCTAGAACTGTCGCGGAACGCAGATGTATCGACCTGAAAGGATTTTGCGGATGGCGAACAGACACCAGGATGTCTGCCACATTAGACATGTAGTAAGTCAGGAGCGAATCTGTCAGGGACAAGCTAATCTCCATCACGAATGGGAATGTTGGTTTCGTTGTCAGTTTGGAGACTGCGGCCGCATCGCTCAATTGGCCCTCGCACCACATCGACTTGAGCGCGAGAGACTCTACCTGCCTGTCTCGACCAAAGGACTGCCGCACCAGGCCACAGGACTGTTGCTGCGTTGCGTCGTTGGCCGTTTCGTCCACAGCATCAACAAGAGGCTTGTGGAGCACAGTTGGTAGGGTGTAAAGCTGGGTTTCTTCATCTTTCACTGGTGCCTCGGGCACCTTCTTTGGTAGCTGCTGGAAGACGGAGAAGGGTCCGATACAAGCATCGGGATCGGGATGATTGACTCGGTCTTCTAACTGTGCAAGCATTGATTGTGCTTCGTCAACATTGTACGATGAGAGTACCGCCGTGCCTAGACGAACACCAAGCCATCAGTCTCTATCATTACGAGACTGCTGCCACACAACAGAGGCCAGGACACGAAAAGTAGAGACGGAAAATTACCACGCGGAAGAACGATCCTTTGCCGATGAGAGGGCTGATTTTCGCCCCCTGTACCTGGAGAGTCTGGAGATCCTGCCCAGCTCAGTCTGATGCCGAAACCCTGGCAGACTAGACCGGCACGAGTGCATCGCTGGCAAATCGGTTTGGGGCCATGACATTTCAGCTTGCGCTTTCGGCAGGTCCAACAGCTTGGAGAATTGGTCAGCACATGACGAAAGGAACTCGCACGCCTCGGACCTGCGATTGCGCAACATGTAGGGGCAAAGCCACGTACCTCGTGAATGTCTTTGTTTTGGTTTGTCTGGGTCGCATGACCGACTGACTAATTGGCCAGGCTTGAGCAAGTTTTGCGTCTTGGGTTGTAGGAGATGCAGGTGAAGTCGGCAAGATCGCAGACGCCTTCCATTCTTGTTGTATGAAACCGGGTGGGGGGAGGAGCGGGCGTTATTAGTAAACGCGAAGGCTACTAATTGAAGTTAAAGAGCCTGGGTGTTGGGATATGATAGCGTGTGTTAGCTCAGTAAGGGACCTAAAGGGAAGGCATCCACAGATAAGCTGGTAGCGACGATTTAGCCTTCAGCTGGGCCCCGTTCCCCTGTCCCCCGTAACGACTTCCCCGCACAGCACTTAGTGGCCTCAAGAGGCGGGCGTACAGGCTTTGCCCGAGTGAGTCGTCGCTCCAGAAGCCCAAGGCTAGATAGAGGCTAAGCCACTCCTAACGACCAATTCGCCCAAAGCACCGCCGGTTTCGCAGTCAGTGTCTATAGTACAAGGGTCCGTTGGGCAAATTCCACCAAGGGGTAATAATTCTGAGGAAAGAGCAAGCCTTATGTCGAAGGTCTATACAGTGAATTACATGCTGTATTTAAGGCATGAACTACGTGGTAATGGACCGTCTTTCCCTTTATGCATATACATGAGACGCGACCAGGGTGGCTATAGCAACAGAAAGTAAACCGTATCCTCCAATAATCGTTTGTCTGTTACTATGGCTGGAGTGTACTTTGCATTCTTACAGGCACATATGATACCTTTTCGGATGCTTCAAAAGTTCAATATATTGTTCCCGTAGCACATCGAGAGATTGCAGTCGGGCATGTAGCTATGCTCAGAATAAAACTTGTAATAGTTACAGTAGGTAGAATGAAGCCACGAAGACCCTATCAATCCCTACCAAAAACGCTGTCCAGTAGCAACCATGCCGAGACGGCACTTTACCTGGCAGACTTCTTTGGGTTAAGGACGTTGTCGACGACTTTGGCAGCATATAGACAGAGCTCGTCGTGGAAGCGTGGTGCAACAATCTGCACTGCGCAAGGTGCCCCATCTAAGACCTCAGGATCATCTGAATGTGCATGTTGCGTTAGTCTTTCGAGGTGGCCAATAGCTATAGATCGTATGGACGAGACTCACAATCTGGATCAAAGCATGCGGTGGCATACATCACATCAGGGTCACGTTCCCTGGATGCTGCACCAAACGGGATGATACACGCGGGAAAGTCGGGAACATTCCAAGCGCATGTATATGCGGGCACGCCGTATAGGTCATGGGGTACGGCCGTGCTTTGCGCACCGGGGGCAAGAACAACGTCCAGATCGTGTTGGGCCCACGTGCGCCTCCAACTGTCTGAGTACTGGTCCCTGGCGAGAGCGAACTTGTGAAGTTTCTCGCCCAGATCGACCGTGCCTGCAGTGAGTGGAGGATGGTTGGTGAACGGATGGACGCCCCTGCCAATAGACACGACTAGTGGTTCTCCTAGCTCGGCCAGGAACTGCTGGTGGCTGGGCGCGCCAATTCCATATGAACAGAAGGCAAGGCGCGCACCGAGGCCAATGCTCCTGGTTGGATCTTCAGGCAGAGAAATGAGGGTGTGGCCTGCGTCACGGAGGAGCGCGACAGCCTCATTCAAGGCTCTTTTGACTGGAGGGTGGAGGGTAAATTCTGTATCCTCGGGGAGTACACCAATTCTCAGAGGGCGAGGTGAAGCCTGAGGATTGGTAGGAGTCCATGGAGCGTATATAGCCGCATGATCGTACTTCCAGGGGCTCTGCGTGGTCGCAATACGCATGAAAGCCTCGAGATCGTCGACAGAATTACCCATGGGTCCTGTCACGGGAGGGACCACACCAGGTATCCACAGGCGTGGGAACGGGGTCACGGACTGGCCACTCGGGGGAACCCGATCAGCCGTCGGCTTGAAGCCATAGATACCACAGCACAGAGAAGGAATTCTGATCGATCCTGCAATGTCACTGCCGATACCCAGGGGCGAACCTCGAAGTGCAAGCAATGCTCCCTCTCCTCCCGTTGAGCCGCCCGCCGTGAGAGCTATGTTTCGTGGGTTGACCGTGCGGCCGAAGACGTTGTTTTCAGAATCGGCAGACTAAAGCATGGCACATAAGTTAGCCGCATCTGATACGAACCACTCATAAACGGAAAGGAAAGCTTTTTACCATCATGGTCTGCGGGACATTTGTCTTGCAGTACAAGACAGCACCGGCATCGAGTAGCTGAGAAACCAGTGCGGATTCCTGACTGGGTGGTGGCTGGCGGAGGAATTCTGTGTAGCCTACAGTGGCGTATTTCCCACTTACAATCAGCGCGTCCTAGAGAACGGAGGTATTTGGGTTAGTCATAGCTTATACAGGCCGCTTCTGGTTGCTGCTGGTTGAAGCAGCATCCATACCTTCAAGCTGATGGGCAGACCATGTAATGGGCCTTTCACGGAGCCTGTCGACCTATAATGTGCATCAAGCTCCTCCGCTCGTTTCAAGGCATCTGCGAAAAATATCTCCGTAAGGCAGTTGGTCTGTTCATTGTGGTTAGCGCTCAAGTTATTCTTCTTTGTTTCGAACTCCCTTCCACTTTATTTCCTATGATTGCTGCAGTGTCGAGAGAGAACGGGTGGATGTGTATACAGGCGAGGGCGTGCTACTGACCATCTGATGAGCAAGAGCAGCACGCTTGCAGAAAGCTGTTGTGACTTGGAGCGAAGTGAAGTGGCCGCCGGCCATCTTTTCCAACAGCGCGACAGCTGTATATTCCTCGGTGATGTCGAGTTCGGTCTCCGATAGCAATTTAGTTTTGGCTACCACTTTGGACACAACGAGATCGACACCAGTGGTTTTGCAACCAAGGTCGGCGAGGACCTCATTGCTAACAAGCCACTCCTTGGGGATATTATCATGCTGTTGACGGCGATGGCTGCGAGCCAGCGCTTGCCATGCAGGCCTCGCCTCAGAGGCAGAGAGTGTGTACTCTCCCATAATTTCGTGAAATCGGGGCTGGAAAAATAATGATTACAAAATGAACCAGGTTGCCTTGGGATGGGGGAAGAAAGTCGTCGTGCTTGTGTTCCACTATTTAGCAGCTGGCAGCAGCTGGTGGCAGTTGAGAGCAGCTGTTAGCCGACAGACCCGTTTTGAGTCGGATCCACTTTCTTGCGGGTGGTACCCCATACGGTATCTGAAATCGGGGGCATGCCAGGGACCCTTGGGGGTAAAAGAGTTGGGGGGTAAGAGTTGAGGGTGGGGGGAGGGGTGTGGCAGAGGTTCATGCATGACCAAACGTAGCCCAGACTGAGGCGTCGAGACGTAGTGCACCAGGGACACGCAGAAGTCCCTTGCTCGGAAAGCTATTTGTCCATCTTCCGTAGGAAGTACCTACCTTAGCCAACAGTATCAAGATACCAGTAACTCAGTTGCCGCTTGGAAATGCCGCCGCAGAGGAGCTGATACATGGTTACGTATTGCAATTAAGATAGCGGCAGTGCAATCTTCGACTCCAACTCCGTAATCGGCAGGTTCGCCCGGTTACTCTTGTACACTGCGTATCGGCAACAAGATGCGGCCGTCACGGACTTGCCAAATTTGCCAAAACCACGATCTCCTTATCACCATTGCCCAAATTCCTCACAGTCATGCTCGACGAAGCGAAGCAACATGTGCCCTCTCCGGGTGAGGCCTACTCCCTCGGCATCCATGAAATGCGCATGCCACACCTGGAGTTCATGTATCGCATAGTCTGTCAAATGGCAGGCGAGCACACCACGATCCCTGCTGCGCCGAACACCAACATCTCACGATTGGTCTTGCCCATCGCTGGAGGCACTGTGTCCGGCCCGAGAATCAAAGGCATCGTCGTCCCTAATAGCGGTGCAGACTGGGCGCAGGTCGTTGGAGATGAACTGAAGGTATGGATTCTCAAGTCTTGAACAGAGAGCTCGCACATGACTGACAAGACACAACGTCCTAAGCAGTTCATCCGTCTTGATGCTCGCTATACGCTCGAAACCAATGACGGCCACTACATCCTGGTAAACGCCAAAGGAGTCTTTCAGCAAGGGCCCAACGCCGATTCGCGAGTCAACACCAACCCAACTGTTACGCAGGACGATGCTGAGTACTTTACTCATCTGTCTTTTGAAGCATCGAGTACGGGACCGTATAGTTGGATGAATCCCCTCGTTGCCATTGGTGTCATGACCATGTTTGAGGATCAACCCATCATCGACTGTTACCGTCTGACTAACTTCCCAGGCGTTGTGCTAGAGCAGCTGTAATTGAAACATTGTTATATTGCTATACACAAGCTCTTTTGGCATGCTTACACATCAATAAACGAACAAGATATAAACGAGTGTAAGCTGAAGCAGGTGTTCATGAACCGCGAACGGTTTGGTCCGTGCCCTCAGACACACAAACACACAAACACACAAAGCATCAGGAAGTCCCATCATCACCACCTCCAAGCTTTGTAGAGATTTCCCGAAGGTAAGTTCACAGTCCATGACGCCCTTGGAGATGACTCTTCGCGACGGCGGCATAGCTTTGTTTTGCCAGTGCAATACGGATGCGCTTACCCCAAATGATCATGGGAATGAACAAGAGACCAATGAAGAGGCAGATCATGGACGCCGTAACAAACATGTATACAACGCCCACCTGTTCCATCCACTGGACCAAGGTCAACGGAATGCAGATGCTGATGGCATTTCGGAGGAAGGCAATGCCCACGAAAGCTTCAGCAACGAGCTACAAATAGAATCAGGTCAGCTTACAACGGTCTCGAGTATGACGGCGATGTTGAATGAGAAGAGGGAAGCGGAGGAATGACTCACATCGCGGTAGGTGTCAATAACGAAGGTGAAGGCTATGTCACCCGTGGCGCCGAGCCCAAAGGCAAAAAAGGCTCCCCCGGCGCTGGGGTAAATCCAGTGCATCCCCTTGCCAGCAGTCGCGCCAAACATTGCCAGACCACCAGCCATGAAGAGGCAAGGGGGAAGGAGGATGTAGAGCCGCATCTCGGGCTCAAAAACACCGCCATTCCTGCGCCTGGCAAAGTAGGTGATGGACCAGTCAGAGAGCGGACCACCGTAGAGAGCCCCAAATATATTGCCAATGAATGGTCCTATGGCCATGTAACCAATACCAGCTGTTGAGAAGTTGTAGGGCGGCGCAGAGAAGATGATTGAGGTGCCGTTTAGCAAGAGGACCAGCCAACAAACACCCGAGGCGAATTGTAGCGCCGTGAAGAGGAGGTGAGGAAAGAATATGACCTTGAATGGGGCCACGAGCACGCGAAGCAAAGGGTCCGAGGTAGGCGTCACCAGGCGCATACGCTGCCAGTACGAATTGGTCGCAGATGTTCCCTGTGGAGAACAACTGGTGGTGGTCTTTGTGATGTTGCAACCGGGGTCTTTGGCGGCTTCGATGTCTCCGCCGTTGACGATGGAGTCAGTCGCTTTTTGGTGGGAAGCTCCTTCATCCGTAGGCGGTGCCATGACCTGACCTTGATGTATGGGCACATATTTCGTTTCCTCAAAGGAGATGATAAAGATGACGAAGAGAATGGTCAGGGAAATGGATAAGGCGTAGTAGGACCAGCGCCAACCCTGGGCAGCAGCCTGAGAGCCCGCAATCATGGGAGTCAGGAAGCTCCCGATGTTAACCATGACGAAGTAGATGCCATTGGCCGTGCCTCGCTGGTGAACGAAGAAGAGATCGGAGATGGTCATCTGGGCCGTAGTCTCGTTGATGGAGCAGAAGATGCCAGTCAAAAGGTTCGTAACGATGAGCTCGGCATAGGAACTCATCCTGGAGGTCCACCAACTCACAGCAGCCATTAAGCCGACAGAAAGCAGGTACGCTGACCTACGGCCGTACTTGACGGCAAACGGGACGAAGAAGATGCAGCCCACCGCGGCGCCAGCTAATTGAGCCGAGACGCTATTGCTCAGCTGTTGCAGGCTGAGCTCCATCTCTGGACTCATCTGCTGCCAAAAGATGGTTTGGACAGTGAGACTGGTACGATTCCACAACCTCTCAGCATTGTTCTCTGTGGAGCGAGGGGGGCATGCTTTGAACTCACAAGGTGAAGGCAGCTACCGACATTGCAGAGACGAGCAAATAGTTCCACGATTTACGGACCATGCTCCAGTTCTTGTATACGTGGTCAGGTTCAACTCATGTTTGTTTGCCAGTGTCTGCGCGTTGAGGGGTGCTAGGCTCACCAGAGGGTCGTTGGGGTCATCGGAAGGCTGAGGCACCAGGACGAGGTGCGTTGCGTCGGTCGCATTTTCAACTGTTCCGGTCGTGTCAGAAACTATCGTTGGCAAGACGGTGAGGAAGAGAGTATAGTCTTACATTCGACGAGCGTCACGGTTCCGGGGGGTGGCCTCGAGTTCATGGCTTATCAAGTGGTGGAATTAAGTATGATGATGGCGGCGGTGTAATACAAGGTATAGATACTCTTGAAAAACAGTCTTGGTTATTACGAAGAATAGATGGGTTGAAGGGCGAGCAGAGTCGTCCTTTAAAGCAGAGGTTGTATCAAGCGCTCACTAGGTGCTGCCACACAACGTCCATGCTCTCACGTCCCTTAGGCAAGACTTGTGTGCAGCATCAAGTGACCCTGGATTGGCTGCAGTGTCTGTGCGTGGGTGTGTATGATCATATTGCAAAGACTGGGTTTGTCCGATCCAAGAAGATACGCTCAAGTCTGTGGTTCGTCAGTGGGAAACTGCCGCCGCTTCCTGCCGCATTCGTGAGGAGAGATGTTGCTGGCCAGGGCAAGGGGGCTTCGCTAAACCTTGCGTTGTAGTGGTATCAAGATAGCAGGGAACTAAGTCAAGATGAGCATCATACGCCCTATGTCTGCCGAGGTGCCTTATCTCACCTGACCTCAAGGCAGCTATCTCTACAGGGACCACTACTACTAGTGCGAAGTGTAAGTTCGACTTCCCCGCGATGCACGAGTGAGTCTCCACTGCCGATGGCGCCGATAGCCCCAAACACAACCGCTGACGCCTGCCTTCTGGGACCAACAGTACTGATTGATTGTACCGGATTGGCTTAGCGCAATCACCCTGGATCGGCTCTAAGGCATGTCGATGTCGCACTGTGCTGGATACCTCCTGGGCGGAACCCTAACTTCATTCCGAGGACGCGACCAGCCCGGCTCCCTTTCCGAGCAACTGACTGCCTTGAAGTACTCGCTCCGTCTAATCACTCCATTCACTCCGTCCACTCCATCTATCTGGCTGATGCAGACCCTGTCCAACTCGGCTGCCGATGACCTCCAGGCAAGTCCACCAGTGATCGCCGACCCGGAAGCACTGGTAGACCGGAAGTGCTCGTCGGCAGTAGTTGGGCTGGATCTGCCATGCCGCCCAGGTCGTCAACGGGTCGCTTGTAACGACCATCCAACGATAAAAGCACCAATATGGCGATCTGGTCGGCTTGGGCTCAGGAAACCGGCACTTCAACTTCCAATTTTCCCTTGACCACATTGCCAACCTTGAAGCATACATTCTTTCCTCCACAAACAAGACTATGACAATACCAATCCATCCGTTGATTCCCCTAAGCATCGACGAGACCAATGTGGCTCGTCATGTTGTCCGCGCAGCTCATCCAGACACCGTCCTGCGCTTCCGCGTCATCTTCCTCCAAGAACCACCCAAGCAGGAGCTGACAAGGTTCTTGGCTCTGGAGCACGCTGGTCGACTTGGGGAGATTTCACCTCAGCAGTGGCCGCGCCGGCACGCCCGCGTTCACTACGATGTTCTCGGGCGAGACAGCAAAAAGCCCAAGTCCATCGAGGTCCTTGTCGACTTGGCTACTCAAAGCATCGCGTCTACAGAGGTTGTCAGCGCTGACTTCCAGCCCTCAATTACCATCCATGAGTTACAGGATGTTGTCGCCATCTGCAAAGAATCCCGCGAGTTCCAAAAGCGGGTTGCCAACTTCAAGTTGCCAAAGGACTTCGACGTCGTTGTCGAACCGTGGCCTTATGGTGGGCTCGACGAGACAGACGAGCGCCAGAAGCGCTTCATGCAGGCCTATATCTTCGCCGTCAACACAAAGTCCAAGAATCCTGACTCGAACTTCTACACCTATCCGTTGCCGATTGTCCCCGTTGTTGACGCCACGGAGCGCAAGGTCATTCGGATCCACGAGCTGTCGACAGGCGGCGACGGCGATCCACATGCACTGCCCGAGGGCCATTCCGCTGAGCACTGCCTTGACCATCAGCAGACCTCCGAGTATGTACCGGAATTGATGGATCAAGGGAGCCTCCGGACAGACCTCAAGGAGCTGAGTGTTGTCCAACCTGACGGGCCCAGTTTCACTGTCAAGGACGAGAATTTGATCGAATGGCAGAAATGGCGCCTTCGTGTCACATTCAACCCACGAGAAGGCGCTGTAATACACGACGTCTATTTCGATAATCGTAGTGTGCTATATCGCCTGTCTGTCAGCGAGATGACCGTCCCATACGCCGACCCGCGGGCCCCGTTTCAGCGCAAGCAGGCGTTCGATTTCGGCGATGGAGGCTTGGGCGATGCATGCAATAATCTTCAATTAGGATGCGATTGTCTTGGTGTCATCAAGGTGCGTGCGGCGATCCTTCTAACTTGTTGTCATAATAGGATTAGTACAGTACTAACGTAGCTTCCTCTGGAAACAGTACTTCGACGGCGTGCTAGTTGCAGACGACGGCAAAGCGGTCAAGGCCCCGAACGTCATCTGCCTGCACGAGCAGGACAATGGCATCGGCTGGAAGCATGTCAACTGGCGAACTGGTCGAGCCGTGTCCACCCGCCGCCGGGAGCTGGTCATTCAGTTCATCATCACCTTAGCTAACTACGAGTATATTTTCAACGTGAGTCATCTCCCGCTCAAAGCCCAGAACCCTTTCGATGGAAAACGCCATATTGATATGGTCCGGCTGGGCAGTACGTGTTCGACCAAGCAGGGGCCATCAACGTTCAAAGCCGCGCAACTGGTATTGTGGCGGCAGTCGCCATCGATCAGAGCAAGAAGGCGTCGTGGGGCAACATTGTCTCGCCCGGAGTTCTGGCGCAAAACCACCAGCACATCTTCTGTGTACGCATCGACCCAGCTGTGGACGGTCACAACAACACCGTGGTCCAGCAGGAGTCTCTGCCGCTAGAGTTCGATGCTCGAACCAACTCCTACGGCAACGCTTACAAAGTCACCGAGACACCAATCACCACATCCGGAGGCTTCTTCAATAATATTGCTACTGGACGGGTCTTTAAGGTCCAAAATTTCGACAAGATCAACCCCATCAGCGGCAAGCCGGTCGGGTACAAGATTGTTACGCCGGGATCGCAGCTATTATTAGCTCATCCGGACAGTATCCAGTTCAAACGGGCGCGGTTCGCGCAGCGGAATCTATGGGTAACGAAGTATCGTGATAATGAGTTATACGCCGGTGGCCGATACCCTCTTCAGTCCACTGATGAGATCGACGGAGTGGCGCATGCTGCCGCGCGCCATGACGACGTACTGCAGAGCGATGTCGTCTTGTGGAGTGTGTTTGGTCTGACGCACAATCCCCGCGTCGAAGACTGGCCTGTCATGTAAGTCTTTCGCTCTTGCTGCCTCGTTCTTGCCTCTCAATCTGGTCGCCCACGGCCGAATCTGACAATTTGTGGGATAGGCCTGTCGAGATCATGGACGTCCATATTGCGCCATATGACTTCTTTACCGGCAATCCGGCTATTGATGTGCCGCAGAATAAGAACATTGCCTCGAAAAACTTCGAGGAGGGCCTTCAGACAAGAGTCTCGGGGACTGGGGGTTCATCGTGTTGTAGCGAACCAGCCCAACCCAAGCTTTAGATATGACGAATTGTATGCATATAAATGAGAGTCGTATAGAGTCCATGTTCTGAACCGTGTTCCACAAGATGGAAGCCAGCCAACACATCAGCCAATGCCTGAGGAGCCCAACGAAGCTCGAGCTGGGTGGCAGGAGTGAAAATCGTGGACAACACACATGGAGTATAAGGAATAAATTCTGATCTGTGGTATTATATACAACTGCTTAATAATCGTCTCTTAATATATTTGTATTAATATTCACAATTCTAAATGGGTTTGTACAGCTTGCTTGCCTAGGATGAGTTGATGGCGCCACGCCTTGCTTGAACAACACGGAACGGTCTCACTAAGAGGTAAAATCAGTCGGTTACTAGGTACATGAGCGTATTGTACAATTATCATAGTTTCTTAATGAGAAACTGCTACTTGATTTTCTTAGTCTAGCTATCAGTAAGTCACATTTCTTCTTCATTCATAGAGAAGGAAGCCTCAATAACCACAGACAGATTCCCTAACCGAAAGTACCCGGGACCCCAAGATGGGTAAATTGATGCTGTACCTGAATTGCGGTTGAGGCATAGGCGGCGGTGAGAACTGAGGCGCTGCAGGATACAGTGGTTTGATGCAGTGGTTGGCATTAGCAACTTTAGCGATGCGACCCACCGAACCATCCGACCGTGGCTTCGCCGCTTCCTCTTGGGGTCCAGCATGCGAGTCCATCCTCCAATCCACCCGTGGCCATCCCTCAAAACAATCATCCATCGGAAATCGGATTGTGAAGATCATCAAGATCGCCATGATTAACGCGATGCTGATCCTCAGTCAGCCTAGGCAGCGCGCGCCTACAACTACGCTCCTCCACTGTGTCCATTTTACGCGCTGAAACAATCGACACCGCGAACTGGTTGGCTCACGTGTTTGCTAGCATCCGGCGACAGGGTCACTCAGGAACCAACCGAATCAATGGATCCCCTGTGGAAGCGCCACCTGAGGTCGACCGTTGCTGCTAAGCCAGACTGGGCCACTGCTCGGATCCGAAAAAGGGTTCTACAGCAGCCTGGGCGGAAGTACGTGCAGTGCAGAGTGTCTGTGGTGGGATGTTTCATTGTTTCAGGAACAGGGGATGCGACCTCAATATGTCAGTCCGTTATGACTCCACTGCCTGCCAACCGAAAGGGTCTGTGCTGTGCTGTGCTGTTGGACATCCTCTCGGGGGCCGCTCCTGATGGACGGCGTATGCAGAGAAAAGGATGAAGCTGCAATTGATCAAGAATCCTACCCGACTTGCAGAAATACGAGTCGCAATCATACAGCCGTCATACAGCCCCCAGATCATCACCTTCACGATGCCGTGTCGCTGGTCCGCGAGTTCATCCTCGCCCAGCACAACCCCTGCTCCCTCATCCCTGCCGCCTGTCGTCCACCCACCGTCAAACATCCACGAGCCGTATTCTCCGACAACGCGAACTAATTGAGGATCAGACGATTCCCACCCTCCCATTGGTCGGCTATCAAAAGAAACATGGCCCGGCAGCGGTTACGCTACGGGCCCTGCTCGCCGTCAAACTCCACCACGATATTGATTGACCCTGGCCCACGAACCATACGGCCCCTGCGGGCTGAGCCTCTCGAGATGGGATAATAGGAGCAGCATGGCCGGCGGCTGCATCTCTTGGGTCCTTTCTTGTTCTTCACGGAGGATCTTGGTTCTCTTCCATGGGCTTGTAGTCTGTCATTCTCTTCCGACTGTCGTCGTCTCTCTTTACACTGCTGTACTTGCTCATTCGCTCGCAAGTATATGCTCTCCATTCGTTGAAACACAACATTTTACGTTCACACAAAACACCACGATACTATTTTCTTTTGCTGGTCAGCATCATCTCATAAATTTCCATTCTATGCTATACTTGATACTCGCTGCTGTCAGCACTCTTACGGCCTGATCTACGACAAATCACCACATACACATAATATTATTCGAATTGAGGATCGCCATACGGAACAAGCTTAAGATTACACATATTCACGATGCAGCTCCCTCAAGCTGCCCTATGGAGCTTGCTCCTGGCCGGAGCTGATGCCCAGTTCCGTGCTCTCCGTCGCGACAGCGGCCTGTGCTCAGTTGAGATCGTTAACACAGTCGTCAAGACTTACACCATCACCACCAGCGAGGAAGTCGTCCTGCCTTGCAACACTGGCGGCAACGGATCTGGACCAGCTCCCACAGCCGATGGCCCAGGTGCACCAGATGCCCCGTCTGCATCCTCGACTTCATCTCCAGAGGTGCCTGGCAGCCCTGATTCGCCTATTGCGCCTCCAAAGCCTGGCAAGGGCGAGAACATTGACTCCAACTTGCCTTTCGATTCTTTGATCCCTAGTGGATATTTCCCGGACGTGACTATTGAGGAGCCGTCCGTTCCTATTACCTCTCTTACTCCACCTACCCCTACGGTCGCTAAGCCTGGAAATGATGATAAGGATGATGTCGATGAGGACTCTCCTGTTGATGAGGAGCCATCTGCGACCGAGGGCACTGATGATTCTTCTGCAACTGCCACAGATGCCACCGAACCTGTCGAGACTGACGCTACCGAGCCTGATGAGTCCAAGACCGTTGACCAATCTGAGCCCGAGGAGACCGAGTCTTCTGAGCCATCACTTCCGGAGGACGAAGACGACGAGGATGCTACCGAGCCTGAAGTCTCGCAAACATCCAACCACTCGACTCCCGAGGCTTCCGAAACCCCCAAGCCAGCTGATCCCGAGGACAACGACTCATCTGAGGTTGAGCCTTCTGATGAGGCTTCAACTCCTGCTGAACCTACACCAATCAGCACACCACCCGCTGATGAAGACAACGAAGATGGTGAGGATGAGGACGAAGATGAGGAGCCTGCCGAGACCACCACCGCAGAAGCTGAGACTACCACTGCCGCGCCCGAGGAAGAGCCCGAGGAGACCACCACAGTCGCCTCTGCTACTAGCACCAAGGAGCCTGAGCCAACTCTGCCAGCTCGCAACTACCCCGCCGACATCGTCGACAAGCTCCAGGACGAGAGCATGGAGAAGCTCAAGGAGCACCTGAAGCGCAATGCCTCACCTGGCTGCACACTTGAGAACGCCGCTGTCCGTCGCGAGTGGTAAGTGAAAGCCAACATTACGCGTTAGGGGGAAAGACATGACTGACATGGTAATTATAGGGGTGATTTGTCTGTCGCCGAGCGCAAGGAATACTCCAAGGCTGTTCAGTGTCTCCAGAACAAGCCTGCGAAGACGCCGAGCAATGTCGCCGCTGGTGCGAAGAGCCGCTTTGATGACTTTGTCGTAACGCACATCCAGCAGACCGGCACGATTCACAACACTGTAAGCCTTCCATTCCTCATCGTTGCTTGCATTGACTATACTGACACAACTAGGCCAACTTCTTGGCGTGGCACCGTTACTACACCTGGGCTTACGAGACGGCACTCCGTGATGAGTGTGGCTACACCGGATACCAGCCTGTAAGTCTAATCCTCTACAAATTGAAGTGCTAGCACTAACTTGATGGCAGTACTGGAACTGGGATCGTTACGCCAACGACCCTGTCAACTCACCCATCTTCGACGGCGGCGAGGGCAGTCTCGGTGGAAACTCCAACGGTGGTGGCTGCGCCCAGACCGGTCCCTTCGATGAGTAAGTGATGGCCCTCATATCACACACACGCCTACTCTTCAATGTTGACGGATACTAACGCAATTGGCATCAGGCTAAAGGTCAACATGGGCCCTGGCTACAACCTCAACTACAACCCTCGCTGCCTCAAGCGCGACGTTCAGCGCAGGTTCGCACAGCAGTGCACCGCCGACAAGACCATGTCTGTCCTCAATGAGAACAGCATTACTCGCTTCCAGGACCACATGCAGTACTCGAACGGTATTCATGCTGGTGGTCACTTTACTATTGGCGGTGACCCGGGCGGCGTAAGTTCTCCTCCCCAATCCCAAACCACATACCATCTCCTCTCAACGACCTCATATGGAACATGACTAACATCTTCGTCAGGATGTCTTCACCTCCCCCGGCGACCCCGTTTTCTACCTCCACCACGCCATGATTGACCGTGTCTGGTGGATCTGGCAACTCCAAGACCTCGACACCAGACTCTCCGCTGTCGGCGGCAGTGTCGGCGGTGGCAGCAACAGACAGGGCACTCTTCAAGACTCAGTGAACCTGGGTTATGCCGGCGAGTCGGCTGTTCTTGGAGAGCTGATGAATACGATGGGTGGCAAGGGTGGTGAATTCTGCTACATTTACGTTTAGATGCCTACCGCGTAGAGGGGTGGATATACCTAATTAGATGATTACCTAGATTTTAATGTTCATATTCTATTCAAGACTTGGAGTGGACGAACATGCATTGACATGTGATTCATTGCCTCAGCTGCAACACTACTGGCTTGTGAGGGTAGTCCCCACGATTCGTGCTCTTCACTTCTCGACCAAAACCTGAATCAGGCCCGTTGCTCAACAGACCAATAAAATTGTCAACGGCACGCCAAATCGAATCCCATGAGCGACCGGACATAATCTCCATAGCGCCCACTTCATGGAAAATGACTTCCCCAGGTGGCGCCCCTAATCTAGAGCTCCTCAATCCCCCCATATCCACCCACCCCGCGAACCGTCGCCACGATGGCTCCCCCGCAAGTGAATCATTAGTGCGCCCAGGGTGCGGGATTGGACCCCGCGACGCATGTTCCTCGCCCTTTTGGCGCCGCGTGGTGTGTAAATCCGATAATGGGGTCGTACTATTGCGGGTGATGAGAGGCGGGCTTGTGTTAGTTGTGGTATTTGAAGCCCGTGGTGGCCACCTTAGCTCACTGCCTGTCGTTTGAGTTGTTGGTTCTCTTGTTCTTTTCAGTAATCCAACAGATCTCGAAGAATTATCGAAGCGAATCATCACAATGCCTTCGACAAAGGGTCCGATTCGCGTGGCTGGCGCATCTGGTGGCTACACTGATCGCCAGCGTGCCATCCACGATCTTGCCAAAGAATGCGATGTCGATGTCATCACTGGAGGTAAAGCCTCTTACAACGTCAACGTCGTGACCAATTGACTGACTGAGGTTATGATCAGACTGGATGGCCGAGGGCACAATGGTCATGCACGGCGTCAACAAATCCAAGAAACTCGCAGACCCAAAGGCAGCAGCCGGCCCCTGCTACGACCCCTACTTCCTCGGCACACTCGACCCTGCTCTCCCAGTTCTGCAGGAGAAGGGTGTCAAGCTGGCTGTGAATGCTGGTGCTAGTGATCCTGCGCTTTTGGCCAAGGAGATTGCGGATAGAGTCAAGGAAAGGGGGTTGACTCTCAAGGTGGCTTATATTGAGGGTGATGAGTGTATTGATCAGATTCGGGAGTTAAGGAAGAAGGGTGATCCGTTGAGGAATTTGGATACGGATAAGTCGATTGAGGATTGGGGCTTTGAGCCCATCTATGCACAGTATGTCTCCCTCTTGCACTCGAGTGTGATGAGCACCGTTGCTAACAATCGACAGGTGCTACCTTGGCTCATTCGGTATCGCCGAGGCACTCAGACGAGGCGCAGACATCGTTGTCGCCGGCCGCGTCGCAGATGCCGCACCCACAGTCGGCGCCGCAATCTGGTGGCACGGCTGGGACCGCAGCAACCTCGACGAACTCGCCGGCGCCCTCATGGCCGGACACATCATCGAATGCTCCGCCTACGCCACAGGCGGCTACTACGCAGGCTTCAAGAACCTGATGGAAAACTGCGAAAACCTCGGTTTCCCCATCGCCTCTATCGAAGCCACCGGAGAGACTGTCTTCACAAAGGGTGCCGGTCCTGGCGGTGAGATGTCCGTCGGTACGGCTACTTCTCAGCTTTTATATGAGATTCAGGGGCCGGCGTACTTTAATTCGGATGTTGTGGCGGATATTGAGAATTTGAGGTTGGAGCAGATTGGCGAGAATGAGGTTAGGATGACGGGGGTTAAGGGGTTGCCGCCGCCGCCTACGACGAAGGTTGGTTTGACGAGTGAGACTGGGAAGCTTTGGCAGGCGGAGTTTCACTTCTTTTTCGTTGGTCTCGATATTGAGGAGAAGGTAAGTCAGATCTCCATACCATTTTTCCAGACGATGTCACTGACAACAATCTTAGGCCAAATGGACTGAGAAGCAGATTCGATACGCCATGCGCGACCAAATCCACAAGTTCACCCAACTCAAGTTCCACACGGTCGGTTCCGCCGGTCCCGACGCCGACAGCCAGGACGCAGCAACAGTTGACTTCCGCGTCTTCGCACAAACCAAAGACCCCAGCATCGTCGGCGCAGGCGGTGGTCCAGCCGGTACTGGTCTCGGCACAATGACAACCGGTACCTTCGTCCGCTGGTGTCTTGAGAACTTCCTGCAGTCGTGCCCCGGTGCTACCGTCGAGGTCGATACCAGACAGTCCATGGCCAGGCCCATGTTGGAGTATTGGCCGACGATTATGCCCCAGGACTTGTTCCAGGAGAGGGCTGTTATGGAGTGGTCGGGTGAGGCTATTGATATTCCTGGGCCGACTGAGACGAGGGAATACGGTCCTCAAAAGTCGTATGCTGCGACAAACCCAGTCGATCTGTCTTCCTTCGGGCCTACTACTCGCAAGCCTCTCGGCTACGCCGTTCTCGGTCGATCAGGCGACAAAGCCTCAGACGCCAACGTTGGCTTCTTCGTCCGCAACGACGACGAATGGGATTGGCTGCGCACCGTCCTCTCGACCGAGACATTCATCAAGCTCCTCGGCAAGGAGTTCACCGGCAACCGCATCGACAGGTGCGAGTTCCCCGGTGTCAAGGCAGTGCACTTCCTGCTCAAGGATCACCTTGACCGTGGCTCGGTCAGTTCGTCGAGCATGGATCCGTTTGGCAAGAACTTGTGCGAGTACATCCGTGCAAGATATATTGATATCCCCAACAAGTTCCTCGAGAGGGGTAGAGTGTAAGTGGTGGTAGTATTAAATTGCATAGCATAGTATAGTTCGCTCAAATTGCATAATCTCTCAAATGCTCTAACATTGCTTCGGTGCTTTGTTGATGTCTGTGTGATGTCGCGATCAAAGTCGTCGAGTGCGAGACGAGCTTGTAGCTCGAGTTCTGAGGGGCTGTGCGCAGCTCCGTGCCGGTGGCTCACGTCGAGGCATCATCTTGGTATCCAAAGCCCACCAATGCCATAGACCTCATCCCGCGACGTCCCAGATTCCGACCGCACACCCGCCCAATGAAGCGGAATCCGATCCACGCCTTTCTGAACCTTCCCCGTCGCCCCGTCCAATCTCTCCTGGAAGCTCCGTTCGCTCTTCAGCGTCTTCATTCTCGTAGCTGCCTCCATTGGTCCCCAATTCTCACGACTCAGACTTGCCAGTGTGATCATGAGATCCTGTGCATGCTCTCTGATGAGCTCATCTGGGTCATCGTCGTGATTCGGAGGGTGCAGATGGGCCATGAGAAGGACTTTGACTTTTGCATCGTAGAAGTTTGCTGATTCAAAGTCGTGGATGAAATGAACGGCGACTTTGTTCTTGATTACGACGCCGGGCGTTGCATTTCGGAATGGGGCAATGGTCACGATTGCCTCGTGCCAGTCATGCGAGAGCTCTTCCAGACCTTTCTTGGGTAGTATGCATGCCCATGCCGCAAAGACACCCTTCATGCGCATTTTGACCTCGTCCGATACTTCTCGCAGATTCGCAGTGGGTATGGCCAGTTCACCCGTTGACCATCCTGTGCCTCGTACCACTTTCCCCTCAAAGGTGACTGGGAACGGCTTCTCAGGTCCAGCATCCAGTCCAACGACATCGACTGGTCCGTCAAGACTGGTTACTTCCACCAGAGGGTTGTATCTCCCAAGTTTGCCAGCTTTCCAGGAATCACCGACCGTCGTGCCAATCCCTGATCGCTTGTAAGCAGCATTGGCGGCCTTCTTGACCGCTGCATTCGGCAATGCCCTGGCTGCTTTGCTCTGCACCACGGCGCCGACAACACCAGTGTACTTCTTCGCGACTGTCTGTCCAACCGTGCTGGCAACCTTGACACCCATCTCAAGCGGCATCGTACTCAAACTAGACCCACGGACCACAGTTGGATCCGTGGACGTACTGGCGATACGAAACACCGGGCTTCCGCAGAGGACTTTCTTCGCCCCTTCATCGCCGCAGCAGAGCACCAGACGGAAGTATCCATCCACCGCAGAAGCCGGGATTCTCACCACATGCGTCTCCCGCGGCACGTGAAGCTGCGTTCGCCCACTAGCCTTCTTGATAAACCGCTTCAGATCTCGTTGAATCCCCCTCTCATCAACAGGATCAATATGCTCCGGCGCAGCCTTCGACGCCGGCGTAACATCAATCCACCCACTCGTCGTGCCCACCAAAGCCTTCAAGCTCATCCCCATATTCCCCGAGAAGCCCTTCTGCTGCAACCACAGAGTCCTCGTCGGTGGCAAAGGCGTATCAGCCAGGACAGTGATAGAGACAGACGTCGCAGGACCGCGGTACCAGACCAAAGCCCTCGAATGCCGAATGATACTATAATGCCTCGTCGACTCCGCGGGACGACTAATCAACCCTCCAGCGAAATACTGTGCCTCCCCAAGAGCATTCTTCCACTTCGACTCATCCTTCTGTTTAGGCGGTTCAGTCGTAGATTCAGACGCCAACTCAGATGAACTCTTCACACGCCGAACTTGGTGCTGAGAAGAGGAGCGTGGTGGCATGAGAAGACCCGCGCCCCCGGGAGTAGGTAATTCATCGACGACGAAGTCAACGAGGAGGTTGCCTTTGTCGTCGACTACGCCTTGTTCCTGGGGGCGGTGGATGGAGGCCATTAGGTTGGTTGCGGAGCGGGAGGGACGGAGTTGGTGTGGTCGTGGGGCGAGGTAGGACGGGCCAGCCGTTGAAGGGGCGGGAGACCCGCGTATCCATGGTCGAGGCGCGTCCATCGCGAGTATGGACTGAGGCCGATATTACGATGTCATTACGAGGAGCCTCCAGGGTTCATGATGCGCTTTGTCGTCGTGGTGATATGCATGTTCTGATGCAGATGCTGGGGTGTTGGCCAGGGGGCTCCTGTATCAAGGGCTCGCCACCAAGATACAGTGGGGGTGTTAGACATCGCCCTATTGGCACTGTCTAACTCCCACAGGATCGTGTGGAGAGCACAGTGCCAGACGCATCTTGTCTCATCACTTGATCTTTTGGTTTCATGGTTTCGATATTTTTGACTTGTTTGGTATTCATTGCCTATATCATTCCGGCTCTTCAGCTGCAAGTTCCGACCTTATGCAGCTGCAGCCAAAGCCTCGATGGCATCGGCCTCCTTGATCGCGTCTGTCAGGTTCTCGTAGCCATCTTCTGTGATCAGGATGTTGTCCTCGATTCTCACACCGCCAACGTCCCAGTACTTGTTGAGCACTGACTCGTCAATATACTTGCTGTGAACAGGGTCCTGGAGGTACGGCTTGATAATGAATTCGCAAAAGTAGATCTGTCGAAAACTGTCAGTCATATTTCTCAATGAATAGTTGTAGAGGAGACCTACGCCAGGCTCGTTGGTGACCACGGCTCCTGCAGGAAGCTTTGCGCGAAGACGGAGGTAGCGGAACAGGGTGTCGGGGTCCTTGGGGTTCGGGTTGCCGCCAACATCATGAGTGTCCATGCCAAGGTAGTGACCAAGACCGTGAGGGAAGAAAGCAGCGCTGGTGCGTGCCTTGAGAATCTCGTCCTTATCACCCTTGAGAATTCCCAAGGACAGAAGCCCGTCAATCGCAATCTTGTGGGCCAGAAGGTGGGCATCGTCCCACTCGATGCCAGCCTTGAGAATGGCCGTAGTATCCTTCTGCATCTTGAGCACGATGTCGTAGATGGCACGCGACTCCTTTGTGAATTTGCCGTTCAGAGGGAAGGTTCGCGTCTTTCACACTGTTAGTCACATCTCCTTGCGTTTCTGGGTAGGCGGTGCTTACAATATCTGATGCGTAGTTGTTCCACTCTGCACCAGCGTCAAGCAACATGTTCTGCTTTCCTTGCATTGGGGCGTTGTTTGCGACGTAGTGCAGTGTTGCGGCAGCACGACCAGAGGCCATGATGGGGTGATAAGCCATCTCCTTGGCGCCGTTGGACACGCACTTCTCGAGGAAGGTCGCTTCGATTTGTTGTTCGTTGCTCGCAGTCGTGCAACGTTGCACACAGGCCTGGTGGGCAAGGCCGGAGATGTGGTTCGCCTTGCGGATCATGGCAACCTCAAATTCGTCCTTGACAACACGAGCGACCTCAATAGCTGGCTTGAGGGCATCGAAATCTTTCTTGTCAAATCCGAGGAAGGTAACATCGTCGGAAACCTGGTTGGCGATGGCGTAAACAGTTGCGCCAGGGTTCTTGGATCCCAAGTTGGCAAGGACAGGGTTGATCTCGGAGGTCAATTTTACTTCGTCGACGTCGTATTGGGCCATCGCCTCGTCGATGCTGAGGGGCAGGCCTGACCAGATAACATCATCGGGATCGATTGGGGGAATGAAGAGAATCGACTTGTCGGATGCAATGTCGTAGATGTAGCGGCAGTCGGCAAGGTTGCAGCCTGTCAGGTAGTAGAAGTAACGACGTTGGCTAATGGGGTTCCAGATGAGCGCATGCATACATATTTTCGGACCACGTCTATGGCTTACCGGAAAGGAACTGGGGAATCATTGTCCTCTTGCAACTTCTCGTGTGTGCTCTCCAAGTAGACAATGCCCTTTGGGTCGGAGACCTTCTTGCGAATCTGCTCTAGTGTGCGCTTTGCATGGAGCTTGCCAGGGTACTTGCGCAGTAGCACGCTCTCAAAGTCTTCGCCGACCATGGTTGCGAATGATCTGTGTAAAGTCGAGGCTGGGTTGGAAGGTCGAATCGGCGGGTTCGGAAGCCGTGGATAAGCGCTGGTCGTCAGTCGTCGCGTGTGGCAATGAGCTTGACGTTTGAGCTGTAGATAGGATCGCGATGTTTCAAGCCTTGTGCATGTACAGCAAGACCTTCGAGCAAATTGCAATGCAGAAGGAAGCAATGAAGAAGCAGGTGAGGAGGTTGACGAGAAGATACGAAGATGCCCCGCCATCGTCACTGCAGCTCTGGCTGGCTGGCTGGCGTCGGGTGAGTGAGAAGTGTGGAAGGAGCGTCCGCCGTGGAGGCAACGTCGCGCCTGCCACTCGGGGCCCGTCGAGGGGCATAGCGGGGCATAAGGTGGGGTACGTCTTTGACTGAGGCGGCAGGAAGATACGCGACGGACGGTGGACTTCTGCGCCAATTTACAAGTACTCTTCTGGCCTGCCGTATCAACCTCGCTCTTGTGTGTCGACGGCGATGGGGATGCGAACCTTGCACCAGAGGAACTTCTGTTCAGCAACCTCCACTTACGTCCTACAGAACATTCGACACTCCACCGACATTGGGCGAAGATTTAGATCAGGATTCCTGGGTTGTATTAGGTAAGTCGGTGGACAACACTCAACGGCTGTGGACGGCTTTTGGTGTTGAGATGATCCCGTCACGACAAATACGGTCGATTGCCTTCATGGCCAGATTCGACTGTTTCGGGGCCCAGCTCGGCGAAGCAATGTCATTTTCGATCGGGGATTGTGCTACTTGAAGTCTGCCCGATCTGTTTGGAATATCCCAAGCACTTCGCCTTCCCTCGAAGATAACAGGGATTTACAGGCCAAAGTCGCCCTTGTACAGGGTGAGTTGCAGGATGAACATAAAGGCTCTCGCCCTGTCTGCACACAGTAATTGAATAATCAGCAAGGCAGTGAATTAGAGATCAGTACTCTACTAACTATCACAATTTTCATAGTGACAGCATCCTCAGTTTCCATCGATTCGAACGCAGCGAAGTAGGTACCTGATACAAGGAGTCGAAAGGAGACAAAGGACCTATCAGTCAATGCAAAGAGAGGGACTTGATCATGTCTCCAACATCACCTGAATATCTCGAAGAAAGTGGTGTTGCCATTATATCGGCGACACCCCGAAGAAGAACCATCAAGGTTCTCCGCATAAGCAAAGACAGCTCCTGTCTATCAATTGAGCGAGACGACAGGGTCATGTTTACAGGGTCCCCATCTGCGACGTAGATTGTCAGCGATCTAACAACATGCGAGATCCTGCACCGATCGCTAGTTCTAAACATCAGCAGAACCAGATCGCATGAGCGCTCCCCGATTAATATCCTTGTTCTTTTCATGTCTTGCGGAACTGCCTCTTTGAGTCTTTTTCTCGATTCGGCTTGTCTTCTCCCTTTTCTCACCTACTCTGACCGGTCATTGCTATTTCCGAATTTCTTCGCTCGCCTGTGACGTGGGTTGCAACATGTCTCACTGCCCAGCGATACAGTTACCCAGTTCACGGGTCGGCCCTTGAGACTTCTGCTCGTCCTTTCTCCGGCGGATATGCATCGGTCGCGTAAAATCGCATCAGATATCGGCGCATGATCAAAGGAACCACCGATCGCTTTTTGTCGAGTATAACCCGGGAAGTCCTGGTTCTTACGACAGAGCTGTGCCATACTTGTGCCAAGTTCCTAAAGGTGCGCTTTTGAGGCTGCTCAGCTGCACAGACCGTTGCTTCTGATGATATGAACGTCGTCGTGTGGTCCCGAAGAAATTCGGGGAGTATTTCGCACCACACCTGCTTTTTTTGTCTCGCTAATTCCAAGTTGGAATGGTCCAGTGGTGTTTGCTCAAGCACAGCGTGGAGTGTCCGCTCCCCTGGTATTCTGAGCAGGGTGCGCTCAGTAGATCTCGCTGATCCCTGGATATATGTTGGTCATTGAAACCTCGTGTCGGAGTGGTCTGTTGGCTGGACGTGAATTGTTCTGACCAACAGACCGATGTCAAGATGTTTCATCCCCCAATCTTGTCCTTGTTCTTTCTGTAAAGCAGGGATGGTTGGCCTGATCTCGAGTTCGTCTGCTGGTTGGGTGTCCCGAAGCACGTTCAGTTCTGCTCGCCAACAACCACCTCAACGATGTGAGGCGGGCACTGTTGTCTTGTGTCGTACCAGTATTTTGCCAGTCCAACCATGTATGTTGAAGATGGTTAAGTAGCCATACTTGTAATATTCGTGAAGGATGGAAAGGAAATCAGGTACGAAGCCAAGCAGTCCCAGCCAATGTGTAGCGCTGGGGACTGCTCCGAAAGCCAGTCAGATCAGCCGAGCTAAGCCCTCTGCGACCGATATGCACTATGCTAAGCTAAAGCGATTGCCGAGACAAGTCTCATCACAAAGGCAGCACCATTGGATCGGTGTTCAGGGGTCCCCAGCGGATTCTCCCGGCGGAGATATCCGCCATCCTGGGACTGGGAATGAGGCTTGGTGACCACTCCACCATGTCCCAGATCCCTGGGATTCCCCTCAAAGGTGTTTTGAAGATCCTTGGTCATGTAACGCTTGCGATGGACGGGGCTGAGCCGCCGGGACCGAATCGGCGGGTATGAAGCTAAGAGACTCGGCCGACAACTGGTACTACAATAAGTCGGGCCCCAAGACACTCGAATGAGGCAGGCTGGCCACCACTTCCCACCGCGCGATCTCGTCAACACGTCTTTCTTCATACCTATTCGTAAGAGTACAGGTCCACCGCCACTGTTCACGCATTTCTTAGCCTGCCCTCTCAGCAAGCTCGCCCCAAATTTGAGGCGCCGCGTTAGTGTCGGATACTCGAGATCCGAAGTGCGTCACCGACAAAGATGGAGACCGGCTCCCACGTCTGTTCAACATCTGGCTTTGTGTACCGGACGATCATCTCGGAGCTTTGATTCAGCTCGCGGGGACTACTCTGAATCAAAAGCCCGCTTCGAGGCTAGAGGAAGAATTATATATGCCATGGCCTTCTCTAGTGAGGTTTTGGGTTCTCGGCATCATCAAGCTAACGGCCCGTACACGACTAGCCGGCATACAACAAGAGACTTCTTGAAGACACAGCTAGAACGGCCCGTCATTCCCATCATGTCTTTTTCTGTCACCAGTCAGCCTGCCAGTCGGGTCAAGGTCGGCCAGCCGCTCGGCAGCACCATCAAGGCCGAGTACTCTAGCGGCAGTCTCAAAGTAGGCTACCTCTACATGGCCTATGTCGACATCGTGCAGGCCAGTGGTACGGCGGATAGCTCAGCCTGTTCTCGGGCATCCTGTTCGGCTGTGCAGAGTCCTGGCTCGGGTAAGCCAGAGAAGTTGAAGTTCTCCTTCTCCGGCCTCACTGTCCGCAAGGAAGGCCAGTGGCGATTCGTCATCACAATCTTCGAGAGAAAGGAGCATCTCGGCAATGAATGGAACTGGACTGCTGAGACCCAGACTTCGAGCTTCACTGCAAAGAAGTAAAGGGCAAGGTAAGCTTACACTCCGATTGTAAAACTTATCAGACTAGGGACTAATGACTTTCAAGGACGGACCGGGCGCGACTAAGCAACACGACGCCCGTGGACATGATGAACCATGCATATCTCGTTTTGGGACGATAAGGGTATTCTGCAAGCATAGACAATGAGATTAACCATTGGCATAACCGTCGTTCGTTCTCGATTGATCATTTGGTGGGAGTTTCGGAAAGCTTGAAATCAGGTGGGGTGGTTGAAGGACATGGACATTTGGGGTAACACAGTACACAGACAGTGTGAGACACTGTCCTGCAAGTTTCGACTTGACCACAATTCATAGTCACTCAACGTGGATGAACCATTTCAGCACTACGTCGTGTCCCGCAACGTCTCGAATCTCGCTTCATAACGTGGGGTCTGTCCTATTGACACCGTATTTGGCTCATAGACTGTCACCATGGTCTACTACTTCACGTCGAACGTGGTAGACCCCTCCGGGTTCATCTACGTCGGAAAGGACAAGTTTGAGAGTGAGAACCACCTCGTTTATGACGGACGCCACAGAGCCTCAAATATTGACCAGAGGGGTTTCAGATGAGGACTTGATCAAGTACGGCTGGGAAGAGGATATCTGGTGAGCAAAGCTGTGACGACTTGTTTTGAGACAATCTCTGACCGCCAACTAGGGTACGCTCGTCTCATCAACCATCGCATCGCTAGGATGACTGACCGTGCGCTCAGTTTCACGTCGACAAGCTTTCCAGTGCGCATATCTACCTACGCATGTCAGACGGTCAGACATGGGACAACTTGCCCGAAGCACTCGTCACCGACCTGGCGCAGCTCACCAAGGCGAACTCAATAGAAGGTGGGTGTCTTGGGTACCTATCCCGGCCAGGAGGCAGCGACTCTCTAACACTCTTTAGGCAACAAGAAAGACAACATCACCATTATCTACACCCCTTGGTCTAACCTCAAGAAGGATGGAAGCATGGAAGTCGGCCAAGTTAGCTTCAAGGATCCCCGCAAGGTATGTCCTCACAGTAACACTGTCTGCCTAGCATCGCCTCATCTGACACTCCCACTCAACAGGTCAAGCGGATCCTCGTTCCTGCACGAGAGAACCCCATTGTCAATCGTCTGAACAAGACCAAGGTGGAGAGGAAGCCTGATTTTAAGCAGGAGAAGGACGACAGGCTGAAGGAGCTACGCCAGAAGGATCAGGCAGCGCTGCAGAAGCGGGTGAGTTTACTAACTTTGGCGCCTGCGCCATGTTCAAGGCGTCGGTGGATCATGACGAGTACTAACCGGGTATAGAAAAAGGAAGAGTTGAAGCAAGCGCAAGAGTGGAAGGAGAAGAAATACCAAAAGGACCATGCCTATGATGAGCTCTTCACGGACGACAACATGGCGCAATCCAGCAACCATGACCGAAATGCCGACTGGGAGGACGACTTTATGTGATGAGAAAAGACAGATCCTGCATAAAACTTTACTATCATTTGGTATGCAATTTGATAGTAAAACGAAACACTACATTCCGCCCGCATTGGGTATTTGCAAAACAACAGGCACATTTGCCTTCATTTCCCATCCAAAGACTCCATTGATAGTTCCTCCATACATGTAACGAAATCCTCCAACCTGAACAGGCCCGCACCGAATCAAATATGTACGTTCGTCACACACTCACACCAATACCGTGCCCAGCTTGGAGACCAAAGCTGCTCATACGACTTGACAGCCCAGATAGGGGCGAACCCCGTGGACTCGACGAGACAAGACTTCGAGCTGAGGCGCTCTTGGGCGATTGGGACATCGGTCGCTCCATGACTTGAGGGGCTTTAGTGGCTGCCGGCGCAGTATCGGTCTCACTGTCCGTGAGATCGCGGGACAGCTTTTCGAGCTCCTCAGCCAAGTAGTCCCTTGGGTCTTTCTGCGACTGTTGCGCTTCCTCTTGTGTGCTTTCAACATTGGCTATGGGCTGTCCTCCGGGAAGCCCGACTTCTGCATCCAGCGTCTCAGCAATATCCCGTAAAAGAACGTCCATGGGACAAATATATGCCACGTGCTTCCGTTGACTCCATGCCAGAACGTGCCCGCACAATTGTCCTTGGCTTTGATCAACAATCCAAGCGCCACTATCGCCAGGGATTCCCATCGGGAAGCTTGGTCGAGATGATCCAGCATTCCCGTCGCCCGGCATACTCGCAATTTGGTAAGTGTGACTAGGCGAGACTCGACCATAGATCTTTACACTTGTGAGAGCCGGTAGGATCTTTCCTGTCTGCAGCCCACTGGTACGAGCAACGCATTGAACTTCCATGCCTGGGAGCGAGCCAAAGGCAGCAACTGTGGTCGGCCGTAGCCTGGCGTCTTGCTTTGAAGTAGTAGCCTGTGGCATGGCATTGTCTGATGGTTGGCGCTCGTCCTCGAATTGGAACAAGGCCCAATCGACTTCATGAACAAGACCATTGGCGTTCTTGCGACGGATTCCGCTTGAAGCATACACCTCTCCGAGGCTGAATGTGTCTAGGTGGTCTTCATCCTCGGTCTCAGTTGACGGGAAGAAGCCTTCGTCGACGTCATCAAGGGCAGGTTGCGTGACGATATACCCATCGCCGCACCCGGGCTCGATGCCAGGAATATCACCAGGCTCGGTGAACTCTTCGTCGTCGTAGTCTTCGTCTTCGTCATATTCGCTGGTGATATCCGTTTCCGAGTAGGTTTCGGACTCGGAGTCAGACAGCTCGAACGCAAAGTCGTCGTCGTCGTCAATGCTGCTTTCAATTGAGTCCGCAAACCACTCAGATCCTGCGTTGGCCATGCTTCTACCAGCATCACCCTCACCGTGGTCTCGGTCCGGGTCGTCAAGCATGTGATGCACAGTCATACCGTACGGCTTGTTATCGACCATCACGAGACCACCAAAGCTGACAGGCGGGAGGTGACGATCGCCGATCCAAGCACCGATGCTGGCACCATTGCCAGGCTTCTGTTGGTACTCTGGGTTGATCGCCCCAGTGTCGTTGTCTGGCTCAGAGCTTCCCTTGGCGTTAGAGCGAGTGACTTGGCTGCGTCGCGCCATGGATCTCATCACCGACTTCGATTGTCTTCGCGACCTAAGCACTTGGCCGCGGCAGACTTTGAGGGCGAAACCGGACGAGCCATCAAACAGCTCTCCCAATCGCTTCTTGAGAATGGCCCTAACCTTGCCAACAGAGGTGCAAACCACAAGGACCGTAGGCCGTGTAGCCTGGGGATTAGGCCCGACCGACTCAAGGGAAATCTCAACGGACTCCGGGTGCTTTCGGTAGAAGCTGCGAAGGGCCTGATTGATCTGTGGCATGAGTACCGCATTCCACTTTTCGACAACGTCGGGGGCGAGTGGAACGTGAGGATAAAGTTTCATCTTCACTTCTGGCTTCGGGTCTTCAGTAACAGGCGCCGCTAGATGTATATGTCAGCTCGTCCTCGCGCTTTCAGATAGGTGCATAACTTGATCTTACCTGTCACGGCTGACTCTTGTGGGGGTCCAACCAGCTTCGGCGCAGATACTTGACGCGGAGAACCCTTCGCATCTGTCCCAAGAGGGAATGGAGTTTTGGCATCCTTCGACCCAGGAACAGACACGGTGTTGAAGTGCTGTGTCGTTGACTTTCGCGAGTTTGATGATGACTGCTGAAGCTCTTGGCTGACTCTGTCCTCCAGGCCACTGACACCATCGAGGATGCAGCATGCCTCGAGATATCTGCTGGTCTTGACTTGCACTGCGCATAGGAGATCTTCTCCGGAGGCGTCACCATCTATCGCGCCATCGACTGCACGCCAGCACGCCTGTACTGCTTTCATGTACAATGTCCCGCATCGTACTGAGAGCTGGCGAAGGAGAGACTCGGGGACTGATGTAGAAGAGCCCGTCGGAACGAGGTCTTCGAGACGGGTCCACAGTCCAATTGACAGCAGGACCATGGCGAGAGAGTAGAGCTCCAGTACTCTCTCGTCTGTGTTCTTCGATAAGGGCGATGCCGGGGTGCACCGAGGATCCAAGGGATGTCGCGTCAGTCTGTTCACAGGAGCCTCTGACTCCACAGGGAATAGGTCGAACGAGGACAAAAGGGGACGGCGTAGGTCGACCTGACCAGCCTGTGTACCAGTCTGGTCCGCCCCAGCGATACAGAATGACACATTGGAGACATCGACATTGCCGTGAGTGATGCCACGGGCATGCAAATCGAAGATAGTGTTGGCGAGATTATGAGCCAGCCGGAATTTTGCTTCCATTGGCGGCTCCGAGTCGGGCTGGCAGAGGATGTCTTGAAGTGATGGCATGGTGTATAATGGTGTCTGAGTTGGCTTGTCTCCGGTGGGAACGATAGCATTGAACGATGCCGGAAAGCGATAGATCAAGCCGAGCCTAGATTCCTCCATGTCCTCGAAGTAGCCGAGAAGGCGCGGGAGTCCGGTCCACGAGCCTGGAGAGCGCTGAGGTTCCTGCTGAAGGCCAGCCGACAGCCTCTCGAAGCGGCTCATATCTGGCATGATACCTGTTGTCGAGAAGATGGGGTCGAATGCAGCATACTCAAGCAAAAGTGGTGCCCAAGGCTGGCGCAACCCGGTCGCTTGCGTCAGTTCACTATACGCGGTCTTACTCATGTATACGACGCTGCGAAGGGAAGAAGCTGAAGCATCAGCTGGTTTGGCTTCCGTTAAGACTCTTTGGTCAATGTGCTGTGGCGTAAGATATCGACTTGACTCGAAAGGCTTGAAGTCTTCAGAGGTGGGAGACTTGATTGTTGATTTCGTTGAAGTCCGCCTGGGCAAGATACCTGAACGGGTCCTGGTGAGGTCGAAGAGGGTATCGATTGAAGAAGTCAGGTCGCGAACGAGATCTTCAAAACGACCTTTATCCCATCTCACCAGCGGCGCCTTCCTATCTCCAGTTGGACGACTTGAGTCGACGAGATGTTTCGAACTTAGCCAGAGAGGTTCGGCTTCAGCAAGTATGTCCTTGATGGTGGACATGATGCTTCCCACTACCTCACTGATTCCAGCTTTGGAAAGAGATTCATCGATCTCTGCCGATTGGTTGGGATCTGACCATTCCAGTCCCCAACTGACAAGACGGTCCTTCTGAATGCGAAGCTTCCGGTGCAGCGCCTTAATTTCCGGGTCCTCCTCATTTTGGACAGGCTCCTTCACAAAGTCGCTCGATTTCTTGGTGTCGTTATACAGGCGACTCAGACGCCGCTGAAACGGCATCTGAAAGCCGCTGATGGGCAAAAAAGATTCCATGGTGAATTGCTGAGGATATGAGCGCTATGGAGCTAAGCCGGGAGGCCAATTCAAGCTCCGGGCATATTAATCCAGCGTTAATTGTCTGGCGGTGCTAGGGGTGAGATTGCTGACGATTGCGATGCGTCGATGATGAGATGGGTTGAATGTCAAGATGGACTACTGGTGTCAGGCTACTGCGGGCCTGGCGAACCGTCGGTAGGTGAAGAAGGGAAGCAAGGACAAGACGACTGCAGGAACGTCTGCAGGGCTGTTCAAATGAAGTTCGATTATTTGGTTGCCTTGCTGAGTAGCGGGCTCTCGGTCATATTGTGGACACGAATTGAGCGTTGGTTGAAGCGTTGAAGGCAGCCGCTTTCGATAACTTCCGCACGTTACGGGATGGGGTTCTGGGAGGGTCCGGGGGAGTCGCGCACGAGTCTCGAGGCTGGAAATGCTGCTGCCTGAAGATCGGCGGGGGCGTTTATTGGTTGAGGAGCAGGCGTCCATGATTGAGCAAAGCGGGGCAAGCGATAGAGGGGAGTGCAAGTAGAAGGTCACGTGCAGGTCCTACGCGTCACACCATCCAGGACTGTGCAATAAGGTAACTTATTCCGACTTATCAGACTTGAAGACATTGAGTGCTCGGAATTGTGTTCAATTATTGCTTTAGCTTTCAGGCACATATTTGCCTCGAGATATCGCCCACATCACTCCTCGTACTTAATGCGGAAAGATGGCGACTTAGCCACATCCCACTTGTCATCCTCATCCGATGGATCACCAAAGATATGCAAAGCATCAATCACGAACCTATACTTCCCAGCCGGAGCAGCCTCGCCATTGGCCAGGAGACCGTTCCATGGGAGAATATTCAGGGCTCTCGGCAGGTACTGGAATGGTGACCCTTGGATCTCACCCAGAACCTTGTGACCCTTGTGCTCCTTGGTGCCTTTGGGAGGGCATGTTGTCATGGGCGTCACGTAAACGCGGGCGAACGGCGTGCCCAAGGCCATGTCGAGGCCGAAAGCCGGCAGGACGTCGGTGGGATCGACCTTGTCACCTGGCTTCGGAATGGTGAAGGTAGTGTTCTCCGCGACAGGCGCCCCATTTTCGTCGGTCGACTTGGTGACCCAGGCGTAGTCGTCACCAAGAAGTACATCGGAATCATGGAGAGATCCCACGATACCCTGGTATGGAAGGCTCAAGGATGTTCCATCGGAGCCGTTCACAGCAATGTAGCCCGACCATACCGGAAGTCGTGTGCCGTCAAGGCCAGTAGGTGGGGTTGGAATAACCTCCACGGTGACTTCCTTGCCTGCGCCGACGCTGACCTTGCTCTCGCTGAACTTGAGTGTTGCACTCTCTTCGACCGGCTCGGGAATACCGGCAATCGGGTAGGGCTCGTCCTCGTAGAAGGTATACCAACTGACAGTCGGCACATTTGTGATCTCGAAAGTCACTTCATCGTCTCCGGTATTCTTGAGGGTGAAGTTGAGTACTTCAACAGCGTTGTCAGTGTCATTGAAGGCAAGGCTGGAAGGTGACAGGATGGTAGTGGCGTATGCGGCATCGTGCACTTGGATGAGGCCACCACCCTGTTGCTGTACGGGAGCCAAGAACTCGTAGAAGGACGTGCCATCATTGAAAAGTTGGGGGTTCGCATTCCCCGAGAGCAGATCTTCCAGCTCAGTCGGATCGAAAGTTCCTCGCACTTGAGCGATCAGAGCCAAGCTGCCTGCAACCAAAGGACAAGCCATGGAAGTGCCAGACAGGACAGCATACGAGCCCTTCGCTACTGGGTATGTCGACAGGATGTTGCCACCAGGGGAGCCAAGCTGTGGCTTGTTGTCGCCCTCGAAAGTCGGTCCCCACGAAGTGAAAGTGCTCAGTGCACCACCAGTGGAGTTGTTGGGGTTCTGGACGAGACTGACTTCGGCATCCTCGTCTTCAGGGTCAACCATAGCGAGGACAACCTCGGAGCCATCATTCAGTGCTTCTAGCCACTCCAGGCCTTGCGCAGCAGAGACCATACCCGCGGCCAGAATGCCCTCAACTGTGGAAACATCAGTGGCAAGGGTACCCGTGGGAACATTGTTCCAGAACATGATGTAGCGAGCTCCGGCAGCAGCAGCGTTCTCGGCCTTCTGGACAAAGGTGCAACTACCGCGACGGATCAACACGATGTAGTCGCTCAAATCAGGCGTGTCCGCAGGGTAAGGATCGCATCCGCCAGCGGGATCAGCAGGATCATCACTTGGCGACCACAGAGGTAGTTCGACGTCAGCCCAAGCAGCAGGCTCAGCAGGCGTGTAGCCGAATTCCTCGGAGTCACCACCATCGATTGTGAAGGCAGAGACTGTCAACAGGCTGGGGGTGACGGTGCTGTCGAATGAGGCCACAGAAAGAATGCCTTTTCCGTTACTAGCGGTACTGGCGTAGAACTGGCCAGTAGCACCTTCGTTGCCTGCAGAGACGGGACATGGGACGCCCTGGTCCACGATGCGAGAAACAGCAACGGCCCATGGATCCTCAGACCATCCAGAAGGGCCGCCAATAGAAGCAGTGATGATATCGGCACCGTCTTCGAAAGCGCGGTTGTAGGCAGCGATCAAAACATCATTAGCTGCCGAGCCACTGCAGCCGAAGACACGGTAAGCACCGAGAGTCGCCTCGGGGGCGGCACCAATGAAGCCATAGGGATTTTCACGAGCAGCGACAATGCCAGCAACGTGTGAGCCGTGACCTCCACAGCTATCACGGAGTATCAGAACATGGTACTTAGCAAAGGCTCTGGTAAGAGATTGACTTACTCCATGGGATCATCATCCGGGACTCCCACATTGTAGCCCGTGTAATCGTCACCAACGAAATCATAACCCATTGCGACAATGCAGCCCTCCCCAAAGCAGCCGTTTCCAAGTGCTGGGTGAGTATAGTCAATCTGTGAGAAGGTTCAGCATCACCCTGCGGTATGCCAGGTCGTCAACAGTTTCACTCACGCCAGTATCAATCACAGCAATCTTGATGCCTTTGCCGGTGATGCCTTTCTTGTGGAGCTTGTCGATCTGTGTCATGACGTGCGGTGCGAAATCGCCCACAGTCTGATTGCCGTCATCTTGACGCTTCTTGAGGTCGCTGGTCTCGACATCGGGCTTGCCAATCCATTCAACCTTTGGCTTGGGAATGCTGTACACTTGCAAGGGCCAGACATTCTTGACGTTTGAGTTGGATTCAGCAATCCTCATGATTGTGTCGTCGGCTTTCTCGACATCGTCCAGGATGACGGACACGCCCTTGAAGAGCTTGTAGTCGAGCTCCATGCGAACCTTGCCATGGCTTTCAACGTCAGAGGAAATGCTCGCGGTGTCCTGTGAGGGAGTCAGTGAATATGTTCCTCGGATGGTTCTACTAGCAGTGTCCTGATTGCATACCTCGGAGTTCTCGAGCTCAAGGATGTAGGCTCCTGGCACAACCCCACGTCCACCCGACGATGGGCGAGCATGCTTTGCTGCCACGAGCGACGAGCCCGTGGCAAGTGTCGCTGTAAGAAGTGTTGAGATCCTCATACTGGGCTACTGTACAGGCAATGAGACGCAAACGAACGCAGCTCAATCGCAATCACTATCCGAGAACGATGAGGATAGAGACAAGAGGATCAAGTCGCCTTATTCTCGAAGCACGGAAGGGGACCTGGGTAATTTCATTTATATCTATTCACACACTGTGACCGGCAGCGCACGTCGGACAGCGATAGATACCCCGGCCAAGCTGTCGCGACTCGGCAGCCGAGCTCGCAGCGTTGCATCGCGCCCACGCGCAGGGATCTCCGTTCCCTGTTGGGAGGGGTGAGCAGATTGGAGATGAGGGGGTTCAAGGACCAATAATCTGATCAACAGACCCGTCCCCAGTCCAATGATGGGCCGATGCGCGTGCGGGCTAGGAGAACGAGATGGTTGAACAGAAGTGCCTTTATGTCGTGTGCGGCAGCTGTTTGCCCCCCATCTAATCCCTGCCAATTTGATGCCCGCCGGAGGGGTGGGAGCAAGCGCGATACTGCTGGGCGACGATGCCGTGAACCGGGATGGGAGCGGTTGGCTGGCTTGGCTCGTTCCTGGGAGCTCTACTAGGCAATACGGGGTGCCGCTCGACTAAGAGAAGCATAACACGGCAGATGAGTGTTGGCTTTTTCAAGCTTATCTTCACCTCGGCCACTAATTAACTTTACGATATGGAAAGATCGTGGAAAGGAAGGACCATGCTCGTGGCTCCTGACTACAGTCGAGAAATCTATGACGACAATGGGAAAGTGCGACAGCGAAATGAAATTTGGAGAACCAGCTCTTGATACCACATGCGAGGAAGGTGGAAGCGGCGAAGATGCAGATTGGGCGAACTCGGAGGCGAACAGGGGTCCGAGGAACGATGTCTTGTGAACATGCGATGCAACCGAGACCGACAGGTGGAATCTCTGGCAGAAAGTGTGCATCTTGCCGCTAGGTGTAAGTCCCATTCCCTGGCACGACGCATCATGGACACTAATGTCCTTCTGCAGGACTGCTGATCCAATATCGCGTTCGCCCTACCAGAAGACACATGCTAATGAGAAAGAGGGTAGACATTCTGGTTGGTGTTTGTTGTTGTAGTGGTGCCGGAGAGCTGATTGATTAACCTGATTGAACGTCCATCCATCGACCTACCTAATTGGGAAGTCCTCCTGGCTGGGGCGCCGGCATGGGGTCCAACTGAGGGAAGGCTTGTTAGTCGCGTGTGCAAAGGACCTTTTACTACTGCGTGGCAAGGGGCAGCAAATGCTTTGCCTCCTGTGCAGGTATGGCTCTACTTTTACGTCTGCCAGCTAATGCGGTTTGCGGTTTGTTCAGGAACCACAGATCTGGGGTTCCGTACGCGTTGAGAGGTGCAGTTCGCTTCGTCTGCATCAGGATGCAATGCAGCAAAACATACGGACAATATTAAGGGCTCTATCATCGCCAAGTAAATCCTTCGAAGTTCTCGGGATTCCGAGGGCAACGCCTCGGGTATCTGTACACCGGTGTCTCCACCGACACAAGATGAGATGAGGATCTGCCTCGCTCATGCTCCAACTGACTATTTCCAAGCTCGATCTTCCGTAAACCGATGACTTAGAGCCTTGGCAAAGCCTGTGGAGCTGACATCCTCAGTCGGCACTCGGCAGCGCAAGAAGCAGGGGTTGGTGAACTTGTGTCTTGAACACTTGCCTATTGTGCGATTGCTCAAGTCGCGTATCTGCTGCTGCACTGCCACTCGGCTTCAGCATGTCAAGCGACAAAACCTGAGTCTAGAGTCATCCATCGGACAGCATGGTCCTTCACCGCATACTTGAGTGACCACGCGGTGACAGGGCTCATGTTGTACCACAACCGCGGGGTCTGGAGGGAAGTTGACTGCAAGTCAGTGAGGAGCTGTCAAGATACTGATCGCATGCCTGGCCAAGCCGTGGCTGGGTGTCAAGTCCTTGGCAGCAGACGCCCAGCTAACCTTGGGGCAGCATATCAAGCGACTCAGCCGAGGAGCAGTCAACGCGAACCCCGGCATCTTCCAAGAACTTCTCCAGGCTTATCTTCCAAGTGGGACGACCGTGCCGCAATGGGGCGCAAGGATAGCTCATCGCCCGTCCGAGCGCTTCAGGATGTCTTAACCCGGCGTGGCGAGAGAGACATGCTGCTGGAGACTGGACTAGACTCGAATGCGACCAGTTGGACAAAAGTCCTGGGAAATATCCAGTTCGAAGATACAGATCTATACATGAGGAGGTGGCGCACCCAACTTGACTCTATCTGGCCGTATCTGTTGGCCTTGTTCATTGCCCTGAGGAGGGTCCGGTCCTGTCGCTGGGCACTTCTGTAGCGCCGGTCGGTCCCTTTTCAGGCACGACGCTCGACCTTCCTGACTGGGCGAGGTCCAGCTTTCGCCATCGGGGGCATGGAGAGAGATACATGGTACTCAACCCCTTTGGTTCCCCGAATCAACCGACGGAGTACCTAGTACTATTGATTGATGATCTTCACGTGAACCGTGCTGCTACTCTTCCTATCATTACTCCAGATTTCCTTATGCTTCTTCACATCGCTTCCTCAGATCTGCCCGTCACGAAGCATCTCGCGTATCTAGACTTACAAAAGCACTCTGGCATCTTTACAAGTCAAGCGTGCTGGTATTTACGTCTGAATTTAAGCTCTTTATAACGTTATATCTCTAAATTCCTAGCATCTACACGGCCAAGCTGCCTTGGAAATCCTCGGCTCCTCATTGGCTCAGCGCCTACAGTGACCCCTTCCCCCTGAAGCCCCTCCGTCAGCACTCAATCTCCACTGTAAACGTGCCTGCTGAGAAATCTAGGCGCAATGTCCGTCGGCACGCATCGGCAATCATCGTCATCAGCTTCAAATAATTTCAGCCCTGCCGTGAAGCATCAACCACCATAAACCGGCCTCGTCTGACACCTTCCGCGTGCAGGACTACCACTTAAAAAAACTCTACGATAAGAACAGTCAGCGATCATGATCTGCCAATCTTGCAGACATGCAATGGTGCGCACTGCGCGTACCGCACTCCGTCCCGCGGCAGCAGCAACCACAACCACAATCCGAAGCTCCCTCTCCTCTACCATCGCAAGACCGATCAAGCTCTCAGCTCCGCGCACCCTCCGCACCTTCACCACAACTACACCTCGATTCTACTCCACCGACGCCGAGGGTTCTTCAATGACTGAGACCGAGTCCTCCATCGCAGACCTTCTCCGATCCAACCTTACCGGACCGATTACACATCTCCTCGTCCAGGATATTTCTGGAGGTTGTGGAAGCATGTACGCTATTGAGGTCACTGCAGAGGACTTCAGAGGAAAGACTATGCTGAAGCAACAGCGTATGGTCAATGCTGCGCTTGGAGAGGTTATCAAGGGGTGGCATGGTGTGCAGATCCGAACTATGGTGCCTGAGGCGTAAAGATGTCCGATGTGTTTGTTGGGCCGTCGCCATACCACGGAAGGAGGCGGCAGTCTCTACGTCACTGTATAAAATGGACAGGGTCACATTGTACAATTATCAAATGGAAGGGGTCAGGACTACTATAGAAACGAGGCATTGGGAGGTCACTTTCTCAGGCGGCCATAGTCTTGATATGTTTGAAAGTGTAATAAATTCTGTACTATTCGACACATTCTGTCTTCCCCGTTCATCCTGACGCCATGAATACACAACCACCAGCAAGCCGAGTCTACCCTCAGTGCTTGATCCCATCCAGTCCCCCAACCGAACAGGCCACCGCAAACAGACCCAGCCAGCGGCAGTACATCGAAACCCAAAGCCAAGAACGCTATTCTAGCAAAACATCATCTTCGAAAGACATCGTCCCATACGGACCTCCATCCTCTCTCATTGTCTTTAGTCCCGGAGGTACTTGAGAATCTCATCACGCTCCTCCGGCGGCATAACCCTCAGGGCATCACGCACACCAGTCCAGCCGGCCTTCTTACCACCGCGCACGAGACTGGCCACGTCCTCAGCCAGTGTCTCGGCCTTGAGGTTGGCAACCTTCTCGCCGATAGTCTTGCGCTGGCTCTCGTACCACTCAACGACTGCCTTGTCATCCTTGTCCCACTCCACGATTCCAGACCAGCTCTTGAGTTGGAGCAGGTGACGGGCACGGAGCTCGACATTGTCAGAGCCACGTTCTTGTTGGGTCTTAGCGAGCGAGCTGGCTGACATGCGCTTGAGGACGAACTCCTCGTTGAGACGGCGGCGCAGGCGCCAGTAGAAGTAGCGACGAGAGTTGACCCATTCCAGTTGGTCACGAATGACACCCTTGGCTTGCATGCGGCCGGCACGATCGTGGAGATCGGCGAATTGGACGGCGACCTGAGCATACACAGGAAGCAGTTGCTTCTCGCGGGCGCTCATCTTCGACTTGACCTCAGCAGCTTGCTCGGGTGTCAGAGACTTGTCTTCGAGCTGCTTCTTGAGCGCAGCATAGGTCTGGTCCATACGGGCCATGGTCTCGAGCTGCTTGTCCTTGCGGTACTTGATACCGATGATACCCTCGGGCTCGAGGACACCACCGCGGGCCTCGGCGTCGGCGTACATCTCCATCATGGTAGGGTTGATGGTAGGGTCAACAACGACCCAAGAGCCACCACGCAGCTCTCCGAAAGGTGGAATGTATACGAAGATGGGCTGCTCGTACTTGACGAGAGCATCGACAATGTACGAACCATACTTGAGCACCTCGTAGTACATATCGCGCTGGCCACCAGAGAAACCACGCCAGTTGGCGAGAATCATCAGTGGAAGCTGCTCGCCATTGTTGAAGTCATTGATAGCCTGAGCTGTCTTGAAGGCAGAGTTGGGGTACCAGACTCCACCAGCTTCGTTGCTAACCATCTCGATAGAATCGGGATTGGCAGGATCAGCAGGAGTGATGTTCTCGACAGAGCGGGTCTCAACAGCGATAACACCCATGGGAATGCCACCGAGACGAGCGCGGCCAACGACGACAGTCTTGGCCCAGCCACCGAGAGTCTCAACGAAGGAGTCCTTGTCGAAGAGACCAGGCTGGAAAGAGCCGTCGTCATCCTCCCTGCCACCGATCATCCACCGCACGTCGTAAGATTGCTTTTGCGGCGGGGTGTAGATGACGTCGCGATCCCAGTCGTCCTTGCTGGGGCTGAGCGGGATGGGACCGTTGCGCACCTCAGGAACAAAGGACAACCACTCAACAATCTTGGCGACACCGGCGAAATCGTCGTTGGCGGTCATGTGAGACACACCGTTGCGGTACATGATTTGAGTGCCACCAAGTTGGAGGTTAGAGGTGTAGACCTCGCGACCGAGAAGGTTGTTCAGGGCAGGAGCACCAGTCAGGATGATGGGCTGGCCCTCGATCTGGACAACACGTTGTCCGAGACGGACGAGGTAGGCACCGATACCAACTGATCGGCAAGTGACCAGGGTGACGGTGAAGATGTCGTTGTAGGCACGGCTGGTACCTCCAGCAATGAGACCGGAGCCGCGAAGACACTCAACACCGAGACCATCCTGCTCACCAATGATGGTCACGATCTTGTGGCGCTTCTCACCCTCCTCGGACACTTCCTCGGTGATGACTGACTTCTCGAAACGCTTCTTGGTCTCTTCAGTAAGGTAGAGGTAGCGGAAGCCGGAGTCCTGTCGAGTCGGGTCGTTCCAGGCAACCTTGAAGTGTGGCATCAGCTCATCAGCCAGACCCAGGCGAGCACCAGAGTTGGCAGACAAGTAGATACGAGGAATGCCAAGCTTGCGAGCGAGCTCAGTGCACTTGTGGAAGAAGTTGTCCTCCTTGGGCCCGAAGGAACCAATCTTGTACGTGATGTCGTTGGCAACAACGATCATCCTGCGGCCGTTGGGGTATTCAGGAGTGCGGGCACGGAAGACCCATCCAACCATACCGCAGCTATTGGTTCCGGATTCACGGTTGACCTCCTCAAGGTTGTCCTTGTCATCGAGGACGAGCTCGGTAAAAGTAAGGCAGTCCCCAACCTTGGGCTGGGTGGCACTGAGGGCCGGCTGGTCCTTGATAGCCATGGTCCAGCTGTTCTGGATAGCCTGGCGGAACAGCTCCGGGAAGTCGTAGACGTACTGCGTTCCCATAAGGTGGGCCTTGTAACGCTTGGGCTGGAGCCAGTTCTTCGTCGGGTAAGGTGTGTTGACAGGGAGCAAGTGCATAGGTCCCTTCTCACGAGTACCGCCAATGCTGTGGAAGATCCACTCACCACGCTCGGACTTGCGCTCAGCGTACATGTCGACATCGGCAATGTAGCCTGAGGTGTTGGTGATGATCACACGGACGGGGTAAGGGGCACCAGTGGTAGGATCCGTGCAGACAATGCGGATCTCACCTTGCGCGACACGCAGACGCCATGCCCTGGCACCGAAGCGGTCAAGGAAGCCTGGGAGACTGGCCTCGACCTCCTGAGGATCGAGCTTGAAGACGGGCGAGAAGTTGATGAAGATGTGGTTAAGATCAGAGTTGTTGTTGCCAATGATCTCGAGAGCATCGAAAATGTCGTTGATGACGCGGTCAGCTTCCGAAATGAGGTACTCGGCAGTCGGGATCTCATCACGCAGACGACCAGGCCTGATCACAGCGCGAGTGAAGTAGCGCTTGTCAGTATCGACAGTCTTTCCGATACCCTCGTAAACGTGGATGTTCTTGTTCTCCGTGAAGACGGGCTTGATGTTGAACTTGTTAAGTCTCGCAAGCTCGAGCTGGAAAGCCAAGGCGGGCTCGATGTGACGGATGGAGTCATCTTCGAGGTAGTTGGGTCCGCGGAAAGTGAAGTATCTGGGGTATGATCCGTCGCTGTGGCCACAAATGAAGGTCAGGCGACGGACGTGGCGAGCAACCAGCTCCTCCCTGAATTGAGCAACAAGTGGGAGGATGCGGGACATCATCTCCTGATCGCTGGAGCTCTCTGCATCACTGACGGCAACGTTGAGTACCGACGACAGCTCCGAAGTGTCCTTCTTTGACAGCGTGGCCGGGGCGTTCGGGCGCCTGCGGTTGACAAGGTCGTCCTTGAGCTTTGCGGAGCCAAGGCCACGCTGATTCTGCTTCTGGTCGAAGCCCAGGACCTCAAGAGCCTTCTGGAGCATCTCCTCGGCGTCATCAATGTAACGACAGGGGACGATCACACCCTTTCGGGTGGGCTCCTCCTCAGACTTGGCTGCCAGGTACGACATATCGCTGACAGAGTGAATACGGCTCATGCCCATAGTGCCCATCTCGCTAGCTCCGGGCGTACCAGGAGTGGAGGGGGCAGGGGACTGGATCGGGACGCCGAATTCGGTTTGGCCAATCTTGCGAAGGTGGAAGTCCCAAGAGATGAATTGAGGCTTCTCGGTCTCGTCGCAGTGGTAGTCAATCTTCTTGACAACGTACGCACGGTAGGCACGACGAATGTAGACCTCAAGAGAGGCGAGGTTGACCCAGGGGTCCTCGTGCGCAAAGAATCCGGTAAGGACATCGAAGACCGTGTACTTGGAATCAACGACCTCCTTGATGACATCGAAATTGGGCTCACGGTGGTCCCAGCCAGACTCGCCATAGCGAGACTCAATGACGGAGGAGCGCAAGATGTGCTCGAGCTGAGCGGTGCGGTCTTCCAGAGACGGAAGAGAGCACTGAATCATGATCTCGCGAGCCTTGAGCGACACCTTAGAGGTAAAGCGCGACAGCTGGAGCTCGGTGAGCTTGCGCAGAGTCTCGCGGAGGTACTTTCCGATGTTGCCGACATTGGGCTTGTTGGGGCGGTACTCTTCAAGAATGGCCACAATCAACAGGCTCTTGGCGCTAACACGGCTGTGGGACAGGACGGTCTGAACAACAGTCTGGATGTCCTCCTTGTGCTGGTCACGAAGAGTAAGGATAACGCTATCCTCTTGAGGCTGTTTCGTGAAGAGCTTCTCGACTTCCCAGTACTTCTCGAGGAGGCCACGAATGACATCGAGCTCGCGAACTTTGGGGCCTTCGGCGTACATGTTGAGGACGTCGGTAAGGGGAGCAAGCGTGACCTTGAGTGCGGCAACGTCGCTTGAAGGGACGTTATCCTCAAGGAACTTGTTGAAGGTCTTGCTCAAAGCCTTGGCAGGGAATTCGCTGTGCCTGGAGCGGGCACGCTCAACGACCTGGGTCAATTGAGCATCGAGCTTCTGCGGCATGCGAGCGTGGAAAGCGGCGAATTGTGCGTTCCACTCGCTGTATGGGAGCTCAGGGTCGCGGAGGACCTCAATCAACTCCTTTAGCGTCGACGCCATGATGACAGAGTTATCGTAGCCGTCAAGAATGCTGCTCAGGACCTTGTACAGCACTGAGAAGCGTTGCGCAGGCTTGGTACCAACAACAACCGGAGGACCGATCTGAGGGAGCTTGTCAACGAAGGCCTGAGCCTGCTTAACGCGGCTAGGGTCGTCAAGGGCGAGGATCCCGAGAATATCACCCGCCTCGAGGGTGGCACCGGGCTGCTTAATGAGCTGAACGATGCCGTCCTCCTGGGCAAGCAGAGGCATGTACATCTTCATGACCTCGACCTCGGCGAAAGCCTGACCGGCCTTGATGTGAGAGCCGTTCTCGACAGCATACTTGACGAGCTTGCCGGGACTGGGAGTGCGAAGCTGAGTGGGGTCGTTCTCCTGCTCAAGAAGGCAGGTCTTGGAGTCGACAGACATGCGAGTGGCGCCGACCTCCTCCTTCCAGTAGACGTTGTGGCTGTGACCATCGAGAAGGATCAGGAGGCCGCCGTCGCTGAGTGCGCGAACACCGACGGTGCAGCGAGAACCGTTGATGAAGAGATGGTAGCTGTCCTGGCTGGCACGTGTAGCCGTGAACTTGTAACGGTAACCTTCATAAATGAAGTCAATTGTGAAGACCGTCTTAAGTATGTCCTTGGAAGGCACCTGTCCCTTCTCCAGGCCAGAACGGTATTCAGCCATGCACGCCTCACTGGCGATGTGAGCCTTGGTAGTGGCACCGCAAACAACTGCGAGCATGGTGTCGGGGCGCTCAGCGGTGAGACGCTTAGAGATCAGCTCATCGAGCCATCCAGTTGAGATAGTGTTGTTTTCGAATGCGTCGGTCTCGAGGAGCTTGATGAGGTACTCGACAGTGGTTCGGAAATCACCACGAATGCTGAGTTCCTTCAAGGCGACAACCATGTGCTTCCTTGATGCTTGACGGTTCTCACCATAGGCGAAAATGTGACCGAACTGACTGTCTGAGAAACTGTGAATACCACCTGCGGTTCCAACGGAGAAGTAACCCCAGACGTTGGAGCTACTGCGGAAGTTGAGCTCGTGCATCACACCGTTCGAAGGCTTGAAACCCTCGCCAGGATCCTCAGAAGTGATTCGACAGGCTGTGGTGTGACCCTTGGGAACCGGGCGGCGCTGCGTCTGCTCAGTGCCTTCAAGCTTGAATTCGAAGTCGATCTCGCTGGAAGTCTTGGGGTCGACGCCGTACAGCAAGCGAATATCGCGGATGCGGTGGAGCGGCACACCCATAGCAACCTGAAGTTGGGCAGCGGGCAGGTTCACGCCACTGACCATTTCGGTTGTGGGATGCTCGACTTGGAGACGAGGGTTGAGCTCGAGGAAGTAGAACTTGTCGTCTTCGTGTGAGTAGAGGTACTCAACGGTACCGGCGGAAACGTATCCGACGAGGCGACCAAGACGAACGGCAGCCTCCTCCATCTTGCGGAAAGTATCGGGACGGGCGATAGTGACGGGCGCTTCCTCAATAATCTTCTGGTGACGTCTCTGAACGGAACAATCACGGCCGAAAAGCGAGATGTTGTTGCCGTACTGATCAGCCAGAAGCTGGACCTCAAGATGACGTGCATTGCCGGCAAGCTTCATGATGAAAATGGGGGAGCCGGGAATCTCGCTTGCGGCAGCCTTGTAAAGCGCCTCAAAGCCATCCTCGGAATCGGCCTTGCGGATACCCTTACCGCCACCACCCTCGGAAGCTTTGATCATGATTGGGAAGCCAATCTCCTTCGCCTTCTCGAGACCCTCCTCCCACGAGTTGACGCAGCCCTTGGCGTAGACATCATCAGGTACTGTAACGATGTCGTTGTCGTCGATCTCGACCTTGTTGACGCCGGTTCCAGACCAAGGAATGCAGGGCACTTCGGCGTGCTGTGCGACAATAGTGGATGAGATCTTGTCGCCGAGCGATCGCATAGCTGATCCCGGGGGACCGATGAAAACGATCTTCTTGGGAGAAGCGGCCAGAGACTCGGGAAGCTTCGGGTTCTCGGATGCGTGACCCCTAGAGATCGTGTTAACGGCTGGTCATACCAGAACAGAGACATTGGAGCACTCACCATCCTGCCCACACGGCGTGGACGTCCATACGCTCAGCAATATCGACGATCAGCTCGACATTGGCGTAGTTGTGGTTGTTGGTGCCGCCGGGGACTTCGACGTAGTGATCAGCCATGCGAATGTAGTCGGCGTTGGCTTGAAGATCCTCAGGAGTCGCCATGACTGTGAAATGGATGGCCCTCTCGTCGCCGAAAACCTCGTATGCCCATTTTCGCACCGATCGGATCTCCTTAACGGCGGCAATACCGTTGTTGGCAATCAGAACCTAAGCAAAGTCAAATCATCAGCAAATTGTTCAAGGCTGCAAGTCCGCCAGCCAGTCGGGGGCGCTGGCATCGGCATTGGCAGCCGAGCACAGGGCTGCCAATGACGCTCGAAGGGAAGCTCACATTTGTGATGACGGTGTGGCCGTCATTCTCGGCCACGAAGTCCTTGACCTTGCTCGAGGGAGCATTGGAGAGACGGTTACCGCCAATGAAATGGTCGGCAATCTGGTGACGCTCGGCGTATGAGGCGCGGCCATTGGGGGCTGACCTGCCGTTGACGCCGTTTGTGCTGTCGGCCATGATGATGTATTATGTGTGGGTCGGGTGACGAAGAGCGGGATCGGAAGAAAGAGAGCTATCGTCGTATCGTGAGAGCTGGGGGATGACTCTCAGGTGGGCTCTGGTGAAAGTAGCCTGCTTCGTAAAGGATGAGGGCGTTGTGAAGTGCCTCTCAAGCTGTGTCTGCAAATCTCTGACTCGTCCTGACTTCTGGGGGGAAGGTAGGCCGAGGAGAATGACACAAGCGAAATCGCTGGAAGGTCGTGTCTGGCTTTCAAGAGTCCTGCGCTCGGAGGGGGGAAGCTACAGGAAATCGAAGCAGAGCAAAGCAGCCAAGTACAGCAATTGTCGCAAGAAGATTAGGGATGAAGAATTGGTCTGAATGAAGCGAAAGGAGAATCAAATCGTCGTGGGTACGTCCCCTGGTTGTCGACAATGTCTTAGCGGAGTGGAAGGGTCTGTTGGGGCACGAAAAAAGATCAGCTTCCTGGATCGCCTGGGTGGATAGATTCCCCGGTCAGCGACGCAGCTTCAGTTGCTACTAGTGGCAGAAGTGGCGGCAACGGATCCCGACGAGGGTGCGGCACAAGGGAATCCCGAGTACGGTCTAAGTTGAACCGGGGTTGGGGCCTGGTGGCTTGCTCGAGGAAAAATATTGACGAGGCCAGAGCTGGTACCAGCTTCCTGGCTCCCCTTTTGATGCCCATTCTATGCCCATTCTGCGAGACTGTGGGTTCTCTTTGGTGCCTGAAGGTGTCCTTAGGCTGTTGATGTTCCTGACCAGCCTTGGAGCTCGAAGAAGCTGACGCCGAAGTCCGGGACAGTGGATAGCCAGGAAGTTCTGCCACATTGCACGAAGCTGGAGCCGGGTTATTGGACTTGACTTACATTAAGAAAACGGCAAAGGGAGTCTATAGTGGCCCGATGCAATGCGACAGATGCTATGAAGTCGGCGAAGGGGAGAGATAAGGATGGAATGTGAAGCTGGATGACCCTCGAAAAGGTGGGATGTCCGGGGTTCAAGTATGATCTTACTCCCTTGCCGTGCGGCGTTTTACGGAACCAAAGAGCAGAATCTAAGAACCAAGCTGCGGAGGGTAAGCTCAAGGTGTGAGCGGTTTGAAGCCGAAGATAATGCACTGTCAGACCAACACAACCACCGCAAACAGCTTGGGATCTCGAAATGGATCCCGAGATCTGAAGCTCTCGCGCTGGAGTGGAATTTTAGTCCCGGGCCACAGCGGGAAGACGCGGCTGCTGCAGGGCTGTTGCAGGGAACGCCAGGGCTCCAATGGTCAGACGGGTGCCCTGTGCTGCAGTTTGCTGCAACCTGCAGGTAGGGGCTTTGAGTGGATGCATGCTGCGGGTGTCCCCACCAGAATTCAGCGTGTGCCGGGGCCCGCTGGTGGCTGACCATGTCACGGTTACACGTACTTTTGCGGGAGGGGATACAAGCGCTACGTCAACGCACTTGGCGGCCAGCCCCAGCAATTGCAGTCTTTTGGGGCAGCCCAAGGGTCCACCTGGCACTCCATCATCCCCTGAGCTTCCCAGCAAGCAAGCAGAGCCTCCGTACCAGCAGCGCAGCAATTCGCGCTACACACACCAGGACCACTGTGTTCGGAGGGTTTCGCAAATTGTAGCGCTTTGGCCAGAATTTGGTGGAATCTTGTTTTGAAGCCATCGTTGTCATCAAGGCCACGATTGGAGCACACCGCACTGTCCCCAGGACACCTCAGCTGCTCAAGCTTTGATGGCTTCCCCCCGGTCCACTCACAGGGTCCCCAATGCGCCCCCACTAACAGGGTGGCTCGCATGCATCGTTGGAGCTTCTATCGATAACCGATCGTTGAGACCAAGGAGATTCCGACTGCTTCCAGCTGGCACTCACCCTGTCAGGAGCAATGTACCTGCGTAAAAGTGCTCCTTGCTGACGGTTTCCTTAAAAATTGCGGCTTCACTGGGTGAGACGGTAGAAGCCCATCCGTACCCGGCTTAGAAGAAGTGCAGAGAGTTGCGCCCCCATCTTCCTCCCTTTTCCCGTGGCGCGACAAGGTGGAATGTATAATTTGTGATCTTATCGTCCTGTATCCCAACCTCATGTCAACGCGGCGCGACCCTTCAGACTCGTGGTGTTGCAAAGCGCTCGGTCAAACGGACGGCTAGCTGCCACAAAGCCAAGACATGCAATGGTGTCCAACGATAAGCCTGGTCATCAGTAAAGCTCGACTGCCACTGATCCCTGGACAAGAAGGCAACTAAATTGATTGCCGGCTCAAAGCTCATCCCAATTGTTGAGATTGGAATGTCCCCACACGGATCGATCTCGCGAACCACGCCTTACCATTTCAGGCACCTTACCCTGCAGTGTCAAGCACTTTACCTTCACGAACACGACGGGGTGGAAATCTCCATTGGAAGGTGTTGACTGCGAAGTTATTTATATTTTGCTCTCGGTCCGATGCTTGAGGACACCCTCAGATCTCAGACCTAAGCAAGGCTTCCGAATACTTTCTGAGGCTGCCTTAGCAGTGTCTGCGTTCCCTCAGCAAGCTCACTTAACACCACGTACTGCCTACATACCTAGGTAGGTGAACACGAAATTCTTCAAGAACCAAAATGGGCTGTGTTGTGTACTATATGTACCGGTATATGCTATATCTACGCATCCTTCTCTTCTGGCTCCAAAACAAATGAAAAATGTCCGTAAAGATAGTTCCTTAGCAGTACCTGTGGGTATGCTTTCGTTCAACCCGATCCTCCTCCTCCGTCCCGTGGGAATATTATCACCTCTCTGAACTTCGTACCACATTGGAAGTCCGTTCCCTAAGCCGCGCTCATTGCGCGATGCCATGAACAAAAGAAATGCCGTGTCTCGTGAAAGTACTGGTATCCATAAACACCGTATGTCCCCCTTGAATGCAAAGTGTAGGCGTGTCTCGTCTCTCCTTCGCGGAGGACAGAGGCCTACACCAGAAAGTAACCCAGATCCAAACGCCACACCCCGAGCCGTGAAACAACATGCAAAAGCCATGAGTAGGCCACACGACCTAGTATGTCTCGCCTAGGTCGCTCAGTTTACGACCGTTTGCTGTGCTAGGCCTGCTAGTGACCGAGGGCCCAGTGCTTGTCCTTCTGCCTGCACCGCCGCCACTTTGTCGGCGGCTATTGGGCATAGGAATAGCACTTTGAACACCGCCCTCAAGGTCGAACTTAGAGTAGGTGCCGCGGCGACTTGGCGTCCGGAATTCGCTCTCATCCTCTTCTTCCAAGTCGATGTGGCTGACGCTGGCTGAGTGTCCATGCATCGACCCTCCAAGTGATGACCTCGGTCGGCCCATTGGCGTGCGTGCACCAGAAAGTGAAGAACGAGACATGGGCCTAGGAGGCGGCACCATATCAGTCCGGGATGACGGGCGGGCATATGATGACATACTAGCTCGCGAGCTTGGGCGGCTGGCATCGGAGTCTGGGTTACGGTTCGGAAGCGGGCCGAAAGATAGGCGACTGATCCCTGAGGTACTAAGTCTGGGAACGTGGCTTGGCTTCGGCATAGTCGTAGTGTTAGGGTTCGTGGGTGTGGTGTCATCGCCCGCGACTGATGATGAAGCTGTGGACCCAACAGTGCGCTTCCGTGATCGAATAGTAATCGAGGACGGCATCGTAGTTGTGCTTGAGTTGAAGTCAGTACGCGGAGAGGCACGTGGCGGAGTGTGAGTTGGTGCAGGAAGCTTCGAGCGCGCTGAGTGCACCCGAGCCTCCAGTCGTTGCATTTGCGCCGTAAGTGTTCGAATGTGAGAAAGTGAGTTGGAGGCTGGCAGCTTGTGTGTTCCAGGGCGGACGTTGCGGTTTGCAGGTGTTCGCAGCGGTGCTCCTCCTGTCGAAGGACGTCCACCGGCAGGGCGTGCTGAGCCAGGGAATCCCTTTGCCTTGGGCTTTGGTGTTGCGCCAAAGTCTGCTGAAGGTAGGCGGGACTTCCGAGCTGTCGAGTTTGCACCAACAGCCGAAACCCTTGCAGTGGCAGGAGTTGCTTTCGGCATGGGTGCAGATGCATCTGACATAGGTGGAGATGGAGGATCGTGGACTTCAGCCTTGGTGTCTGGTGGCGTAGTAACCAGAGGCGAGCTAGCAGTCGAGTCGACATCGCCCTCTGTGTTCTTGTCGAATGTGGGTGAGCCAAGCGCCGAGAGATCCGTGGAGATGGTCGATAAATGGCGTGCCTCTTGCTTCTTGATCTTGTCCTGAAGGACCTCCGTCTCGATCTTGAGGTCAGACAGCTCCTCCTTGAGGCGCTGTGTCTCGATACGCAACTTCTCTCTCTCTTGCTCGCCGATCTTGATTTCCTCTTCCATCAATACTGCGCGCTCGATAGCTTGGTTGTACTTGGACTCCAAGTCCTCGAGTGAAGAGGTTGTGTTGCGGGCTTGTCGCTCGAAATCATCGTTCGCTACCTCGATATCGCGGAGCTTGTGTTGCAGCGCTCTGCTAGACTCTCGCAACGTTGTGATCTCCTTCTCGAGCGCATTCTGCTGCGTATTCGCCTCGGCCTTGGATTCTTTGTATTTGCGCTAGCATATGACAGTAAGTACTCTGTATAGACGCAAGCAACCGTGGAGTGAGCTCATACCTTCCACTCCTCGCATTCGAACCCAAGCGTCTCAGCGCGCTCTTGCAATACTCGCTCTTGCTTCTCGGCGCGGTCGATATCCTTTTCGAGCTCCTGCTCAAGCTCGCGGCTGGACTCGCGAAATTCCGCGAGCTCGGACTCCAGCTGCTCGTACTGAGACTTGTACCAAGATACGGCATCCTCGAGACTTGTCGCCTCGCCTGGCGGTGAGGAGGGCGGTTCAGCCATTTGCACGACTTAACCAGGAACAACCGGTTTATGAAAGCAGAGATGCGTCGCGGTAAAGTCCTTGGATCTGATAGTGTCGAATGTGTTCGAAGTTACCCGACAAGACCAACTCGGGTGAGCTGTGGCCTACCAACAAAATAGTCAACAAACTTGGAACATCTCACATGCCAGCGCAAGCCTATAGTCGCACGTACAGGTTTCGCTCAGCAAGGTCTGTCCAACCTTCAGATCATTCGAAAATGACTGAATAACGTATCGCGCTTGGTCCAGGGGCTCGGGGTTTGGAAAAGTCGCTCGTCGTTCGTTTATGCGCAAACGAAGAGGGAGGGGCGGGCGGTTGTCGATGTTGTCGTCGTTGTCGGTGTCGAGGTCCGGTTCCGGATCGAAATGCTGTGTTCTGTTGTCGTGAGTATTGTCGAATGTCGCCGTTGCCGTTTGTCGGAGCCTCGGTGGCTTTGTCGTCGTTGTCGCAAGCGCAGTCGTGAAGCGCCGTGATGTCGGAGGGATGTTTTGGCTCGTGATGGCCGTTGATGCGCCAGGACCCGTTGATGCACCGTCCCTCCTGTCTCCTGCGCCGTCATGGGTGGCTATGCCGGATGTGGGCTAGCGTGTTGCAGCCATGGGCAACAGCCACAACACTCCACTTCTGGCGGTTTGACACGTCACGTGACCACATCGTGCTTAGAATACAGACTCCCAAGCTCACAAGAGCAAGAACATAAATAAGTCTTTTGAGCTCTAGGGAGGTTGTTGTGAGTTAGCAATGCGCATGTGCGATACAGTGAAATGTGAAAGAAGAGTTGATGCATTTCTAAACGTGCTACTACATTCCTGATGCAGACTAACATGCCTCATGATACCGGTCCTGGTCCTGAACGCCACCGTCCATTCATGAGAATACCATACATGCGCGCTCTCGAAATCACGTATCCATCATAACCGCCTGGGCGTGCGTGTAGAGCTCGCCGAGGCGATCACAGGCGCGTACCCCTTCCTCTCCAACTCGCTCTGCCCCTTCGCGAAGCCTCACTGACAACGCCAAAGTTGTGCAGCCTCTCACCAATCAAGTACGCCTCATCTCGAATCTTGGATGACCATCCTTGGAGTATCACCACTGCCATCGCCAAGTTGCGCATCATTAGGGCTAAACAAGCTGCCAGTGGATAAGATGCACGGTGGAGAATTGCTTGACGTGCCAGCCAAGCAGCGTTTTCTGCTTCTGACTGAATTGAGAGCACACTGCCGGCGTACTTCTGAAGCAGCACTGCCTTGATGACCAAGTCTGTGATCATGGGCGGTCCGAACACTGCAATGCAACCGACGACAAGGCCGGGCACGACGAATGCTCGCGTCAATATGGCAACGTCCGGTTGTAGCCAGCCACGCCGAAGCACGGTTCGCACAGCTGCGGCTAAACGCGTGTGCCGGAGAAGCGAGGTGACCAACTTTGAGCCAAGCTTCATGTAAAGAAGTCCCAAAGTCCATGCTTGCATGACCCTGATGGTGTGACGGCCTTCGATGGAGAGATCATCCCTCGAAGCTTGAATCGAAGCAGCCGTGGGCGGATGCAGATAAGTATGAAGGGGCATGGCCACATACAGCTCCATGAGACCTGATAGCAAAAGTGGGAAGAAAATGAGCAGACAAAAGTAAGCATAGACCAACTTCGCAGCCCGCATGACAGCGGTGGCAAGTTGTGATGCCGCATGGCCGCCTCTGGCGGAAGCTCCAATCTTCCTTAGATATCCTAGTGCCGATTGCCAAATAGACTCGGCATGGTAAACACCATAGGCAAGGGAACCGAGCAGATAAGTTCCAATGCTGAAAGCGTAAATATCGTTCGTTCTGACATACTCGGGGATCAGAGACTTGAAAATTGTCCTTCCGAGCATGAGAGGAATGATAGTCAAAGCGACGCCCGTAACTGCCGCAAAGATCCAAATATTCAAAATGAAAAGGAACACCCGCACTCTGAAATGTGGGGGGATGTACACAAACTGGTACTGTTCCGATGAGTACAGATCGTTCTCCTCCTTCCTGTCTTTGCGATAGTTACTCTGGTACACCGGAAGGAAGACGCGCTGACCCTTGGGTATCTTCACACGATCAGAAGCCGGCGCTCGAACGAAATGCCCCTCCTCGACCAGCTGACCTGACTCAACTAGCTGGGCCTTCTGACGCCTCATGGCATCCATTTGGCGTGGTTTGAGCCTTGGTCCAGGTTTGGCATGCCCTCCAGTGAAAGTATCTTGCCAAGTCTTGGGAACCACTTCGTTATCCCCACTGATCTCTAAGAACAACTTCTTGAAAAAGGGCGCAGACTTATGAGGTGAGTCTTCAGCCAGTTGGAGCTGGCCCTCTTCGTCGATGCGCCGCTCTCCAAAGAGGAATAGAGTTAGGTGCAATCCGCGAGCACACTTCCGGAACCACCACGTGTACATGGTATGCAGCCCGTCGCTAGGCCTGAAGAACTTGACGGCGAGCGGCATAAGGAAGTTGTAGAACAGCAGATCGACAGGGAACTCTAGGATGGGTTCGTTTGATGAATAGTGAATCGGCAAAACCGATGGCATTGACCAAGACAAGCCCCAAACCACTCCACCGAGGCATACAATGACCAGTGCTCCATAGACGAAGGCCGAGAAGAGGATTTTGCGGAGCTGTGTTGTGAAGTTTCGCTCAAGGACGTCCCGCACGGGATGAAATTCGGGGTCATCCGGGTCTCTGATAAAGTCTGTTCATTTGGTCAGCCTATGTTTGTATAGCGGCAGAAGAAAACGTTACTTACACAATACCCCAGGTCTCATAATCTTTCGACACATCGAGACGAAGAGAGCGAAATGGAACATATAGCCAGTGCCCACGAACCAGTGAACAAATATCGACGTCAACGGATAATTATAGGTGAAGATCGTTCGGGATCTGAAGGTAGCACCTCCGAAGAGAGGTAGAAGGGCGGCATCGAGAAGCAGGCCACAGTAGAGGGGGAATACAAGCATCTCAATGCTAATGATCAAGATCACCTTCACGATGCCACTGGCTTGGTGAAGTGTCTCAATAAAGCCAGCTTCCCAGGCCTGCATGATGCTACCACGCGGAAATTGTGCTCCACGCTTCAAATACATCGCACCGACCACGAACACTGTCGCATAACCCGCAAGGATCGCCCAAAATCGATCGGAACCGGGCCAGTATGCCAAGGCAGGGTCAACGACTACCGGTTGCTCGATGTCGCTGAAGTCAAGAACCCACGAACTCGGGTCTGCGATACGCTTGGTGACGTTTGTTGCCACTTCAGCAGCAGTGCTGGCCGTGTTTGCAGCCATGGCGTACGTTACGTTGCCAGCCAGAAGACTTCCAAAGCCATTGTCTACCATGGAGAAAGCAGTGACGACGTAGCCTTTCACAGATAGGAGAGCATCGTGGCTCACAGCTGAGAAGGTCTTGATCTCCGAGGCAGATGTTGGGAAATCAAGGAAGAGGCACTCGAGAACACGGGAGCCTGCGCCGGTCCAAAGGAGCCATGAACCCTTGCGCGCCGCCAGTACATGTTTCGCTATTTGTCCGCCAATGGTGCTCGTGAAGATGTCGATGAGATTGATGACGAACCACGAAACCAGTCCTGCAAGACAAATTGTGGCATCCTGGATGAGCTTGGATACCTCGAATAGCATTCTTGCAAGTCTCATCGGGTTTGCAACGATCCAGATGCTCAGACGACCAATGTTGTAGGGGAAGAAGATGCAGGCAAAGATGGTAACGGTAACCAATACGGCACAAAAGATCGCGTTCTGGAACAGGCCAGCGAGGGGGCCGCGCATACCGATGAGCTCCATCACTCCCTCGAAGTCCTCAAGATCCTCAATGGCCTCGGGATCCATACCGCCGCCAGGGGCAAGCACTTCGATCTCAGCAGCATCGGCTTCCTCTTCCTCAGGTACGACTGGTTCCACCTCCTCGTCAGCCCATTGCTCTTCGACCAACACATCATCAGCTGCTGGGACAGCCAGGTCTTCCTCGGCAAGTTCCAGGAGCTGCTGCTCGCCCAGACCGCCCCACATGAAGTCCGCGACTCTGTTGTTGAGACGGACGAGGATGTTATTCTCTGCCGGAAGCTGCACTGGATGCCTCAGTTCAATGGCATGAGTGTCGGTCTCATCAGCGATGTCAATGTCATCGATGTGAATAGAATCGGCATCATCTGCATGCCTCTGCGTGGTTCGTGCGGGCGGACCATCATCCAGGCCGGCATCCTCATGACCAACTGAGCCCTCGTTCAATGATGTCCACGCTGAATCTGGACTGCCTGGCTCAGCTGGGACACCAGTTGGCGAAGGATGTATGTCAAGTCCCGTAGCTGCATCTTCGCGCGAAGGTGTCTGCCCAGGGCGCGCTTCTGCCGGCAAGGCGGCGAATGACCAGCTGTTATTGCCCAACGGGTTGTTCTGAAATGATGGCTGTGGCCCGTCCGAAACTGCTCTTGCTCGAGATGGGCCGGCCCATGAGCTTACGAATGAGTCCTCTGATTCACCAGGAGCATTTGGGCTCCCAGGCTCCCATCTTTGCTTTCCTTTCGACGCGTCAGGTATACTGGCACCAATCTGGGTGCGGCTGGGGGACTGCTCGCTGGAGGTCGGGGTCAGCGCAGCCGTTGAAGAATCCTCTTCTGACGTGGAGCTCTGTGGACGAAGGGCTGAAGGACCATCCGAAGGCTCCAGGCTTTGGCTGCCACGTTTAGTTACCTCCACCCAGTAGCTCAATTTCTCTTGAAGTCCTTCTTCTTCAATGATTTGCAAGACACGAGACTTATCGCCTCCGGCTTCGCGGAAGATCCTCATGTAATCATTAACACTTGCCGACTCCCGACGGTCTTGGGCAGCGACAACGTTTCCAGCCTCTTCCTCAGTTGCGACTGGTGCTGGCAGAGGGTCCAACGGATTGTCATTCAGAGGCTCTGTTGGTGCATGCGGCAGGCTATCCCCGTCTGAAACTTCTGCAACGACACTACCAGCAAGAGAATCGTCCTCATCTTCGTCCTCATCCTCGAGAGTGTCTGCATCGGAGCCAGTCGTGGAAGAAGGTGTTTGCACGGGTTCGAAATGTAGCTCTCGTTCGATAGCTGGAACTGGTACGACCGCGAGTGGCTGTTCATCACGAACTGGCGCCTCGTTCTCAGGCTCGGCAAAGGCCGCACGCATGTTGATCTCGGGCTGCTGTTGCACAACGTAGTCGCGGACCAGAATCACCAAGATGAAGCAAACAATCACTAGCACAGTGATGATCTGTCCTTCCAGAACAGTGGTGATAGTACGGTTGACAGTCTGGTTAGGCGTCAAGGTCCGTAGGAACTGAACGTCTCCCAGGAGGGTGGAGGTAGGGTTTGCAGAGCCGTTGGGTGGGAAAGGGGTCTCGTGATGTCCCTCCGAATTTTGACGCTCGATCTTGAAAGGGCCCAGGAGGATACGAAGCAGAAAGTCGGATAGACTTTGACCTGTCATGGCGTTCAGCAGAGCTTCAGCAGACACGCCAGATGTCGTGGTCGGGATGAATAGGGGGCTTGCTGGACAGGTCTCCATACCTAAGATCGTCGAGGAGAGCTCGATTGTGGCACCAGCAGACTCATTGACTCGGGATAGGATCGACGCACTTCCGAATCCCTCATCGCTCACCCAGAAGAGAAATGACCAGACCGCTCTCATAACGAAGGGCAGCCAACAAATCCAGACGCTGATGGCGAGGATAGCGCGCGCCCAGCTCAGGACGTTGCGAATGATGTATCGTGTCATATGTTGTAGAAAGACATGAATGGGTAAAGTCTGTGGCATGTTCGGCGCATAGAGTTTGGTGAAACGAAACGAGGTCTTGCAAAGCTCGCAGTACTTCTTCTGGGAGTGGGAAAGCCATTCCATCAAGCACTCTTGATGGACATACTTGATGCTACCACTGCATTTGCACGGGTAGAACAAGGGCTCATCGGGGGTTCCCTCTCCTCTGCATATCCGACATATTGCAAGAGTGGCATCGGATGCCTGAAGTCCTGTGCTCCTGGTCGATGCTGCCAGGGTCGGCCGATCGTTTGGAGATGTTGCCTCGACCGGAGGGATATCGGTTGCGCCGGGTTCCATCATGGGCGCATGCCCGATGATGTCGGGCTCGTCCATGCCTCGAGCCGCGTTGTTAGCTGAAAACGACAGTAACAAAGCCCTCGCCAGGGCGACTGCGGATGTGAGGCGTTATCTTGACCATGCGTCGTCAAGCTCGATAGTCGCCATGTGCTCGCGGAGTGGCTTTGGGCCTTCGCGGAAGTCGCGTGGCAGTGCTGACAGGATTTGGAGTCGTTCGGTGACTGGTCGAACGTGTGCTTTGTTGTGCAGGAAAGTTTTGGCGAGGTGATCGCTGCTGTTGGGAGATATGTGTCGCCAGATGACCGCAAGGTATGGCAGTTTGGGGGGTTGGATGGGGGAATAGGTTCCTGTCCTGTCCAGATCTGGTGGGCGGGTTTTTGGAACTGCAGTGAGGCGACCGACATCGAATGCAGGCGGACAAACCCACCGTGCGTTCGCCCACTAAGATACAGTGGAAGGGTCGGCCGCCAGGGGACTTAAGGTTGCTAAACAGCAGCATCTAATTCCACCAGCATCGGGCTTGATCAGTCGCCTTCCATCTAGCAAACTTGTGGAATGGGACTTTGTTGTAGAGAAGGACATCAGAGATATTGTATTAATTTCGTTATTTTGGCTACCTCCGTGGGTTATCTTGTTCGGTGAGGCACCCAAGGTGTTGACTTGAGGTTCGTGTTGACCTGACACGGCCTACTTACCCTAAACCAACTTTTCGCTTCCCAAGATGTGAGCTCCCGAAATCTACCTTATCTGATGGAGAAGATTAATTAATTTCACTCCTGGTTCTATGGTAAAATAGTAACAATTCGAAATTTATTTTCTAGATAGACGAACATAGCCAGTTGGGGCATTGGCTCTTTGATTCCTAGACTCTGGGATGGTGTAGGGAAAGCGTATCTTGAGCTCTATGACTACCTAGGTACGACCTAAGCCGGATCACCGTCATTCTGCCTCGAACGTGCCGATAGTGATTTCTCAACATCAGCAATTCTTGTGTGCCTGAATCGGCGATGTTGCTGTCAGCTTTCTTGGCAAGACCAAGACTTAGTTAACAGTTGATTAGGTGTCTGTAACCTTAACTTAGGTTATCTTAGTTCCGATGAGTGCGCGGCCAAGAACCGCTCAGCTACGTATCTTAGCTAGGGCGCCAAATGTTGTAAGGCACCGAAGCGTCCTTGATCCTGCTGAATTGAACATTCGGTCATTTAAGCCTATCTCTCAGATGCGATGCACGGCTTTCAAATGCGTAGCCCAAGCTTTACCTGCTTTAGTATGAAGATGACCGTGAATGTCTTTGCATGACGTAGGTGCGTCACTAGCCACAGCTCGCTTGTGGCTCTCCTGGCCACATGGGGAGATTCTTAGCCACCACCTCTACACTGAGTCCACCTGCACGCGCTCAGAAGCAAGGAAGTGCTTGACAATCACATCATCCAGTAACCATCGGCGTGCGCCCGTTCAGAATGTCCCAGACCTAGTATCCACAGGTCTTATCAGCCCTCATCTGCATGTCTTCTTTGTCGTCATCACCTCTACATCTTTTCGATTTGTTGCTCTTTGTTACTCATCTCTTGGCTTCACGTTGTTCGAAGCTTCGAGTTCAGACAGAGCTCCTTCAACGCCAGCCTGGTCCCCGCAGCGAATCCCTGTTGCTATCTTCTGACGCGACCAAAAGTGGGCTCCACGCACCTGAGGAAGTTACAGGCCCCTGCCCGTTGTACCAGTCGAAGCGCGACGAATCTTGTCTTGGCCAGTAGTAAAGACGACGTCGCTCTTGTAGCAACTTCAGACAGGATTACGTTCAATCCTTCGTCAACCCAACCAGCCTGGCGCACTACACAAAGTCAGCACCAAACCTCCGGCGCCTCGACCGAGCTTTAGGTTTGGAGCATTTTGCTGGTCAATAGCTCTCGCGCTCGACACTCGTCCCGAAGCAACCATGGCGTATTCCAACGGGCAGCCCAAGGCTGCGAACGGATCGACATATGTGAATGGAAGCATCAACGGAAAGGTGAACGGAAGCAACAAGACGAACGGAAAGCCTCTTACTCGCCGTACTGTGCCGAGAAAGCAGCGCGGGTTCTTCGCCTCAGTGTTCGGCATGGTTGCAAGGTGAGTACCTATCAAGGTCAGGGGACGCTGTGATGCAGTGCTAATCGTCCCAACAGACTGGCAACTTGGGCCGCCATCCTTACCGTCCTGTTCCGTTGCCCGAATTCACTCGAGGCCTGCGACGAATCCTCCCCCTTCATCTGTCGATCGTACTTCCAGGCGAAAAATATCGTCGTGCCACATGCGAAGCCGTACTACGACCACTACGCGGCGCCTTATGTCGAAGTCGCGAAGCCATACTACGAAACTGTCGATAAGAGTGTCTTCACCCCGACCCGCAAGTACGCCGTCCAGTACGGCGGACCATGGGCACAAAAGGCTCAGGACTATGCTCTCGGTCAATGGAAAATCACAGGAGAGCCGAAGTTGACGCAGCTCCGAGAGGCTTCTCAAACGCAATATCAACAGTCTGTCGAACCACTCCTGCAGCAAGCCAACGCTGCCGTGGGACCATACTATGAGATTGCTCGCACAAATGGCCTCCAGGCCTATTACGACTATTTGGTTCCAGGCTACACCTACGCTCAGCCGTACTTGCGACAAGGATATCAGTCGACCGCAGACTTTGCCACAAACTCGGCTCTACCTGCAGCACACTGGACTTGGCAGAAGACCTATCTGTTCCTCGACACTGCTGTCTGGCCCCAAATTCGGGCACTCTATCTCGAACATGTTGACCCGCAGCTGGTCCGTATTGGCGAGCGTCTTGGCCGTTATAAGACAACCGCAAATCACAGCACACTGAAGGACGCGATTACCGAAGCGTAAGTTATCACTCTTAGCCCATGGCATGTGGTTGTACTGACAAAGTGGCAGCGTCACCAGCACCGAAACAATCGTCTCGTCCTTCAACAAGCCCTCGTCTCAGTCTGAGAGCCAGACATCATCCCAGGAGACCAAGACAACCGAGTCTAGCGAGCCAGCGGAAACCGTCGAGATCCAGTCTTTCGATGAGGAGATGTACGAAAATCCCGTGAAAGCCCCCCCGCCGGCTGCCAACGAGAGCGAGAAACGTCGCAAAGCTCGTGAGATGGTCGCACATGATCTTGCGCTATGGCAAAACAAGTATGCTGCTGCCGCTGATCAAGGTGCTGCCGATATGGAAGAACGAGTCAGCGAAATCTCACAGGAGAAGATTTCCAATGACGTTCAGGGCACCGGTCAATCCTTGGCAACAGCATTAACCACGACTGTGCAGGAGCAGATTTCCATCTTGAAGGAGAAGATCTCTGCAATTGTTTCAAACGTGGAACTGGCAGGCTCAGCTGCCGAGGATGAGGTCACCGTTGCTGTTCGAGCTGCTGGAGTCGCCATTAAGGACAAGGCGCAGAAGCTTCGAGCTTGGAGGGAGAATTTCGACAAGGACCTGCAGGACACTGTCATTCAAGCCGCGGACGTTCACTTCCGGATCCTCGACGAGACGAGAAGCTTGGCTCTCCAAGAGATCGGAATGCGCTGGGCGTGGACTGAGGGTGTCACGTACAAAGACTGGGCCAAGTATCACGAACTCAAAGCCACGTTGAACAACTGGACTGAGCAGCTCAAGCAGCTCATTGTCTCGAACCCTGCTCTCCTTGAGGCTCAAGATGCCGCCGCGCAAGTTGAAGATCATGCCATGGAGGTGGCTGGTTCTGCCGCAAAGGACCTTGTCCGCCTGAAAGAAGTGGCTCACTACAAAATTATCGCAAACGATGCAACCGACAATTTCGAGGCTGAGGCTATGCAGTTGGCTGCCGAAGCTGCCCTTGCGGCTAAACAGGCACAGAGAGCCGCGGAAGAGAGTGCCAAGGAAGCAGCATCCAAAGCGGCCGAAGCTGCCACGGATGTCGCTTCTGCCGCCTCATCTAATGCTGCAGATCTTGTGGAGGAGGCTTCCTCGGCCGTTGGAGAAGAAGCTAGCGTGGTTGGTGAACAGGTCGAGGAGCAATCAACCGCAGCTTCGCAAAGTGTGTCCAGCATTCTTTCCGAGGGCGAGAATGCGACAAGTCAGGTGGGAGAGGAGATCTCCAGCACTGCAACCGCCATCTCAAGTGAAGTGGAAGGCATTGCTGAACAGGCATCCAGCTTCGTATCGGAAGCCAGCGAATCGGTCGTCGAGTCAGTCGCGAGCGTGATCGATATTGTCTCCGAGAAGGCTGAAGAATACTCGGAAGCTGCGTCCGCATCGGTGCACCAGGTCGTCGACGACGCCGGAGACTCGGTGTCCGAGGCAGCCTCTGATGTCTCCGAGAGCGCATCTAGCCTGTGGGACGATGGTGAGAGCGTGGCTTCGGAGGCTGCTACGGAGGCTTCGGAGCATTTCGAGGAGGACAAGTCTGAAGCGGAAGCAGCTGCAACCGCCTTGGCGTCTGATGCCTCTGAAGCTATCGTCGGACAGACTCAGTCCATTGTCAGCAACCTGACTGAAGAGCCTAGCTCTGACTCAGAGGGCGACTTGCCAATCGAAGTCGTTGAGGATCCTTTGGCAGAACGAGAGGAGACCCCCGCCACGGCCGACGAGGCCATCCCCGTTAAGCCGGCGTTCCTCGGTGCTGCTGCCCAGGAGGTACCCAACCGCCAGCCTATCCTTGAGGATTACGTGGACACAGACCTATTGGATAGTGCTACGAAAGCAGCCGCCAATGCATACTCAACAGCATTGTCCAAGGCATCCGAGCAATACTCGAGTGCTGTGTCAGTGGTGTCTGCTCAAATCTACGGCACACCGAAGCCAGTACACGAGCAGCTCCTGGCATCAGTCTCTGCAGCATATGACTTCGCAGTGGCTGCGGCGAGCACGAAATACGACCAGGCTGTCGGCACCCCGACTGCGACTGCAGCACCAGCGATGGTCGACTGGAGCAAGGTGGAGGAGATTGCATCACAGCGTCTCAATGAGGGTCGCCTCTGGGCTGAACTCCAGTACCAGAGCGCCGTTATCGCACTTGGACTTGCAACACCGACGCCTTCATCTGCTTCTGAGAAATACTTGGAACAAGCTAAGCGTAACTACTTTGCCGGCCTTGGCGTGGCGCAGGATCGATACTCCAGCTTCCTCAACGCAGCGTCCTCGGTCATGTCGTCGATGACTGCGACCCCCACCCCCACCAACTTCGTGGGCCACGCATCGTCTGTCGCAGCTGCCGCTCGGGAGTCTGCAGAGTCTATCGCCCACCTGGCAGAGGAGGCCGTTGAGTCAGCATACTCTGCGGCAGGCGAGAAGGCTGCGTCCGTGGCAAGCGCTGTTGATGACAGCATCGCCGGCGTCGTTGACGGAGTCACTGAGCAGGCTTATCTCGCTGGCGCTGCAATCGCCGAGACCTGGGACAATGCGCTTGCTCAAATCAGCGGACAGGTATATGGCGAACAGAAGCACCTGGGCTGGTACGATGGCTGGTTCGATGAGGCCAGCTCGTATGTCTCTGCTGCTACGGAAGTTGTGGCTGATGCTGCTTCTGGAGCTTCCGACAAAGCTGGCGACTCGGCCGTGACGGCGTCTGCCGAGGCAGCGAAGCAATACGACGCGGTGAGCCAGCTCGTCTCCGAGTTGATCAATGGCAAGGAGCCCACTTTCAGCGAGAGCGTCCTCTCTCGTCTGAGTGCTGCATACGCGACTGCGGCCGCTGGGGTTGAAAGCTACGCAAGCGAAGCCAGTGCTGCCGCTGCATCTGTTGGCGAGAAGATTGGTAGTGCAGCCAGCGAGGCAACGGAGGCTGTCAAGGACACCATCCACAACGACCGTGACGAGTTGTAATTACGATGAGGGGAGGAGGTTCACGTCGACGAAACACGATACCCGAGATTGATCTACAGCCTCGATGAAAAGGAACATGGGGCTTGGGATGGTGCTGGGAAATTTGAAGGCAGTGTACACGAAATGAGGTTGGGTTGATGAGGACGAGGATGAACAGGGCATGCGAGAAGAGCGTCATGGGACATGATTTGTAGCTGGATCCTCTTGCTATATGATTTCGAGTATCGCGCTTGGTTGTTTAGTTATTAGCGAGAGCAAAGTGTGACAAAATGCAATATTTGATCAACAGGGCTTCTAGCAATCCAGTAGTTGAAAGTTGTTGCTACAAGATTTCCTCCGTGAACGCTTAGACAGATCCCTACAAGCAAGACGTCGCTTCGAAACCCGAGAGACACAATCGTGGATCTCTTGTCTTATGTGGACAAGACCTCGCTTCACGCAGCCAACTTGCCAGGTTATCGGCGAAGGCCGCTGGTGGAGGTGGGCTTCTGGTTTTGATAGGCTTGGATTGGGCGGCACGGCATTAGATGCATAAGTCAACTACAGTCTTGCTTTCTTCAGTGTACTGTAAAATGATAATGACAACTGAACGGTAGACCGTGGGGGTCAAAGATGGTGTTGTTTCGGGGCGTCGCGGAAGATGACCGGTGGTGTTGATGGCGATGGCCCGATGGTGTTTTCATGGCAGGAGCGTTAGTGGATTGTTCGGTCATTCCGAGTGCTCTAACGATAACAAACCTGCACCTCACCCTAAACTTCCCTTGAACTTCTACCATGCTGATCATACCCTACTAGTTGTAGGAGCGGTGTCTGGTCGTGGCACACGACCGACTTTCCCCTTTCTCCACAACCTTTGGAAGCTCCGTCGTGGATTCTGAACCCTTGCCCCATCATTTCTTGTGGGAAAGACGCAAGCGAAGATGGAGGCAAACGACGGCGGCCCCCACCTCCTCCGAACCTCCTCCACAAGGGTCAAGTCAAGCAACCCCTCCTGGTCAAAGCTGTCGGCCTGGCCTGTCTCGTGAGTGCGACGCAATGTGCGTGTTGCTCCTACAGAGGAGGGGAAGTGGTCGGCCAGTTCTCGACTCCGCGGATACTGGACATGTTCGTCATTTGGCGACTTGACCGCATGAAACGCTAGCAGGGGTTGGACTGTTCATCCTGCTCGCGCGCAGACATGGGTCTATCTCTCTGCCTAGAGCTAGAGGTTGACGCGCAGCGAAATCCGAGAGAACGATTTTTCCAGCGTCGTACTGCATCTGCCGGACGCCAATGGTCTGGTCGCGTTATCCTGACCCAGCGATGTTCGAGATTGCCCAAGGCAAGCCCATGTCGCTTGCTTGGCTCTTCCCCACTCGCACAACCGACAATGCTGCAATTATTCCATCGCGATCTTGGCTTGGAGACCGAGATGCGCAGAGTGCTCAGAGGCAAGGCTAGATGAGTGGATTTGCAATGCGAACCTGCTTTATCGCGCAAAGTTCCGACGCCGCGCCAGGGTGGCGCCGAGGTTAGCTTGAGAGTAGTCCACTCCGAGGAAAGGACTTTTAAAGCCAAGGATGAGGGTAACTTGGAGAAGCTCCCGAGCTAGCTGACCATGTGCTACTACTGACCTTTTAGTCCGTTGCAGGAGCGGGTGACGAAGGAGGCAAAAGATGGGCGAAGTAACCATGCCTTGCCTTATGGGGTCCCTGGTGCCCGCCCTGGTTCCTGAATTCTTCTTCTTAAGCTTCTTTTCGGTGGCTGCCCTTTCTCATTCCTTAATTCTTGTCTGGAATCACCGTATTCTGGAAACATTCCCGATTCTCGACCCGATTTCTTTGTCGCGATTGTGCGCCTCGAATCGTCAGAACCTACATGATGCCAACCTGAACACAACAATTAACTCCACGTTTTATTCCTCGACTCACAAACACCCCAATCGGGGCGAACGAACCTTGGTGGGCACCACCTCGAGTCAGTGACTTCACCAATCTTACATCAACTTTGTAATACAAGACCAAGCGCAACAATGGTTGCTTCTCCCAAGAGCGAGACTGCTCCTCCAGTCTATGCCTCTGACCAAGAGAAGACTGCTGGAGGTCCCGGCAAAGGTCCTGCCGACACCGGCGCTGCTCCCAGTATTCGCAATGAATTTGGAAATGTTTCACAGGATCATACCCATCGCCAGCTCAAGTCCCGTCATATTCAACTCATTGGTATTGGTGGCACCATCGGCACGGCTCTTTATGTAAGTCTTTCTTCTTCGCGCAGTGGCTGCTTCATAGGTCGCGTGACAGGCTTTCTGTGACTGTTCTCTTCTTGCTTTGGTGATCATTGTCTTACCTTTGTCCCTTTACGAAATCACTTACCCTCCTGGTGAATAATGCCCATGCTCATACTGTGCTTTTCGCGTGTGTAGGTTCAAATCGGTCAAGGTCTACTCAATGGCGGTCCTGCGAGTCTCTTCCTCGCCTTCACCATCTGGTGCACGTTCATCCTCGCCGTGACCATGTGCATGGCTGAGATGGTCACGTATCTGCCTATCTCCTCGCCCTTCATTCGCTTCGCCGGTCGTTGGGTCGACGAGTCCTTCGGCTTCGCTATGGGATGGAACTTCTTCGTCTTCGAGGCTGCGCTTGTGCCGTTCGAGGTCGTCGCGTGTAATCTCATCCTGCAATTCTGGACGAGTGCGATTCCTGTTGCTGCGGTGGTGACGATCACGATTTTGCTGTATGCGCTCATCAATGTGCTTGCTGTCAAGTGGTACGGTGAAAGTGAGTTCTGGGCTGCTCTCGGTAAGATGTTGCTCATTATTGGGCTCATCATCTTCACCTTTATCACCATGGTCGGTGGAAACCCACAGGGAGACGCTTTCGGTTTCCGTACCTGGAACGATCCTGGTGCCTTTACTGAGCTGTACTATGATGGTCAGCTCGGCAGATGGTTGGGTTTCCTCCAGTGTCTGATCCAGGCCTCCTTCACCATCGCCGGTCCCGATTACGTTTCAATGGCTGCTGGCGAGGCCGAGAACCCGCGTTACGTTATGCCCCGGGCTTTCAACGCTGTCTTCTACCGTCTGACATGCTTCTTCGTCCTCGGTGCCTTGTGTGTCGGTATTCTCGTTCGTCACGACGATGCCGAGCTGATCGGTGCTCTTCGCAATGGTGAGCCTGGTGCTGCAGCTTCACCATACGTCGTTGCTATGAACAGCATGGGCATCACCGTTCTGCCGCACATCGTCAACGCTATGGTCTTGACATCAGCCTTCTCTGCTGGCAACTCTTACGTGTACTGTGCATCTCGTTCCCTGTACGGCTTGGCGCTCGAAGGCAAGGCCCCCAAGATCCTCAGGACTTGCACCAAGGCTGGTGTCCCGATCTACTGTGTCGGTGTTGTACTGGCCATTGCTCTGCTGGCTTTCCTCCAGCTTTCCTCGAACGCTGCTGTCGTTCTTGGCTGGTTCGTGTCGCTTGTCACGGCTTCGCAGCTGCTCAACTTTGCAGCGACATGTGTCACGTACATGTTCTTCTACCGTGCGCTCAAGGCTCAGGGTATCGACCGCCGCACTCTGCCTTACCGCTCTTGGTGGCAACCCTACGTCTCCATCTATGGCTTCGTTGGTACCTTTATCATGGTCTTCGTTGGTGGTTACACCGTCTTCCTGCCCCTTGAGGGAATGTGGAATGTGCCCGACTTTTTGTTCTCGTGAGGACTCTTCATCCCTCTGAGTACGATCTGTGGCTAATTTTGAGAACAGGTACACCATGGTCTTCGCGTTTCCGATCTTGTTCGTGGGCTGGAAACTTTGGCACAAGACCAAGTTCCATAAGCCGCATGAGGCAGATCTGTACAAGGACTTGGACGCCATTGAGGAGTACGAGCGCAACTACGTCTACAAGCCTGCTGAGTATGAACTCTCCTTTCGCCCTCGTGATCGAATGCATTGATAGCTGATTCATCTTCACAGCAACTGGTTCGACAGGATCTTGGACAAAGTGTTCGGATAAATTGTCAGATTGTGTGCTTCATGCCCAATCCGCGATGCTATGGGCTGTCGAGCTCGAAGAAAGCTGGACGACGCCCGTTTCAGGCATGGCGTGCAGCTTCACTACATGTCCCTTCATGAAATTTGCCATAGTAGCTCCATAGATATCCAATCATATATCGGCCCGTCTCGTCTCCATGATCCTGGACAGTGCTTCTTCCCTCTTCGCCCTCGCTTCGCATTCCGGACATTTGTCAGGCACCCCCGTCCAAGCATCAGGCCACGGTCTTTGCACAATCTCCGATTCATCTGGAGCGCCCTGTCTCCAACAATCCCATCCTGTGATTATTGCGGTCCTGCATTTCTCGATGTTGAGATGGTGTCTTAGGTTTTCGATCACGCAGCCGCAGGTGCGGTGGGTGTGTCTGACGGGTTGACACATCGCGAGGGTGTGTGACGATGTTTGGACTTGGTTTGACAGCTGAGAGTAGGTTTGTGAGATCGAATCGTGGAGTTGTTCCGAGGTAAGCTTGTTTAAGTATGGATAGTGCCTGAGAGAAGGATGACTGGGCAAGGTGTCATTGCCACTCTCAGACCGATCTATATATACCAACCATGCATCGAGATACATGCTCCCCCAGTGAACAAGGTCCATTCAATTCGATGAGTTGTACAAACATACCGGCTGCCGCTTGCTTGCTACATGCATCTGCAAGGGCCGATGCTGCTTGTGTCATCTTCGGCACGTACCTTGATCACCTTGTCGAGTTTGCCATGCTGGCTACAGACATCTGCTCTATAGTATGGTAATGTCCACAAACATGCCTCTAGACGTAGAATTCAATGCACTTCATGATCAGACGGCGTACGCATGGGACATTTTCGTTGGTAGCAAATAACATAACTCCTTTATTCTGTGACTGTCCGTCTACGGACACTTTGTTATCCAGAAAAATATCCAAAACAATACGTCAATGATCTTGACGCGTTCTACCACAAACTGATCTATTCAATCCAAAATGACCAACATGGCGGTCATATCATGACTCGCCCTCGTCGGCTTCATCACCATTCTGCTTCTTGAGATCCTTTGCCGGCCCGCATTCTACCACATTGCCGTGATCTAGTCTGACACACCACGTCGCATCCTCTACTGCTTCAAGCCTGTGCGCAATGGTGATCACCGTACTCTTCGTGAGTTCGTCTCTGAGTACTCGTTGCACCAGTGCCGCGGTTCCACGATCAATCGAGGCAGTTGCTTCATCCAGGATGACGAGTCCACTACGGCGCAGGACTGCACGTGTGATTCCCACGAGCTGTCTTTGTCCTTGACTCAAGTTCTTGCCTGCTGCGTCGATCTCGGAATTCAGCGTCCACTCTGGTCCGATGACGCGGTGGATGGCGTTCAGACACTCAGCGTCACTGAATTTGCCCTCAGGGTCGATGTTGTCGCGTAAAGTGCCTGGGAATAGTGTGGGGTCCTGCTGGATGAAGGTGACACTGTTGCGGAGCGCTTTACGGTCTACTTGAGCGAGATCGACCGGGCCGATGCTGACGTTGCCGTGAGATGGTGTTTGTGTGGCAAGCAGGGCATTTGCGATAGTCGACTTGCCGGAACCTGTGCGACCGAGGACGGCGCAGGTTGAACCACCAGGAATCGTGAAGCTGACCTCTTTGAGCACCTCCGGCAGATGGTCGTCGTACTTGAAGGACATGGCATTGAACGTCACGTCATCAGACGGGCGAGGCCAGTCCGGCGGAGGAGTCTCGTCTCCATTTGCCTCCTCGGGGATCTCGCCCAGCATGTCGACACGCTCGAGAGAGACTGCATCCAGTTGCAGCTGAGCGAATCTCTCGCAGAGCTGCTGCACGGAAGCCATGGCGATGGAAGTCTGGATAAGCACGAAACCGACGGCACTGGCTGCTGTGCCGTACCAGATCATGAACCAGATCAGAATGGCGCGGGTGAAGGCTGAAGTGGTGCTGAGGCGGAAATCGATCCAGAAAGCCATGCTCCAGAAGAAGTGATCCTGCTTCTGGAAATCATCGACGGCTTCGAGGTGACGATCCTGGAAGTGCTGTTCCACGCGCAACGCACGGATGGTCACGAGACCATCTTGCATGACCCCGATATTGGAAATGATGGGCGTCAAATATCTCATCTCCATACGTCGAAGGCATCGGGAAATTGGAACGTAGATGCGGAAGAAGCGAACGAACATCAGCGCCACTGCGAGCAGAATGAAGAGAAGCACCGGCTGGTGGATGGCAATGGCCGAGATGCTCAGAACGAAGGCAATGAAGTGGTACATGAACTGCTCGAGAGGCGACAGAATACCACCATCGACCATGGCCATGTCGGCAATAAGTCTGTTCTTGAGCTGGCCAGTGGGTGTGATATCGTGGTAGCGGAACGTCGCTTTGCTGACCCTGTGAACAGCGATCTTGAACAAGACCTGCGCAGCTCGGTAGCTGATCTGAGCGAGAAGAACCTGGGCAATACCATGTGTCACAATCTGAGCGACAGAAAGACCAGACAGTGTAAAGATCCAAGGGCGAGGATGAGTGGCGGCAGGAGGAAGACCCAAAAAGCCGCCGCCCTTGGTTGGATCTAGACGTGCTGAATCGTCTCCCCATGCTTCGAGGAGACGGGCACGGCCAACTTCGCAGGCTCTTGTCAGACTGTAGAAGAAGATCAACATCACCCAGAGCCACCAGCCGCCGGCCTTCATATACTTGGTGTAAATCGATAGCGATACACTGCCGACACGTGCTGGCTCCTCGGGTCCTTCTTGGAGTTCAGGGACTTCGGTGTGCTCCTCTTGATGGTTGTCGATGTCTTCGCCTGCGGCCTTGCCCGAGTCCGCATGGTACGGGTGGGCCAGCTCTTCCTCGATCTCTGCGCTGGTCAAGACCTTCGCGTGCCCATTTTCGACATCGACGACCTGGTCAGCGATGCGCAGAACCAGATCGTCACGATGGGTGACCATGACGACAATACGATCCTTGACGAGAGGTCCTTGGAGCAGTCTCCGCACGATGAGGCTAGCTGTGTCGTGGTCGAGAGCGGCCAGCGGGTCGTCGAGAAGCAGAATGCGAGAGGGACTGTAGATTGCACGTGCCAGCGCAGTTCGAGCCTTTTGCCCGCCAGAAAGACCGGCACCGCCCTCGTCGAGCTTGGTCTGGTCACCATCGGGGAAGGTCGCGAGATCAGGACCGAGAGCACAAGCGCTGAGTACATCGCGATAACGCTGGGCATCGAAACGTTGGTGGAAGATGATGTTCTCGCGGATGGTTCTGCTCTGGATCCATGGAAGTTGCTGAGCGTAGCCGATGGCTTCGTTGGGACGCATGACGGCGCCATTGTGCATTTCCATCTCGTTCATGGCGGCCAAGAGAAGGCTGGACTTACCGGAGCCGACCTTGCCGCGAATGACGGTCAGACCAGTGCCGAATGTGAGGGTGATGTCCTTGAGGACGTTGGAGTCAGTCGAGGGCCAAGCAAAGGAAGCATTGTGGAAGACAATATCCTTCGCATCTGCAGAGCCGCTGGAAGAGGCATCGCGATCCGGTTCGTCCATGTACCTGTTGACACGCTCGATAGGAATTGTGGTCTTCCAGAAAGAGGAGATGACATCAAAGGCCTCTTGCACACTCCACTGAAGCTGGCTGAAGAGGGACAGTGCGGGCCAAATGACCTCGTTGGGAAGACCTTGCTTCAGGAACAGAGTGTAGAAAATGATACTAGCCAGAGGGTACATCGTTCCGCCCACAACGTTGAGGGTGGACGCGGATGCTACAAGATAGGTGATGTGCAGGCGCTTAGACATTTCTTGGTCACGGAATCGGAAGATCCTATCACTCCAAGACGATGTCCATCCGTTCAACTTGAGAGGGCGACTGGCCTCGACAAAATGGGAAACGGCCTGGGCACGCCTGTCGGAGAACGAAGTACGTTGACGTTCCATGACCATATACCAGCGAAGGAGCATCGTGTTCGCAAAGAGAATGACGATCATAAGAAGCAGACCGAATACCGAAGGCCAGCCCATGATGTCGATCAGGAAGTAGATGACCAGAATGGCCTTGAGAGGTGCGGCGACCAGTCTGTTGAAGTCCCAGAAACGTTGCGAGATCTCGTAGGTGTCTCCGCGTACAAGATTGACGACCTTTGCGTTGGAAGCTCGGCCACCGGAAGTGTTGCGGCGGCGAGGGGGGCCGAAGATCTTGTTCATGACACGCCGGACAAGGGTCGGGTTTTCTTCCATGGTGACTTCGGTGGTTTCGTCCAATGGGCCCTTCTCAGTCTGATCTGAACCAGGAACAGCGCGGGTGAGGAGCTTGATGAAGAGCGCGATGAATGTCTCACCACGAGACCTCTCGTAAGCCTTGCGTCCGTACCATGAGCCAGTGGTCTTGCAGACACTGCGCATCAGATCCATGAGAAGGATGACGAGGGCCCAGAAAGCGGCTTCTGAGCCATCGGCACGATCCAAAGCGTTGAAGAGGAAGGCGGAAATACGCATCTGTGACACGTCCAGTGTGCGCTCGCAGATAGTCAAGATCATGGAAGTGCAGAGATCGAGACCGTTCGCCTGGATGAGGCAGATGAGGAGGCGGCCCTTCAGTTCGCGGAAAGCCATGTATAGGCGCGTGTGCTGGAACTCCCACGGAAGCTGCCAGACATCCTCGACGGTGATCTCGCGGACAAGAGCGACTTTGGCGAGAGGGAAGACCCATTTCATAGTCCAGAACTGGAACAGGCTCAGGTTGTCCTCAGGACTGCGGACAACAACACTGGGTGGTAGCTTGGTGCTACCGATGTCCTGGTTACCCCAGCTTGGGTCTCGAATCGGCATGTTTCCGATAACAACAAAGCCCAGGAAAGCAAGAAGTGCACATGCCAGGCGACATGGCTCGAGAGCACGGAGTGAGTGGACGAGGAACTCATTGGCATAGATGCCAAGAGATGCGAGGAAGATGAAGATGTACTGTGCAAGGAGCAGTCGTGGTGTCTTTACAGGTCGCTGGAAGGCGGTGATGAGAGTTGCTGACATCCACGGGACGACCTCAAAGATCCCAATGAGCTGATGGTTGGAAAGACAGTCGTGCATGATAGACACTGTTAGACCAGTGAGACAGATCGCGCCTAGCAAGAGTGTCCATTGTGACCAAGATCGACGCTTGACATGGCTGAAGACCTCTTCGCGAGCAAATGGCTTGAGCCATGCTGGGAGGCGACGGACTATCGGTGTGTTGAAGATGTACAGTAGCAATGTTGTGATGGAAAGTCCGGCGAGAACATAAATGATGATGTTGTCGGTATGAGAACCTGGCGTAGAAATCGTGAATTCGTGACCGAACAAATGCACGGTAGGAAGGTCGTCGGCGCCCGGGGGCAGGACCCGGACCGAGTTGACTCGGCTGGCGAGGGCCTTTGAGACGAACGCTGCTTCCGACATGGCGGGCTGTCTGGTGTTGTCGTATCGTTTGTCCCAAGACGAGACAAGACGAAGACGAGTTGAACAGTAAAAGAAAAGAAGAAAAAAGACGCGAGACAACCCCGACGAACTGATTGTGCTCCTCGTATCCTAGTCAGTCTTCACGTCTGTTGGTTGGAGGATCCTCGGTCGACGTCCGTAGCTAAGGTACCATGGAGCAAGAGGGTCTGTCTGTCTGGGGTAAAGGTGCACGCAGGGTATAGACAGATGTTTGAACCAATACACATCTCCGATGTTCAAAACAAAGCATTGAAGGTTTCAACTCAAAGGAGCGAGATCAAAGTCTAATGATATAGAAACTGCGCTCGCGCAGCTAGCAAGCAACCCAATAACAAGCATTCAGTCAGAGCCTGCAAGCAATTGGCACAATGATACGCGCACGAAGGCAAAAAAACTGGTGATGAAGGACAAGGACGCCGCAGTGACGGGGCATTGCATGTGGAGTAACCCCTCACAGTGACCCCCAGGCGCCGAGACTTGCGGCGGGATAGACAGGCAGGGGACACAGAGACAGCGAGGCTGGGCAGTGTGACACCGCGAACACCGCGAACACCGTGCGCAATTCACCGACCAGATCAAAATAGTTCGTGAGTATGTTTGTCTCTTAAAAGCCGTGAAAGTGAGATGCAATTGCGGTATAGTTGCAGTGGCTGAAGAGCTTGTGTTGTAAGCTAAGCCGGAAGAAACTGTACACAGTGTTAGCTTTGACGGTCTGTATGTACCTTAGGCTCAGATCCCGTCAGCCACCATGACGAAGACAGAAGCTCCAACACTGAAACCCCACACAAAACAGACGACTTGCAGCTTGCAGCTTTGGGTGCTGTACCATTGCAGCCCAGTGCCGCCGCCACCAACGCGCGGAGAAAGGTTGACAATCCAGGGTCGTTGGCGGTCTCCATTGGCCAATCATGTGCTTCGAGAGTTGGACTGGGGGCTCGTTGACACGGAGGCAGACCGAGTAAGCTTCTCAACTCAGACTGGACAAATAGGCGACTATGAGCAGATTCCTGCTCAGGTCGGTCGGTACCCGCTGAGCTTCCGGCGGGCGGCTTAGGATGTAACCTACCATCCGCACCTACACGAAGTACGAAGCAGGACTCTAGCGAGTCTTGCGTTAGGTTTTCTGAACAGCTTTGACAAGCTCACGTGAGGCGTCTTCGTGCTACATGTTCGCCCGACATCCGGGCGCGCGTGCCGTTCACGGGACAGCCGAGTCTTAGGAGTCAAATGCGTCTTTGTATTCCAATGTACGTGGTTGACCAAATTCTCGACATTTTTGTAGAGATTCATTACATCAAGGATGCACCGCCGGCGACTGCCATCGCTCCGAGCGTTAGCAGGCTACTGAGGAGGCCCCAAGCCTGGAGCGACATGGCACCATCATCCTCGTCCCCATTGTCGCTGTTTGTCTGCTCGGCGTTGCTACCACCAGTTGTTGTAGCACCTCCAGAAGTTTCGGATGAGCTGTTGTTGCTATCGGCGTCATCCCCGACGAGAGCAGATAGCCTGTCGTTACTGTCGAAGTAGCCGGTCGCAGAACCGTTGGTGCACTTTCCAAAGTCATCACCTGTGCCTGAGACGAACTTGACGATAGCGCACTGCAGGGAAACGCGTTAGCCATCAGTTGCTCGAAGTCAGGCCTTTGGCGTGCACTCTGCCTGGGGAAAGTAGGGAACATACCTGGTACAAAATGCCATCTGTGGCCGCGGAGACGAGGCTGACAATGCCCTTCTTGCCCTCGTACTTTTCGGGCACTCCGACCTTGGGTATGCAAAAGGACCCGAGACCACTTTGGGTGTAGATGGGATAGACCTGCTCCCAATCCTTTGACGCCTTCTCGTCGGTAGTGACCCGAATAAGCCAAGCACTTCGCTCGTGCGTCAATTGGGTTGCAATATCTTCTCCACCGATGTGATACTCGAAAAGGTCGTCATCGTTGCTGGGGAACTCAGGAATGCGTCCACCACATGGAGCTTCGTCCTCGGTGGCGTCTTCGAAGTGGAAGGACTCGGGGTTGAGCAGCTTGAAGTGCGCAGAAGCCAAGCCGGCGAATGCCAAAACTAGAGATGAGTGCATTGTCAAGTACAAGTGTGATTGAGTACCGTAGTTGGGGAAGACGCTGAGTAGATGGCGGTAATTGCAAACGCAGGAACTGAGGCTTGTGAGGCAAGAGGAATGTTTTGGAGAAGGAGAATAAAAATAAGAACAAGGAAGGATCTTTTGGAGCTCAAGTTAGACGAAGGGGCTGAACGACTGTGACGGCTGTCCGGCAGCTTCTGCGGCTGGTGAGCAAGTTTCCTCGCGGGGCTCCTGCCACCGGGGTCTTCAGATCCCTCCTTCCCGCCCTCCAAGCTTCCTTGCGCCTTCTTGCCACAGCTTGCCCAGACAAATAATGTTACGAATGATACGAGAGAGCACAGAAGAAGGACTGAGTTGCAAGTACTTCCATGTTTCAACCGGTTCATGCGCAAGGACAGCAACAAACGATTCGTCACTGCTACTCGGGATTGAACGAAGGGTCCGATATCAACGGCCGGAGACGGTGCTAGAAGCGGGCCCCGGCCCCGGGCCTTGCATGATCTACGGACACAACGCGGATGCGTGTGTGCTGCGTCACATCAGCGATTTCATCGATTAGACCTCTCTTGAGCCTCAGAGGCGATGTGAATAACATCTCAAAGCCGTATTTGCGTCTCGATCTCGAGTGATGCACGACCTCCGATCTGATGCACCCGTGGTGTTCATGTACCCTCAAGGTCCATCCTCTTCGGGAAGACCCACCTAGAAGACGACACAGCCAATCACGACTGCTCAACAGCTGCATATGGCCGCCACTGTTGAGGCCGTTTGAGCAAGTTTCCTCCTGGTCATCCCTCATCAGCTGAAATGCATTTGCTCGAGACAAATCCAGGCACTTTAGAGAGGACGCTGGATTGCTTACAGTAAGGGACGCTAAGGGCGTAGTTAAGTTCTAAGCCTACTGCAATGCCCTCGCACAATGCATGGGCTTCCAGCTATTGCAATCAGGCAATGTAATGACGAAGTACTCTCCGTCCCATGCTTGAAGCATCTGATCTTGGTTTTCGATTTCTATTCAAGAGGCACGTTTCATGGTTCAGACGAAGCAGCGATCAACCATTACGCAACGAACGACCAGATTCGTGGTGTACATGCGCGCCCAGATACCAACTTGCGCAATCGCGCTCACATTCACTGGCTTATGCAATTCGCCGCGGACCCTTCCTCGACTACTGTGATCTGCAGTTAGCCACCCCCGGTTTTCATCCTCAACGACTTGCAAGCATACCTTTTTGTCCTTCCTTTGCGTGAACTCCGAATTACGACCCGGATCGCAATTGTTATAGCCTCTTGCCTTCACTTCTGCCTCCTGCGAAGACTCGGAAGTCTTGAGGTCACAACTTGCGGGCTTACGGAGACGAATCACTTCGAAGATCACCCCTCACTGGACATCGGCAAAGCTCTTTATCCATGAGAGTCTGGAGATACTAGGCTTAGCCTCATAATGGACGGCATGGAAGGCATGGACGATGGCGGCGGCGGGCACGAGCACCACCAGCCCGCCGGTGTCAACGCAGAACAAAACCATGCCTTCGCTCGCAACTACTGGTACATTGCTGCCGCTATCGCAGGGCTTCTTCTTGTGCTGCGTGGTATTGGCATACTCCAAGCACGTCAAAGGTGAGATCCCGGACGGCAGGAGAACTTACGCAAGCACGTAACTGACCGGAGCCCTCTCGCGCAATGTAGACTATCGAAATGTCGCACCGGTAGCGATCCGCATCCCACACGGCCTCACAACTTCTTATCACAATCGTGGGCTACTACGACTGCCATCTTTCGGGAAATCGGACACCCTCAGCTTTACGTGCCTATTCGAGGCTTGCGATGGGCGACCCCTCCACCGCTGGGACGCATCATTGTCATCCTCATCTACCTTGCAGTCGTCCTTTACATGATGCTGTATCAGGTCATTAAAAACGACTTATACTTCTTCGAGCGCATCGGATACCGGAATGCCTGGGTGTCCATAACCCAGCTGCCCATGCTTTACCTCTTGGCCATGAAGGTCAACCCGATCGGCTGGCTCATCGGGCTGAGCCACGAGCGTATTAACTGGCTCCATCGCTGGGTGGCTCGGATCATGTTCATCACCGCAACAGTCCACGGCTTTCACTTCTGGGCGCAATGGGAAAAGGCCGACTTCATCGAATTTGCTCTCGAGATTATGCCGCTGACCAAGTTCGGATTTGGTGCTTGGGGAATCATGCTTTGGAACATCATTACTGGATTTATCCCATTGCGACGTCTGGCCTACGAGTTCTGGGTTGTGCAACACATCATTGGTGCCATCCTCATGATCTGGTTGCTCTACCGACACATCCCGATCAAGGCTCGCTACAACTTGTGGATGTCTGTGGCATTCCTCGTCTTCGACCGTTTGGCAAGATGGTTTGTCTTGATCTGGCAGAACCTCCGTCTGAAGCCGAACACAAGCTCTTGCCAAGGCGGCAAAGGGCTGGGCCATCATATCTCGCTTCGCGCTGTCGGACCTTCCACGACTTTGGTGACAGTTAAGAATGTCCACTTTCCGTGGCAGGCCGGCCAGTTCATTGACCTCTGGATCCCCCGCATCGGACCCGTCGAGTCTCATCCCTACACGATTGCTTGCGCCCGTCGGCCTGCAACTGGTGGTGGCTGTTACTGCAATAGCATCCAGCTCATCGTAAGAGCTCACGGTGGTTTTTCGAAGAGACTACACGCATATGCAACCAAGAATCCGGGCCAGAATGTGACCGGCTTCCTCTCTGGACCCTTTGGTGCGCCACCAAGATGGGACATCTTCGAGACCGTCGTCCTCATTGGAGCATCCACCGGTGCCAGTTTCACTGTGCCGTACTTGGAGGACATGGCTACGAGTTCTCAGAACACTTGTGTGAAGAAGGTCGAACTGGTTTTGTTGGCCAAATCATCTGAGGAGATCGAGTACTACATTCAAAGAACGAGAGATGCTGCTCGTATGGTCCGAGGCAGCGGGATCGATGTGACCGTGCACGTTGCAATCACTGGCGAGAAGAGGCCCAGCTCACCTACCACAAGTCAGGAAAAGGCAGCTCTTCCAAGTACGAGCACCGAATCAAACCAGGATGTCATTCAGGAGGTACCGCAAACATGTTGCAGTGGCGAGGGTCTATGCGCATGCTGCAACGAACCATCTAAAGACGACGAAACGTCGTCATTCCTCGAAGACTGCTGCGGCTCAGCGCCGGTAACGGCAACTGCGACGCCTTACATTCGGGAGTACAACACGCGTCCCGACATCGAGGCACTGATACGTGAAGCCGTCGAGAAGGCGTCGGGTGAAACGGCAGTGATTGTTTGTGGCGGGAAGGAAGTTGTGTCACGGACGAGGAACTGCGTCAGCCGTTTGAGTGATGAGAGAGCTGTCCACAAGGGCACGGGTGCGCAAGGCATCTATCTTTATGTGGAGGAGTACTCGTTCTGAGACATTTTGACGGCTTTGGAGATTAATTTGGCGGCATTGCCGGGCGTTTCGGGAACTCACATATTTTGCGGCGATGAATAACATCATTTTGGATTGATAACAATCGATGAGTCGTGCTGTGACATGATCACTATGGACGCAAGTCGAAGGTACAAATGCAGCATATCTTCAATCCCAAAATTCGAAGTCAGACCAATATTGGTTTTGAGCGTGATTCACGTTGGTGAGAAGGAGCAAGCGTTGGTCTCTCGCGCCGTGACGTTGTAAATGATGCAAGTGCATGAGAAAGTCGGCCAACAGTGCGGCACAGACTGAATCGATTGGACGATGCGAGTGATGGGATCCAAAGGATTGCCCATCATCAATTTATCCTCGACCCAACATGAGTCGATCTGCGCTGTGTTGGACGGGTGGCTGAGTCGATGTTTTGTTGCACTGACGGGCACTTTCAGAGGCTGATCGGCACAGCGCCTCGCCAGTGCTGAAGGGGTCTGGACACTGCTGAAGGAGACTTCTGTTGCAGAGATCTGGGACTTGTGCCCCGCACGTAGCTGGCGGGAAAAAGCAAGTACCCGCCATCCGCGATCCAAGTACTCGCCCTGCGCTTGTGAACGCGGGGCTGGACCTGCTTGGCGAAACCAACAGCTGCCACTGTCCAGGCTGTCACGGGTCGTCGGTTGGTTGGCTGTGCATCATTGTTTCTTCCTTCATTCATCCGTCCAAAACCCCCGCCCACCCCTTCGTCAATTCATCATCGCATGCATTGAGAGCGCTGCTTTCTTCCTCGACCGATTCACCACGACGACGCTTGCCTGACCTGGTCGTTGAACGTCAAGTCCTCGAAGCCACCTCCACCGTCTCGCAGCTTCACCGAACACTGTGGGGAAGAGCTAGGTCGAGTCTCGAATGCGCCCACTTCGCTCCGGCGCCGGGCTGTGATCATGCCCTCGAGTCGTTTCTGGGAGACTGTGCAGGCTGCGGCGCGCATGCTGGCATGGTTCAACTCCATTGCTGCCCTTGTTGTCATGGCATATGTGATCAACAAGTGGCCCAAGACTGGAGGGGCTGTGGCCGCTGCCATGGTCGGCGTACGTACCACCATTTCCCCTTGAACGAGAACCTGGCGCTGTCGCTGGTGCCAGAGTGCCAGCGTTCTAATGAAATTACCTGAGGACTGGATATTGACTATTTTGGCTGTTTAGACTGGAGTCGCGATGCTCAATGATAGCTGGGAGATGGTCTCGATCCTCGACACATCGCACGGCTTTGTTCGACTTTCACATACCCGAGTCTTGATGCACGACCTCTTCTCGCTAGCCCTCACCGTCGGAGGGATCGTCCTTGTCCTCTTCTCCGAGGCTGGACCGGCATACGCATCGCAAGGGCTGCAGCGTAGGGATGGTGATGCCTACGATCAGGACCATATGTTGCGTGCTGCGTTGTACCTTCTTGCGGCTGTTGTGTGAGTACAAGGACCCTACATTGATGGACGAATAATTCACTGACGTGGTTATAGTGCTTGGAGGTTCATTTTCGCCCTTGTGGGATGTTTGAATACGTCACAAGCCTCGAGAGCTAGAAGGCATCGAACAGCTGCGCAATCGAGGCGAGAACGACGGGTGGCTGCGGCTGCCGTGTGAGCAACGACGAGCGAGACGAGGTCATTGAGCACCTTAGTCTGTCTATCATGTGGAGAAGTGTTTATCATTATCGAGCGAGCGGTACAAGGAGCTTCAAGGCGTTATCATGTGCTTGACACCATGATTTATCTATTGGCATGAATGTAGGAGTTGCGGCTCGATACCCGCGGGTGGCCACACTGCTTACGAAATTTGCATAACGAACAACACATTAATAACATCATTCGAATTCGCTGAAACTTTGCGCCTAGTACATCATGCAACTTCTGCCTTTATTTCACTACCGATGCGAAAACCACGATGCCGATTACTTCCACAGCCAGCCCTTGCCATTTGGCGCGTACGGCTTGGCCTCCATGCTCGAGACACTTGGCTTCACAGCTGTCCAGAACGTTTTGATGAGTGTCCCGCGCTGCCACTCTTCCAACACCTCTCGGCTTTTGTACCTTGCAAAGATCCGCGCCCCAGTCTCGTTGTCCAGCGACTTGAGCCCAATGAAGGTCAACACCTCCGCATCGGCACCCTTGCCCGCCTGCGATGCCTCAACCATGGAACAAAGCAACCTCAACGCTCCCAGAACTTCTTGTCTAGCGGCAGCATTCGCGCAATGGATTTGAACATCATGCATAATACCACATTCCGTCTTCTCCCCCGAAATGTCCAGGAAGCCACCAACAGCACCGAAATGTGTCAGGTCAAGTCCTGTGGACATGGCAGGCCCTGCAACGGGGAGGAATTGCTCTTGCATGACGGGGGATTGGAGGTGGATGTCGTAGAGGTCGGAGCGGGAACGGTAGGCTTCGAAGGCGAGCATGTTGTCTGTTCGGGAGGGGTTGGCGACGTGTTCGAGGGGCAGACCGAAGTAGTATGTCAATGTGTTTGGTTCGTTTACGGAGACGTGTTTTGCGAGTTGGTCGTAGGCTGCTTGCCACTGGAGGGTCTGTTAGCATGACATTGGAGTGATGGGATAAAGTAAGAGGAAGGTTTCAGGAGACGGACTGTGTCGTATTGATCGGGGACCATGTTGCAGTTTCCGAAGAGGAAGAACTGGTCTGTGACGGGGATGTCCACTGTAGGTGGCATGTTGACAGTAATCTGACGTGTTTGAGTTGTTGTTGGTTGACCTTTCGCAGTGAGAGAAGTTGCTGAGATTGAGCTTGCGTTGCGTCGTAGTGTTGCCAGTATCGCAGTCTGTATGATCACGAACTACATCGTGGTGTTTCGGGCCAGCCAAACCTTATACATGACTGGTGAGAACAGCGGACGTCATTCTCCGCCTGAACAGGAGCTGTACGAAGAGTGCCACCACATAGATTTGGACGACCTCACTTTCCCCAGGCTCTCTATTTCCAGCCCCGAACGTCCCCGAAGCACACATCACGGTCGTGTGTATTGAGTCTAACACGGATATAAGCTTCAACATCACGACCCACTATTTCGCTTCCTGTGACCGAGTTTAGCTTCCCCATTTCGCACGCTAGACGCGGGGAATGGAGTAGTCACTAAGATGTTTGATGGTGTCAGTCTGTTCCGGGGGTGGGCTTGATCCACTGCATGGGACGATGTAGGTGGAGGATGGTGGATTTCCGGCGCGGGAGAGGGCAAGCGGTAAGGCTGGGGGCTACCAGAAGGGTGTGGGTGAAGCTGTGAGCGAGCGAGCTGTACTTCTGGTGCTCCCATTGGGTGATTAGTGGCTTTCGTGGCGAGGGAGGCGTGGTGCGGTAACCGTTTCCCGAGAATATTGGACTCATGTCGATCTTTGTCATTGTCTCAGTCCTGGATGAATCACACGTCTGGGGGGAATTATTGTGCTGCTGTCGTTTTTCATGTCAACTCCTATGACAGTGTATGAGCGTGAGGCCCTTATTTTACTGGGACGAAACGCATGATGGCAATTGTACTTGTAATTAGATTGCAATTAGTCTTGTAAGATGTACGTATCAACACTCTTTCACTCAAAGTCACAGCCACTTGTAGCGCCCGAACAGGGTATCTTCTCCTTGAGCAAAGTCCTCCTCGTAGGCAGTGAAGGATACTGCGTCATTACAGAGTCAACATCTAGCCGACCTCCCGAAACACTATAGCGTAGCCTGATAGCTAGAATCAAGTCGCCCAGATTAATGGAAGCGGTTCTTGTCGGCGTTCTCGTCGTTCTCGAGGAAGACCTCGATCTTGTTGTTCATCTTCTTGCCAATATCCTGGCAGCAGAGAGCAGCTTCATAAATGTCAGTGATGAATCACAAAAAGGAATGAGAACAACGACCTACCAATTATACCGAGGATACCGAAAGAGAGCGAGGACAAGCACGTTGTTCGCAGACCAACCACGTAGCTTTGCTGGAAAGCTGCACCGGCAGCAGCAGCAATGTCATTGGTGATGCCGGGCACTTGAGCAAGGGCTGCAGATCCAAGAGGAAGAGCAGCGAGCAGCGCTGGGACAGAGTCTGAGTCTAGACCGGCGGCGATAGCGGCGCGAGGTACCAGCTTGGCAGCTTCATTGGACTGAACATTGGATAGGATCGTGGTGTAGACGGAGATGGCTACAGAGCCGCCTGCGAAACGAGCGACACCACTACAGTACGTATTAGTGATAAGCCGTAATATGAAGAGATTGAGCGAGAACTTACGCAAGACCACCAGCAATACCGAGCTCGACTTGATCACAGCCAAACTGGATAAAGGCGATACTGAGGTACTGTGCCCAACCGAAGCCAACCTCAGAGAGGAAGATGAATGCAATCACCATGCCAAAGCGATCAGGTGTACCCAGCGCCAAAAGAGCACCGAAGACAACCATGATCGTGATGGACGCAACCAGAGTCCATCGCCAATGGCCAATCTTGGAACCGAAGCACGTGAGGAGTACAGCACCGAATGTCAAACCAAGGTTCTGAGGGAGAGTGAGGACAATACCGCGACGGAAGTCGGTGGTCTCGTCGGTGAAGAAGACGGCAATCATGGTGGGGTAGACAACGTTGAGGCAGTAGTAGAACATTGTAACGACGAAGCCAGCGACGAAAGGAGCGGTGAGTTCACGACCATGGTCACGCGTGAAGATACGTGTTGGTGTAAGAGGTTGCTTCAGGGGTGCGAATGTCTCCCACAAGCCGAAGGCAACGAGCATACCGAAACCAGAGCAGAGTGTACCGATGACACGGGCGTCAGAGGAGCTGAGAGTCGTGGTGTAGACGATACCGACGAGGATGAGAGTTGTCGCGAGCGTGAAGAGCACGGCGCCGACGTAGTCGAGTTCGCGAAGGGCTTGGCCGAAGGGGAGACCTCGAGGGTGCTTGGGTGGGAAGTAGTAGAAGTAAAGGCCTGCGAAGGAGGGGACGACTGCGATTGCTGGGGCGTAGAAGAGCCATCGCCACTGAGGCTTGTTAGGATGGGACCGTGAGAGGAGGGTGAAGCAGGGATGCACTTACAGCTTCTCCGTGCTGGATTGCGAATCGGCCTGCGACAGGTCCAACGATGACAGCGAAGTAGACTCCAATATCTGCTTCACGTCAATATTTGCTAAAAAGCAGACGTAAATGCGAGAGCTTACCGGCCAGTACAATAGCAGAGTGACGCCATTTGTTGGGAAGAAGCTCAGGCAGCGCGAAAGCAGCGAGTTGAGCATTTCCAGCGCCCTGTTACCACTGTCAGATGATGTCGACCGGTCATGGAATGAATCTTGAGACGTACAAATCCGATAAAGGCATTGGCAACAATCACGGCAGTGTTACTCTTCGCAGTGCCACCAACAATGAAGCCGATGAAGAGAAGGACGTTACCGCTGATGATGAACCAACGGCGACCGAACAGATCGGAGTTCGCGCCACAAATCCTGATGACTCAATTAACACATGATGTGAAATTTCTCTAGCTATTTAGTACTTACATGAAGGCCAGTGTCACAGTCATCGTGTAGATGGGGACATACCAGGCTTGCTGGGTCACATCACCAAGTTGCGTCGCGACGCCGCCTTGGCAGGAACTCAGAGCCGGTACGATCCAGAAGGAGATACCATACGAGAAAGCGAGGATCTACAACTGTGTCAGAGAATGCTCAAGAAGAAATTGAGAGTCGGTTAAGGAGGCATACTCCGACCACGATCCATGTCTTGAAGGTGACATTGTACTCCTCGTCATTATACGGGATGTAGCTCTCGTTCTTTTCATGAGTGCCGCTCGTGTGCTCGACATCAGTAGATGGCTTCTCAGCAATATCATCTCTGCGCTCCAAAGAGGCAGAACGATCATCGGCTCGCGTTTCGGCTGCCATTGTGTCGCAAGGTAGTAGAGCTGTATTCCAGCTCTCGTAATAGTGTATAAGGCTGAGTGCAGAATGAGATGCGCCAGGTCAAGCAGGAGCCTTCACTTCACAAGCCAATGTTTCGTCCCCCTCCTGGATGTACCTGCTTATAGCTAAACAAGAGCTCTCCGCATCTCCGCATTCGAGACTGGCTTGTCGGCTCTTGAACCGCAGCTACCGAGCTACACCTGGATCCCATCATCCTGGCGAAGGGTGCAACCCAAGATCGACGCAGCGAAGGGATAGCCCGCAAGCAGATTGGCTGTCTGTGAACGATCATCTGACCGCCACAATTTTCGCTTCACGAGTAGCTTCTCCAAAAAAGCGTCTAAGCTCGCCCTGCAAAGACAAAAAGCTGTCCAGATTGGGTATTAGCTCTTGTGGTGGGTGAGTTAGAGTTGCACTCCAGGTCCGGAAAACGAGATCCTGGAAATCTGGGGGTGGAGCATGAAGATGGAGAATGAATGACAACTCCCGAACCGCTGCCAAATCGACTCCATTTTGCGGGTTCGTAGGGAGGCCGATTGACTTGGCACTAACGGGAATTGAGTGTGTATGTTGGTGGGCAATTGGTTTACTGCCGTGTGAGCTCGAGTCAGTGTAAGTGGGTGGCGATCTTCACTCTTGGAGACGCTTTAGTGGTCATAGCGTCGCGCTTCTGGTTGTGTTTTCGCGGGAGGAATTGCGCTTTGGGAAGGGATTCCGTTGTGAGACATACTGATGTGGACTTTTGGTAGCAGTCTGGAGCTGTTTTGGTCCTCTATATGCAGGACTGTTGGACGTGTCTGTGTTGGCTGCAGGATGGATAAGCGTCTCCGGGACGAGAGACATGACACCATTCAGCCCTAGCTGCGGTGACAAGGCATCTCTTGGCAGCTGAGTGCAGATGCCGGATGATAAGTGCCAGTAGCTTCTGCAGCCTCCCAGAAAGGAAGTCTCGTCGCGTTGTTGGACGGAAGTGCACGCGCAAGGCACTAATACGACACAAGCTCTCCAAACGGATGACATGCCAGGTTGAGGCCCGAAGTAGTAACAGACCGGGGTAATATGGCGATCCTATACATGGATGAACTTCACACCTTCGTCACAATGGCGTTGCACTCGATATGTATCAATGGTGTCTTTGTTTTGTATCTATCGCTACATGTAACGCACCCAGGGCTTTTGTCTAAATTGTTATTGAAAGATTTGTCGCGTTCTCCTCACGTTGTCGTCCAGATCCGCATCCTCTGAGAATTCCTCAACCCTGTATTCGACCTTCTTATGAATCCCTACCACTGACCTCAACTCGGTCTGACTACCACTCTCTCCAGTGTGATGTGAATCAGCACCACCCAATCTCACTGACTGCTTCTTCCATTTGCTCGAGCCCTTGCTATTGTACCCATTGTTATAGCCTGGAGTCTGTCTCGACATCAACCTATCCCGATTCGCTCGTAGAAGGAATCGGAAAGCAGGTAATGTCGCGACGATTACGCTGACTGAGGATTCGATGTGACTCCACATGCTGAGCAGGACGGGTCCGTTGGCGACGGTCGTGGGATCTTGGGCTGTTTGGCTGGTGGCTTTTGTGACTTGAGCCATGCGGACGAGGGCGAAGGCGATGATGATGCAGCCGAGGGAGAAGAGGAGGCCTAGACCGGCTTTGTTTTTGGCGTTGGTTTTGAGCTTCCAGATGAGCTTCAGGGGAAGGACCATGACTAGATTGGATGTTAGTCATGACGAGTAGGTTGGTATAGTTGTGGTGGACTAACTAATGAGATCTGCCACTACATCGGCAGTAGTAGCGAATTTGATCGACACATCGGCTCGTACAAGGTCTTCGGGATCACTGCAACCGGCTGAAGATGTGTATTAGTGACTGCACTGCTCAAGCCTGTAGAGATGATATTCCTGGAACTTACTCGCACTCCAGTATTTATCCAGAGGCGTGCAGGTGAGGAAGTTGGACAGCATGCAGCCGAGATATAGTACCATCACTGCAGCGAAACAAGCCCACCATGCGCGTACGTAAACTGGTAGACCCTGGACAAGTCTCTTGACGAAGAACAAGATGGAAAATTTCGCTAGGTTCAGTCGCTTGTTAGTAGATGTTCCTGAGTTGGTGCCCAACTGGTGTACGTTGGGTCTTCGAGAGAGACTCACCAGCCCACAAGGTCGTCCAGAACAACAGCATTTGCGAAAACATGAGCTTGAGAGACGTCGACGTTCTGGCCATGAATTCATCCTGTGGTAATGGGAGAGGCGTCAAAGGGTCGAGCATTGCTGCTTTGGTGTACTCTCCGGCGAGGTAGAACTGCGGAAGTAGTCTCGTGATGACAGCAGAAAGGGCTGTCAATGTGACCATTCCACCGATCACGAAATGATCGTCGGTGAACAGACGACGCTGGAGTTTGATCTGTGAGGCGATTCGGAAGATGGTCGTCGCTAGTGCTGTTCCCCAGAGGGTCCAGATGAGGACCTAACGCGACGCCATAGTCATTAGTTTCTTTTTTCCTCCTAGTATAGTGTTGGAAATAAAACCAACGGTTCGTTTATACTCACCATAATGCCCTTGTAGTCGAGGACGGTCGTCGCCATCTTGTCGATCAACCCGCGCGTTCGTGTAAGTCGAGTCTACAGTGTCGCAGTGTCGCAGCGATCAAGCGAACAAGGGTGAGATTTCCAATCTGTGGCGTAGGCGATCAGCTTATACTGCCTGCCCTCCTGTCTCGCCTCACCCAGTCGATCCTCCACAATGCAGAACCACATGTTCGGACTCCTCGGTTAGAACCCAGACCCATTGTAAGATATTAATTGCTCTAGACACGAAACACACACACACACACACACACAGAGAGAGAAATGGTGGCTGAAATGCAGGCCCCCGGGGCCTAGGACGAACCTCAGCCGGTCGAATCAGGCAGGTCAACCCCCAGGGATGCGGATCCTGCACAGCAAAATGCCTCGAACCGGGACAGGGATCTTTATTGGCCTTGGCCCTGGCAACGCTGTCAGATAATAGTGTCTGGAACGACCGAGGCGACCGGGGAAGAGGAAATTGACTGGGATCTTGCGAATGTATTGCATGTCGGCCACGCGAGATTCATTTCAAGCCACAGGAACAGGGTCTAGCTTCCGACATGTGCTGTTCGTGCCGCATCCCTACATATGCTCGGCCTTGAGGACCTGCATGCGATACGGAATCCTACCCAGCGCCGTTTCTCACGCACTTACACTCTTTTTCAGTTCACTCTCATTCGGTCGTTTCCGCAGCCTCAAACATGGCGCGTCTCACTACCTCAACTCTCCCGTCCCGTATCGTCGGATTGGCGCTTCTAGCTGCTGCGGCGACTGCACCACAGCTTGTCAATGCTCAAGATGTGATTAAGCCAAGTCTCGATGGCGTCAAGACTGCGTGTACTGCTCTCAATGACAAGTTTCCCGATCAGACTTTCTACCAGACGGTTGATGAGGAGGAGTATACGTTTGAGGCCAAGACGCAGTATTGGTCTGCACTGAACTATAAGAGCCCGGCTTGTGTGTTCGTACCGGAAACAGCGCAGCAGGTCTCCTTTGCTGTCAAGACGTTTACGGAGACGAAGAGTCGCTTTGCTGTTCGCGGTGGTGGACATATGCCCATCATTGGCTCCAACAGTATCGACTCAGACGGTATTCTCCTCTCGTTATCGGGATTGAACACGCTCGAGTTGTCGGAGGATACCAAGATCGTCTCGGTCGGACCTGGCAATCGCTGGAGGGATGTGTATGACTTCCTTGAGCCGCACTCGCTCGCTGCCGTTGGTGGACGTGTAGGAGGCGTCGGTGTTCCTGGACTTCTGCTCGGAGGCGGTATTTCTTTCCACTCGAGTCAGTATGGCTTCGCATCTGACAACGTCGCGCTCTACGAGGTTGTTCTGGCCAGTGGCGAAGTTGTCGAAGCGACCCGCGACAACGAGCATTCGGATTTGTACTGGGCTCTTCGTGGTGGAGGCAACTCATTCGCCATCGTCACTCGATTCGATCTGAGGACCATCAAGAGCCCTGGTGTCTGGGTCGGCATCTCTCAGTACAACGCTGCTGACAGCGAGTCGTACCTCGATGCTGTCTACAACTTTGGTCAGTACGGCTCGGCGGATAAGAAGGCTGCCATCATCCCTACGATTTTGTCTCTGCCTTCATTTGGCGTCACTGCGTACGCTGCTTCCAGGTTCTACGACTCGACCGAGGAGCCTGCGACCGCATTCGAGAACTTTACGGCGCCGGTTTTGACTCCTGTGGAGGAGGCTTACGGACCTCAGTCATTGGCTGCGTATGTTCGTGGTGTTGACGCTCTTCAACCCACCGGACTGCGTCAGGAGTAAGTCAACAAACATGTGCAGAGGTCAAACAAACAAATTCGCTAATCCTCGTCTTTAGTTTCCGCGTTATCTCTATGCTGGTCGACCGCGAAGCCGTCTCCTACGTCCACAACACCTTCCTCTCCGCCACCGCCTCCGAACTCTCCACAATCCCCGACCTTACAACCTCCATCACCTTCCAACCCATCCCCGAAGGGTTCATCAAGCGCAGCGCCTGTCGCGGCGGCGGTCCCAACCCCCAAGGCGTAGACCGCAGCTCAGCCCCCTACTTCTGGATCGTCCAGAACCTGTCCTGGCAGTCTGAGGAGTACGATGATGTTCTCGTCGCGTTTGCGAAGAAGATTTCCAAGGAGATTGAGGATGGGTTGAAGGCTAAGGGGGTGGATGGGGGGTATTTGTATATGAATGATGCTGGGGAGGGACAGAAGGTTTTTGAGAGTTATCCTCCGAAGAACTTGGCTCGTCTTAAGGACATCAGGCAGGAGTATGACCCAAAGAGGATTTACACCAATCTGCTTGTTGGTGGATGGAAGGTTCTTGACGCATAAGCGCTCAAGGAGGAGGGAACATTGTATATTTGAAGAACACGCTGCACAAAGTTTCTTTGAGTACATACACATACAACGACTACTTTATTAATGTAATTTGACATAACAGATGACTTGAATAGCGCAGTAACGTCTTGATACAATTGTCATTGATCCCTCTATGCTCTAGACATATGCGACAAGATAGCAGGTAGTCAAGGCTTAAAGCTCACATCGTGGGTGATCATGCCGAGGAAACAAAAGGCCGACGAAGGGTATAGTAAGAACATGATGATGTGACTGCTCATTTTACTGGGAGGCTTTATTGATCTCACCCCGGCCTACATCAACGTCTAGTCCTCCTGGCTCCACGACGACTTGACCCCCTGTTCCCATCCTAGTGCCGACTTCCGATCCCTCGCTTACGACAAGGAGCCAGAGCACTTCCAGTAGGTCACATAGTTGAAGTGAGCGCCGCCGTCCTGGTACGGACCAAGCTCAACATCCTTGCCATCAGCAGTGCCCCGGAATTTGAGATCCGAATCATTAACTCTGGTCAGACTTCCCAGGTCGATGGTTGGAGCCTCGGTGATCTCACTGTCGCCGTAGTTTCCGATGAGAACGACGGGTCCATAGGCAAGGGTGGCGAGACTCTTGTCGTCGTTTGCTGGGATCAGGTAGAGTTTCATCGATAGCTTGACGGTGACCTTGTCGCCTGACGCCCAGGATCGCGAGATAGTGGCGTACTGACCCGGCTCGGCGCTAACAGTTTGTGTCTCGCCGTTGACTGAGATCTCTGCACCTGAGGCCCAGGGCGCGATGCGGATCTTCATGTCGAATGAACCCTCGCCGTCGACCGTGACTGTAAATGTGTCATCGGCAGGGATGTGACCTGTCTGTGTGATCTTGATGTTCTTGTCCTTCCAGTCCAGTGTCGACGGAGCGTACATGTTCACGTAAAGACTGCTGTCGTCGTAGCCATAGATCACATCCATGAGACGCGTGTTCTGCTCAACGCCAGAACCTTGACAACACCAGAAAGAGTCGTAGTCTGTGCTCCAAGTACCGCCTCCCCAGACTGGGCCCTTGCCTTTCCTGCCACCGGGGTTTAGAGGCGAGAAGTATGTAATGTGTCCATGGTTTGACTCAGGATCTTGAGCACCGAGGATGTGATTCTGAAGAGCCTGCTCGTAGAAGTTGATGTACTTGGCTGAAGGGTCAAGCGTCCAGAGCTCCTTGGTCAGCTTGAGCATGTTGTATGAATTACAGTGCTCGGCAGTGTCATGTGTGAGATACTGAGAAATCTCGTTAGGACCATGGAAATGCTCATTCTGACTGTTGCCGCCAATGGAGTAGGAGTGAGTATCCACGACCATGGCCCACGAATTACTGGCAATATCGAGGTATCGTGATGTTCCGGTAGCCTTGTACTCGCGAATGGCTCCGATCCACTTTGGGATCTGGGTGTTGGCGTGATAGCCATTCAGTCGGTCTTCGTTGGCGGCGAGGAAGCTGTTTGTTGACTCTTGGTCGAATTTCTGGGCGACTTTGATCCAGCGCTCGTCGTCGGTCATGAAGAATAGCTCGGCGAAGACATCTTGCATGCCGCCGTACTCGACCTCGAGGATCTTCTGCATTTGATCGTAGCTGATGCCTGCATTCCGCTTCTCAACCCACTCAGCCATCTTCAAGAGCACATCTTTGGCTGTCTCGTCTCCGACGTGGCGCCATACATCAAGAAGGCCAGCGAGGGTCTTGTGCATAGCGTAGTAGATGACTTCCTTGCGCTCCCCAGCCTCGAGAAGATCGAAATCCGACTCTGGGAATCCGGAGAGGTAGCCGGCGGCAAAGCCAGCTGCTTCATTGTTGTCCTGGCATTTCTTGAGTTCGGCAACAAAGGTTGTCGCTTTGTCGCGGCAGGTTGTGTCGCCGAGGGAGGCCCAGCATTGAGACCAGGCAGTGAGGAAGTGACCCTGCATGTGTGTGCGGAAGGGGAAGTCAGGAGCATCCCAGCCTCCACCTGGTTCGGCGCCTTCGGTGGAGAGTTTGTGGGTTGACCTGAAGTTGTAGAGTAGGCGGTCCAAGTCCACATACTTCAAGTAAGCGAGAGTGCGGTTCTGCATGGCGTTAGAAGACCGGTCATCTATGGTGATTCATACGCCAGATTAATGGGTAGACTTGCCTCATTCTCCTTCATGCGACTGTCGTCAATGACAACCTGGCTAATGTCGAATGCATGTGCCTTTGCTCCAACGCCCTCCGTCAAAGGCGGCACCGCCTGGCCCGTCGCGGGCACTACCGTCACCAGTGTTAATGCAAAGAGGTTCAGAAGGAAGGATCTCATGGTGTTTGTGACTGACTGCTGATGGATCTTCCGACGATGTAAACTGCCCAAAGGCAAAGACTTTATACTTGAAAGTCTGTTGTTCGCCTCTCTCGTGTCACAGTATTGTCGTTCAACTGGAGTGTTGCATCGTCTCTTCGTAGTGAGTGATCGCCAGACAGACCAGCCTCAGAAGGGCAGTTCAAATGAAGGGAGTGAAACCTTCGTATAAGCGACCGGATGCGACTCGTGGAAAAGCAAATCTGGGGTCGTGATCGTCGGTCTATTCGGCACGGCAGATGAATCTCTTGGGTGACGACCCCGAGTCAGGGTTGCATCGCATGTCATCGTTGAGTTAATATATCGAGTTTCATGCCAAGACGCGGGGATTAACCTCGTGTAGTTCTGAGCCAGTTGTGGCTATTTGTGAGAATCATTCCAGAACTGGTAGTGGATCGTGGGAATGCGGTGGGAGGAGACAGCGTATTGGTACGGCTAAGGTATCTCGTGGATGGAGTTGATATGCATGCGGAGAACCAGTCAAGACCGACGGGTAATTGGTGAAGCGGGCCAATCTTGCGATGCGCACTGACACATGACGCGGTTGTCGGAATAGAGACTACGTTAAGAATAAACACTTCTCCAGTCAACTAGTCCGATTATAATAAGTGAAGCAAACGTCTTATCAAGTTGTGAAGACATTTGCTTCAAAGGGATGCTCACATAGTTACTTGCCCCCAAGTCATGAGTTGGCACCCACTTGGGCGCTTCCAGTACAAGTAAGGTGGTGTAGCTTATACAACGGAGACAGTCCGAACCTGGCACGCCACACTTTATATGAGCGCTCCCGTAGGGACGTTATGTCGCAATCGCGTATCTTATTTGCAACTGCATTTTACTTGGTTACTTATAGGTCCGGAACCGCTCTCCTTGCTTCACAGCCTCCCGAGCGTGCGCTTTAAAAGATAGTTACCACATTAGGCAGTCAGCTACCAGAGGTAATTGGGATGACTCGTCCACATGGATCCTCGCATATCTCCGTAATTATTGATCGACTCCTTGTCTCGAACATGGTTTGGTCAGTTCTTCAAACGCTGCACCCAACCACTGCCCATGTGTCCGCATCACTAAATAATCGTCTCAACCTGCCCTTCTCGGCATTTGCCCGGCATCTAAGTAAGGTAAGTCGATAAAGTCTCTGGTCCAGATAGGCAATACTACCTTATCATGGAGTTCCCTTGGCTATAAGCGGCACCTTGGCTCCGGCAATGAGCAATGATGATCCCTGGATCACGACTGCATTATCAAGATTTCCCCGCTATGGTGCCACTGCGATGTCGCTCGTTCCGTTGTCTAGAGATGCAAGATGAGGATATATGATAACATACATCTCGTCCAGAAAAGCAGCGACGCTCAATTCCATTTACCCTGACTCGTTATCGATTGAAGCCTCTCATTATGCAACTCAGTCGCTTCTTCCACCTCGCGGCTTTCGCTGCCGTCGGCACCGCCACCCCAGTCCCCAAGAATGAGACTGTCGGTCCCTCCACCGGGCATCTTCTTGTCGTCGGCGGCGGCACTCTGAGCGACAACATTTGGGAACGCTTCATTGACCTTGCCGGTGGCCCTTCAGCTAGCATCGTCGTCGTGCCCACTGCCGGCGGCGAGCCGACGTACGACGACGACTTCCCCGCTGCAAAGTCACTGCGAGACCAGGGTGCGACGAATGTCACCATCTTGCACACATATGACCCCGAAGAGGCCGACACGGAGGCATTCGCCGCCCCGCTCGCCGACGCCGACGGTGTCTGGTTCGGCGGCGGTCGCCAGTGGCGCCTGGTCGATGCCTACGCCGGTACACTCACTGAGGAAGGCTTCAACTCAGTCCTCGCCCGTGATGGAGTCATCGGCGGGACATCAGCCGGTGCATCGATCCAGGGAAGCTTCCTCGCTCGCGGCGACACAGCCTCCAACAAACCCATCATCGGCGACCACACCGTCGGCTTCGGCTACCTCAAGAACACAGCCATCGATCAGCACGTTCTTGTGCGTAACCGACACTTTGACCTGTTGAGTCTGGTCAAGAAGGAGCCGGAGCTTTTGGGTCTTGCGCTCGATGAGAACACTGCGTTGGTGGTCAATGGGGATGATGCTGAGGTGTTGGGTGCTAGTTATGCGATTGTTTATGATGGGACGTATTGGTCGAGTGAGGGGGAGAATGTGAATGATTTGCCTGGTGAAGATGGGTTGTTTTACTTCTTGAGGGATGGGGATCGATATGATCTAGGGGCGCGCAAGGTGGTTGGCTCTGCCAGTGCAGCGACGAACGAACTATAGCTGCTTGTGCCTCCAGAGTCTCAATTTCAATTAGAAGCTCACGTAGACGAAGCTTGGTCACTACTTGCCTGAAGTTCAATCATGGCGCTTGTCAAAGAAGACAGCTTCACTTACACACGCCATGGCTATATTCTCCCATGTCCTGAAAATCATCCGCCTTGAACACTTAGACGTCTTAGCATAGCGCAAAAGTTCATCCCCGCATCTGCCAAACACGAATGCTATTACACCTTGCCACCATGTCAAGGTTATGGGGCACCAGTCGGGAGCCATTCCCGTCGTGGACGATCTCCAACGGAGAAGATTATCCTCGACGCCAAAGCTTCGGTATGTGGGGTAGCTCGTCGCTGTCATTGACAAGTGACTTCATTCTGTCGCGACAAGCGTGAATGCGGTGCCTGATAAATAAGACAGCTTTAGGGAATGAACAAAGCTCCAAAGAATGTCGAAAAAACCTCGAACTATTTCCGGATTGAATCACACGGAATTGCGTTATCACGTATTCATCCACCATGACTGAGAAGCGAGTCGCTCTCGTCACCGGAGCCTCTGTGAGTTCTTGTGCACTTATCACCAGACGGCGCCAACTTACACCATTCAGTCAGGCATGGGCACTGCCCTGTCAATAGATCTCGCCAGCAAGGGATGGCAAGTCGCCATGGCTGACATCCAGCCAAATGCCGAGCTGCAGAAGCAGCTGGGGGGCAATGCAAGCTACCACCATTGCGATGTGGCCGATTACGATAGCCAGGCGAAGTGCTTCCAGGAGGTTTGGGACAAGTACGGACGTCTTGATGCATTGTGTGCGAATGCTGGGATTGTGGATAAGAGGTGCGCTCTAAGACTCGTCTGTATTCAGAGTGTCACAAGACTGACAAGTCGACAGCTCGATCTTTGTGTTTGACCACAGGAATTCTGACAAGTAAGTCCTGGAAATTTGACAACGTGAGCAAAAGAAGAAGCTGACGACGGCGAAGGATTCCCCCAAAGCCAAATTTGCTGTGTACCGACATAGATTACAAGGGTGTTGTGTACGGCACACAGCTCGCCATCCACTTCATGAGGAAGAATAAGGTCCCGGGAGGCAACATCGTCGCAACAGCGAGTGTGGCCGCAGTCGTGCCACACGAGTCGTATCCCGAATACGCTGGAGCAAAGGCAGCGGTAAGTACCACACCTATTCCTGTGACAAGGTAGAGAGAGGTCGCTGACTTGAGATAGGTCGTCAACTTTGTGCGCGCTACGTCGAGAATACTGAAGATTGTGAGTCAAAACGCCTCAAGATTGAGGATCCGTACTCATGAGAATGCAGAAGGAGAATATCCGCATCAACGCAGTCCTTCCAGGAATAGTGCACACCAACATCATCCCTCCTGAGATGGTCGCAGCCGTGTCGCCAGAATGGTAAGCACGCCAATAGCGTGACGTGACCCATTCACCCGAGTTACTAACAAGTATAATAGCCTCACTCCAGTGGAAACAATCGTCCGAGCATATCACAAAGCGCTGGAAAATGAGTCTCTAAATGGCGAGGCGCTCGAGGCATCCGTCAATGAGATCCTCGTCCTGCCACGACCAGAACTCGCCAATGGCCGGTTCTCGAAGAGGGCAGTGACCGTCTGGGATCCTTTGTTCAAAATGATGCACAATGGCGAGCCGTCTGGGTTACCTGACGCCATTGCGTAGCTGCTGTACAAGACTTCAAGAAACGCGTGCGATTCAGTGCCGGAGGACATTCTTCGCGTCGCGGTGTTGATAGAGATTGTCCCAGGCATGTCCAGCTCCATCAGCGAAGTTCCTACCCTGCATCGAGCAAGACAGAACCTCAGCGTCTTAATGATTTCCTTGACCCAAAATCCCATGGAACCAAGACGTGTCGTAATGTTTGACGTGAGATCTGTCCTTGTCTACATTCATCAACGGCAGCGGTTGCATCCAAAAGGATTGGGTGTCGTATGCTGAAACCGAACATCTTCACCCAACAGCATGTTGCTCACAGAATGGATCCGTGGCGAGCAGTCCACATTTGGCAACGCGCGGCCCAGTAAGACTTCGTCAGACTTGCGAAACATGCTGTTGGTTCAAGCCAGCGTTTGTCAACTTGCATCCTCAAGAAAGAGCCTCAGGCGCCACATGAAACGGATGCTCGTATTCTCCGTGATCCTCCTGATGAGCGTTGAGAGGTCTGTGTCTATTTCGGGCAACAGAATCCTGTTGCTGCTCACATGGGCAACATTTCCGCCACCTTGACTGAGTAAGATTTTCCGATGAAGGTTGCAGAGCAGAGCCGCGCACTCGTCATCGTACGCGTCTGTAATGTCTGTCCAAAGTCCGAGGAAGCGAATAGACGAGCGCTTGTGACTGACCAAACCTTGAATTGGGAACTTGACGGCACGGGCCTGGTCGCTGGCGCCGTGATTGACACTAGCAGCGACTAAGATCGCCAAAACATCTATGTTCGTGCACAGCCTCCCCCAGAACCCGTGCTGCGGACCGCATCCCTGGGCTCTAGCAAGGACCCTTGGCACGAACGCGACGGGCATAAGCGAGTCTTTCGACGATGCTTGCGAGGATTGTCTTCAAGAGTGTCCTCTTTGGTGAACTTGGATTGTCATTTCACCATTAATCAGCGAGGCTGCGGCGTAGTGATTTGGGTGCTTGCGCGTCTGATGGCGACGGCCATGACCCTCTAAGACGAGCCCTGGTTCCATGGCAAGGCATTCTCTAGCAAGAGCCTGGTCTCGAAGCTCACTGTTAAGCTGTGTCAATTTAGCTGACGGCTTTGAGCAGACGTGGCGAGATGATACGAGGCATTGTTGCAATTGCCCAAAGCAAGCAATGCTGTGGGACGGTGAGGCACAGCAAGGACCAGGTGGCCATCAGAGTTCTCGTTGAAGAATAGATGTGGTCACTGTTAATCATGAGGCTCTGTTATACCACGAACGATTGACCCTGTCTGCATATCATCATCGTACCTGGCAGATGGAGGCCGCCAGTAGAGCGAACCAGGTTTTCGGAGATGCCCGTGCGATGGCGCCAGCCATGCAAAGCAGTGCAGTGCATGATGCATCGCGAGAAAAGAGGCGATGCGATGCGATAGCGCTTGACAGTGAAGATAGCGACAGTGGCTGCTGGACTAGCTTCCACTGAAAGTCAGCAAATCTCCCGCTGGCTCCCGTGTCTAGTGACCCTTGGAGCAAGTCGCATGCGCCGCGGAGGCCCCCAAAGGCCGCCATCATAGTGGGAACGCAAGGCTTAGCAGCCAAGCGTGGGAGGGAGAAGTGGCAGGGGGGTGTAGGGCCGTAGGGCAGACTTTGGCATCGCGACAATCATGGTGGATGGTGGTGACGGAAGAGAATCACTGTGGGTGGTTTGAACTGGGACCCACAGGCCTTAGGCAGCACAGCCCAGGCTACAGGAAGAAGGAGGACAGTGCGCATTGACGAACACTGTGCGATCCCTGGCGACTGGGTCGAGGATGGACGTGCTCACTCGCTGGAGAACGGGGCCCCACAATTGGCGGCTGAACCCGCTCCTGACCCGTTGGACTCTCCTCTGGTTCGAGAGGCCGATGACTGGCTGGATGTGGTGCCAGTGATGACCCAGACCGAGTGACTGAAAGAGCGATGAGGGGCCTTGGAGTCTTTGGACGTGGCCTTGAGGGCCCGCGTGATCTGCAAGGCCCTGATGCCTGGATTTTAGTCGCTGTATCTACGACTCAAGGACGGTTCTAAGGGCCTTTAGCGGTCGGCCCACTCGAACAGGTCTCCGCACTGGCTGTGATTTTACAATTATCCTCCTCTGCTATAGCAGGCCATCAGAACACACCCAAAGTCCCAACTGCCTGGATTCTATGGTCCCTGTGATCCTCCTTAGGGCGTGGGCGCGCCTTTGGCCAGCCGATTAAGGCTACGTAGCGAAAGCGATGATGGTGGTACGGAGCAAGTCGGGGCCGTATGAGTCAATCGCTGGCACATGTCCAGGTCGCGTCTACGGCGACCGCTGCAAGTTTCAATAGGCGCTGTTCCGGGCTGCGTCTAGTCCGACCTGTTTCCCGCCAAATTAGCAAATGGACAAACGGGCGGTCTCGAGTCGGAAGCCATGTGTCGCAGAATGATCGTGGACATGCGATGGCGTGAACTCTCATTTGCCTAGTATTTGTGGCCAATCTCTCGCGACTCGCTGGGTGCTGGTAAAAATAGCAGCGCTGATGGTGGCCATCAGCCTTGGAAGCCAAATCATGCTTCGGCATTACGAGAAGCAGATCTGTCACTTTCAATTGACTCGTGCCGAAACGAATCCGAGCTTGGGTAACAGGAAACAATGTTGGCGAGGCCGTAGACGATTTTCCGCACTCAATGATAATTTCGCATTCGTCTGCAGAATAGACTGGCTCCATGAATGACGCTGAGTTCGAGTTGCCGTACTACCATTTTCTGTTTGTGGCAGCAGTTCGCTCCTAGTCGGAGGCCACTCGTGGCTCAGCTGCACCGCCTTGCGAGGCGTCGCGACACGGCGTTGACGCACTGTGCGCTAGTCCACAGGTCACACGCCCCCCTCTCTCAACTCGAGAAGGATAGTTGACTGGACGAGGGAACGAACGACTGCAAGTGACAATGACCGACAGCAACTGGAAGAACTTGCGTCTTGGTTTCAAGCCGACTTTCGGGTCGTGACGCAAGGAATCGGTCCCGGGAACATACGCAATCACCCACGTAGATCGAGTGCAGAAAAGAACTTTGGTGCACCTGGGGAAGGCCTATGAGACGCTTTGTCAGTAAGAACTTAGGTCAAGCAGGATCCTAGGCAGAACTTCTCTGGACGCTCTAGTCAAGGTAGCCGTTTGATCATTTAGTATGCACCGTTTCCCATTAGTGATGACCGTCTTTACTCCAGTACCGTTCGAAGTCCCTCCTGCAGTGCCTAGTCCATTGTTAGTGCCCAGAGTGCCCGCTAAGGTACCTTTCGTTGCGATCTAACCAGAAACCATAGGATAGGTACTTTGAAATGCACCTCTTCCCTGCTACGGCAACGTATGCGCTTCTCCTCTGCGAAGAATGCACATGATAGACATGGCTGGTGGTGAGTGAGACATGCCACTCGAACCATTACAGATGCATTCGAAGGCCTCCATTGTCTTGAGAGACAAGAGGGGGGTGTGGGACTAGTCGCGAAAGGACACGCTAAGCCACGAATAGACAGACCCCAACGCAGCCTTTCCGCAAAGAGTGTAGCGCCCAGCGTGTGCCCCTCTATGGGGACACTTGGGACACCCCTGCCTTCTGTTCATCCCTCCCGCATGTTGGTCGCACGGCAGCTACGACCCGCGACTGCACCTTCGCGCACAATTTCGTCTCTCTGCGCGTCCGGCATTCTGATATAACTTCCTTCCCTCGCCCACACCTCAGGATATTCAGTTTCGTTTCCTTCTCATACCCACTCTCACCAACAATTCTCACCAAGACTTTTCTCCATCACGAAGATCCCTTTCAGGTCTGCGCTGTACCAAAGGTCCAATCTCACACACACACACACTACTACTGCGGCGCATATATAATCTCGTGCATCCGCTTCCTCATCGTCCTCAATTCCAACCTTTCTTCTTAACCACGACTACTCACGCTCGTCTTCTACCAAAGAACGCTGCATAGTCACCACTCGAGATACCTGTTACCCAATCGACACACATTCACCGTCGTGCTGTGAAATTGCGAGCTTCCTCACTCACACTACCACCGTGTCCGCCTACGTTGTCGTCGATAACCTCGTCTACAACTACCACAGCTCTACTCGCCGTCGCCGCAACGGTCTGAGTCCTTCGGGTGAATCGCAACATTACGAAGCGAGGCCATCGCGCCTGTCGCCACGAATAGTCCAGCCAGATCCTCCTCAACGGCTGGTTGCTGACCCAACAATCCCTCGATCATACACAAGGGCATTCGACCCTGCCGCCACAATGTGCACCACAAGGCTCTACACTGAGCGCTACCCGGACGGCCACCGCGAGAAGTCGTACCGCTATGAGCGCTGCAACGAAGCTCGCCTCGGCCTTCCTTGCCTCGAGTCGGCATCCTCCTCCCGCACTCGTTCTACACAACCCACTTACGCCTACGCCGACACCTACCTTCCTCCTACTCCATCATACACTCCTGTCATCTCCACGCCCACATACCGCTCTGGTGACGACTCGGACCGCTCGTACCACAGCACATCGAGCGCTGGCCGTCGGCGATCAAGGCAGTACTACAGCACAGGTGACCAGTACCTAGACGTCAACCGCACATACCGGCCCTCCCCGCGTGATGGCACTCGCCGTGGCACTGAGCGCGTCGTGATCGTCGATGGACCTCCCACTCCGCGAACACCACCACAAACATTTACGTTCCCACACTCCGCGCCGTCCTCACCCAACTTCGGCCACACTCTTCCGCACGTCGTGGAGACATCACCTCGTGTGCGTGACTCGACTCGTCGCCGTCCCATCATTGTCGATGAGCGGCCACGACCCCGAGTGCAAATCGTTGAGCCCTCTCCTGAGCGGACCAGCAGGACACACACACGCCACGGGTCGACTGAGAAGCCCAAACCATCCGTTACAACTGCCGGCGTTTCATCGCGCGAGCAGGAGAAGCTGGAGCAGCAGCGTGCTGAGATTGCCCGCCAGAATGCGGAGATCAACAGCCGCCCTACAGTCCCAGTCTCGCGCCCATTGAAGCGCTCTACCACATCATTCACATCTCGCCCATCAGCAGGATACGACGCAGCAGCAGAGGTCACAGACCCCTTTGCACGTATCGACCTGAACCGGGAAAAGCGTCGCGAAGACAGGTCGCGGCGCATGGAAGAAAAGGCCGAACAGGAGGCAATGGATCGCCGCTTGAGGGAGCGCTTGATGCCACGACGCCGTGCAACAGTCGGCCCTGGCACAAGAAGGCACCCGGTTCTTTACGATGACGGTCTTTACCGTTGGGAGTAAGCGAATATAATGGAACACATGGAACACAGCACTTAGATACCAATACCAATTGTACAACTTTGACACACTTTCGGATTGTCCTCAATCGTGATACCTCGGCCAGACTTGTAGAAAGACACCAACACTCATCATTACGATGTCTATGAACTCAAGCTGAGTAAGAGGAGGTTTCATCTCACTGAAGCTCTTGAGGCGATGGAGGACAGCGAATGTGCAGAAGACACTCGACCGTGTAAACTCGACTCTGAGCGACGACGACGCATGACTCCCGAAAAGGGAGATCCTGCAGCAAGACGTCCACGATGTATGTGCAACGATCCACAGATCGGCTCCTCCAGTTTGACTCACCGGAGGCCCTGGTACCACAAAGAACGGCTGCAGGTGAACACTCTGCACCCTTCTCAGTCTACACCGCGTCTCTGCGAGTGCCCACGCACACCCGTCCACCCCTCCTCCATGTCTTGTCTTGTCTCGCTTCTTCAACCCCACCACGTGCCCCTCATCTTATCGATACTACCTGGTTGCTGCCTGCGATGATGTGCAGGCTCGCATACGAACTGGATAAACTTGTTTGGGGGAGTGTTTGCCACGCTACCCTTATGGACCGTGCGAGTCGGGAGTTTTAGGGGATTTTGCTGTTGGTTTGTGATGGAAGCCTGGCCAGCAAAGGTAGAAACAAAGTCACGTTCGAGAGTGAAGAGGGTAAGGTAGGTTAGGTGCCCGGTTTGTTGCTGAGATGAGATATCTGAAATGCTTACAGGGCTCCATCAAGGAAGATGCCAGATTAAGGTACCTAGGTAGGCACCTAAGGCACTTGACGCAAGGTAAGCACGGCTCGAGGCTCATTCGGGGTCACGTGCGGGGTGACTTCTAAGATATTGATACATTCAGCCTCAATCTGCTGCTGATCAACAAGAACGATGACCCTGTGGATGACAATAATTCTACGCCCATGCAGAACGATCCTAGCACAATATAAAATCACAATGCACCACACATATCAATTCCTGCTGCTTCTTCTTACCGCAGCATCGGCAACTCATGCTATTCACAGCACACGCGGTCTCGCTGTGCCATCGCGACGGAATGGCCTCACACGACCACCTATCGCATTCAGCGGCCTGAACATTGGCCTAGAGATGCAGAACATTACTGCTAACGCCGAAGACTGCGGTGTCGGACAGGAACCATGCAAAGATGGCTGCATGCCGACCCTCGGCACATGCTGTGAAGAGGGTAAGGGATGGTGCGATATCATGACCGTGTGCGTCTCAGATGGCTGCTGCGCAATCGGCGACACATGCTCGGATAATCCCGATGGCTGCCCGGGTGACATGATCACCTGTGGCAAGAATGACGATGATACGTTCTGCATGCTCAAGGACAAGAAGTGCTGTTCTGGAAGTCTCCCAGATGGGGGTAGCACGTATTGCGAGGCGGACGAAATCTGTCCCTCGGGCCGCTCATTCGGCTGCATTGCTTCCGGCGATCAGGCTGAATCAAGTACAGCCGCTGTTCAAGGCGAGACAGAGACAGAAAGTACTTCATCGGCGAGAACCTCTTCACAGACAGAAGCCGCTTCGAGTCCTATCGCATCTGACCTTGGCACTACGGAAACAACTGGTACTGCCTCACAGACTACAGGGACAACGGAAGAGACAGACTCTCCTGACGCTGCACCTAAAGCAGATGGACCTATCTTATTTACCCTCCTGTGTAGCTTAGCGTTTGTCCATCTATTACTACAATGAAAAGGAATATTATTTCTGCCTGCGCGTATACACCGCATTGTTCTTGCGGCATGTAAGCGTCCCTTAAAACATTATCCCTCATGTGATTCCTATGAGTCTAGGAATATGACTTCAGACGCCTAGCTAAATGTGTGATGAAGATACTTGCCTATCATCTGTTCGCTACCTCGAACCCCTTAGCAATGTCGGGCCAGTACACCGGGCGTTGGGTAATTTATCTTATGCAGCACGCAGCTCGGGACATCGGGCAGCGCGTGATGTGCAGCTCTTACCCACGCAACGAGTCATGATGTGCTATGAAGACCCTCGTGGATGCTAAATTTGACTGTCTGTTCGTCGATAGACAACCAAGGGTCTGGATGTGCTGTTGGTTGACCCCGGCTCTGCAAGTCTGAGCGTAGTCGGCCCTATTTGCCCTCTTTCGTATTTATTGCCGAGGCCATCGCTAAGGCATTTAAGTAGTAGTACTGCACTTACAAGGGTCGAGTCTTTAACTGCGCCGCTTAAAGCTACCTTAAGGTAATAAGCTAGTAGAATTAATCTGGCGCGGTAACAGTGACGGCAGGACATTCTATTTATTAAGGCAATGCAAGGGGAATTGGCCCTAGACTTTCCAATTCTCATAGATTGACCTGCCTTTCGTGAAATATGTTGTAAGCGAATTGTCGCCTATCTAACGTATCGCCTATATTTCGCAGCCATCCTTCAATCATGCTGCTGCAGTAGCGTGTCTTACCCGAACACAATTTCACGCCGCGCACTGCACTGCCAATATTCTCATCCTGATGGCTACTGGCCAAACCATTGCCGTCGGCCTTGTGGCCTTCGCAGCGCTCATCGTCCCTTCGCTGCAACTGAGCGCACGCGAAGAATGGCCCTCGCATCTGCAATTCGATCTTGTTTTTCCCAAGAACGAGACGTACGCGCCGACGCAGTATTTCCCCATCATTTTCGGTGTTCAGGGCCTTAAAGAATGGAGCAGAGATATGCCGTTCTCTCTCGCCATCACGATCAAGCCCGGAACACTTGAGAAGGAGAAGTTCGGCCAATATGCAAATGAGACACACGCGGACATGAACTACGAGATGGTCGGGGAGCGTCTGGACGAGCTTGCTCCTGGTCAATTCTTCTTTCATATCCCAACCGTCAACCTTACCAACGGGACCACAGGCGACTTCATCATCGACTGGGCTGTCAGGATTAAGAACTATTGCGAGCTTGACAACGTCAAGAATTCGACTGGCTTCCTACCCGAGGGCAGCGATTTAGGCGACGGGTGGGAATACTACTACGAGTACTACTACAAGTCTCACAAAAGTGTCTTCCGCACTGCAACTGATGCCCCTCTGCCCGATATCGCGGCGACTGTGAAGTCTTGCGAAGGGTCCGAGGATGATGCGGTTTCGCACTCCCCAGTCGACATACTTGGTTTCAGAAACTCTATGAACGGCGGCCGCTGCCCTCGGTTCGTAACTAATGCTACACTCAACAAGTGTGGCTACAAGTCGGTCGCCAACGAGTTGGCAGCCAATGTTTCATCAATCATTTTGGGTCAGATGCGATGTGAGGAAGATACTGGTGACTGGCGTAAGATTCAGTGGCGATGTCCAAGCACAGCGACATCTCTCGGAACATCGTTGAGCCTTGGATGGCTGATGTGTCTGGTAGCGGCTGCAGCATTCTATTTCTAGAGGACTAAATCAAGTTAACGAATCAAGAGCGAGAATCCTCTATGACCAAGTCGGCGATCCTGACCCTAAGCCCGAATCGTAGCACGTCGGGGACCTCGAAGTTCCTCGATACAACTCCCTGATCCCCAATTCCTAGTAATGCTATTTGAAGAATCATGTATAGCCTTTGTAGCATAAAAGCATTTACATGGGGATACATTTAACAAGTTTACGTCTTTCTCTTTTCGCTAGATTTCCTATGCAAAGTTCAAGCGAGAATTGGAGAATATATATATATGTGTGTGTGTGTGTGTGAATGCAAAGGAGAGGACACGAGCCCTGATGCCTAAGAAGAATGATATACTATGGACTAAGCCTACTAGCTCTCCTTGCGATGATATGCAGGCTGTCTAAAGGTGGTCCGGATCAAGTCGCGCATGAGACTGTCGTTAAGTATCTTCCATGTTTGCCGGGAGATCCTCGATTGAGTGACTTGGTAACTTGCAGCATTCTTGCTGGTTGTGTCAGTTCCCGAGATACCTTGGGTATGATATAGCGTATTAGAGGGCATGCGTGATTCGCTGCATTCACGACACCCCCTCGACACCCTCTCCAATGCACGTCCCACTACAACCCCAACCCACGCTCCCACCCTTTTAGCTGCACTCAGCCAGCTTGGTTCGATCCCATGACCTTTGCTGCTGCGGCTGCGCAAAGCGGAGGGCTCGTATGTCTCAGCTAGAGATGAGTGTAGGGCGACGATGGTGTTGTGGCCATGGAGAAGACAGGATAGATTTGTGGTGTTGATGATGCGGTGAAGGGTTGGGACGGGTGGTATGGCCCGTCCCGAGAGAAGGGGGGCATCGTGACTCTTTGCGATGGACGGCTGCATGTCTTGAAGACTTAGTCTGTAAGTATGCGGAAGGCCGTTGATGGACCCTTGTGCGCCATTGTTTGCCGTTGGAATAACTACCGTGTCTTGCTTCGAGCTATGCATGTCTTGGAAAGACCTTGTTTTCATGAGAAAAGCATGGTCAGTAGTCTGCAGTCAAGCCAGACAAGTCTCTAGCGCAACTCGAAAGACCGACTTCAAGGAAACCATCTGGCTGAATGGTCCTATAGTCAGCTCTGCAGCATGCCTTCACGCGCGTTGACAGACGTTGAAGTAAAAGAGATCAATAATATTTGTGCCGCTTGTGACCCCAGATCAGATATGCAAAGCCTCCCTAGATTCGTATGCGCGAAAAGCCGGACTCCTGGCGTTACTGTCCCCTTGGAAGATAGTAATAGTATACATGGCATATCAACATTTCAAACCTGCAAATCAGTGTTCGCTATATAGCCAGTTCGATGAAAAGCTCACTTTGTGCCGACCCAACCCAATGCAATGAAGCTTGAATGAGAAAATGAGAGTAAGAGAAATCCACCGTTGCCTCTCGCCGTCACAGCTGAGATATGAAATATATGCTGGAACTCGTTCTTGGTCGCAGCTGGTCGTGAATAGTATGTGTCGATGTTCAGACGCATGGTAGCGTCTTGTCGGGCTGTGGGCCACAGTAGTCGTGTATGTTCGTTGTTGAGCGTGTTCAGGATTTGGATCGGCCATCACCCATCTGGTAATGGGTTAATTTTCCTCGGTTTCCTCGTTAAGCGTAATGTCGGAACCTCCATACCACTCAATATTTGTTGGGCTTTGCCATTCCGCAATGAATCCCAGTGGGCACGTAGCTTCTCTTCTCCCACAACCAACTCAAACCCTGTGAGGAAGCAGAAGCTGACCTCTAGTCTGGCTAGTTCCAGCTCACTGACGCCTCCGACTTTTGCAATCTTGCTGTGTGAATACGAAAGGTCCTCCAGAGCTTTCATTGCGACTCGGAGACCAGCCAAGACAAGTCGATGTGCGTTGCGCCTTGTCACGGGGATAGCGCGTTCGATGATAGCCAGTCTGTGGATGTAGAGTGAAGTAGCGAGGTATACGGCGGTACTCATTGGACAGAACTTATGCAGCCGAAGCAGGTATGCGGTAATTGTAATCGGAGGCTCATTCTTGCTGTAGAACTTGCGTGTAATGGCGCCGTGCTGAAGGTTGATAGGCTGCGAATCGGCACCGACGACAACGTACGGCTCTGGTCTGGCCGTTGGCGGAGACATTGGCGAGGTTAGACCCTTCTTGAGCATGACTCCGTCGAACTCTGGTGACGTGTCGAAGTTCTTCTTCTCAGCTTGCTGTGTGATCAGTGAGGCCCTCATGGCATTGTTATACGCCTGGAGTTTGGCCAGATCCTTTTGATGCTCCCCTGCCGACAGAGCAGCAGGAGACCTAGGTTGGCCCTCTGCTCTGCGGTCTTTGTCCTCTGCCAATTGCCTCATGCGTGCGAGGTTCTGCTCGGAAACGGTACGGGCAATGTTATCCTTCTCGACTTGCATGCCGCTCATCTGGGGATCGGGGTTGGTCTTGAGGGGTGGCGTCGGAGGAACATCGCCCGTCATGCGAACGAGGACTTCGATATTTGCGCTGAGCAGCTTCACAGCATCAAGCGCTGGTAGCTTGAAAATATCATCCTTGTCGGCATCGGATTCGGACGGTGACGACGCATCTTTATTGCTGGCGAGTAGGTGCGGATCGGAGGACGGGTTCGGCTTTGGTGGGAGCTCGTGCATGCTGCTGGCAGCGGAGTCATTCTGCTGGAGCTGTATTATGTGCTGCTCGGGTTGTTCTTGCAACATGGTGATGCTTGTTGAAGAGTTGTCAGACATTGCCTTGGTAGCTTGGTAGCCAATGCCGCAGAAAAGTCTGGGTCGCGGGCTTCTGTGGAGCTAGAAGGACGACTGGATTCTCGGTGTGATCGCGATAAGAGGATCAGGCTTCGATCAAGGCCGATAGCCTAGGGCAGAGCGCGAGTAGTGTATCTGCATCTGTGACTTGCGTCTTTCATTGTCCCTTAGGCGCGATATGCGCAGCGAAGAGCAGTGTCGTATGCAATCGTGTAGTGTGATATGGTGCGTGTTGGGTTGCAAGGAACAGCGACAGGCTGCGATGAAGATTGCGATTAGGTCGACAGCAAAAGATGGCTCTCGATTAAAAGCAAGGTAGGGTCCTGGGTAGTAGGTAAAATGGGATTGGACTTTCGTGGGCCCCGTCACGCGATGAGCGGAAAATGGGACCGCGGGGTCGTGGAATGCCGATCACACGACTCGAAGCGCGCGACCGGATGCGGATGAGGACCGAGAGTGGAGATGAGGTCGGGATGAGAACCGCATTGATGTTCGAGTCAGGTACGAGATGGCGATTTGAAGGATGAGGCTGTTGTAGTGGACGAAAGGATCGTGAGACTGGGATCAGCGGTTGAATGGCTTGGTGGTGGTCGCTGGCGGCCAATTAAGGTATACCACCAGTAGATGAGAGTGAACCAGGCGATGCACTGCAGATGGGCCGATGGAGAGCTGTAATTAAGGATGGACCCTGCTGGAGCAGCATCAGTCGACATGCGGTCTGGACTCCCTGATCAGGGTCTTGGACAGGGCGAATGCCATGAGTGATGGTGGATCTCGTATATGTCGTTGCTGATGCAGGTCTGCAGTATATTGCTGATGAAGACCAGATCAGCCTACGAAGTCGATAGTAGTAGGCATGTGAGAGGAGCAGAAAGAGGAGGATGAGGGGCAGCTGCAGCTGTCGACACCCGAGGTTGACGCCGGTCGCGTACAACGTCCACTACGGCTGCACTAGGTTCAAGCCACTGAGCGCTTCGACCCATTACCTGCCGAATTGATTTTATTTCCTGTAGCTAGAGGCGCAGGGTTTCTTAGCTGCAGTGTGAATTGTGTATTTGCCTCTGCCCACGTTGAAAATGATTGGTTGATTATAATACAGGCCAAGGGTCTTGATTGCTGCCGACTTGATTGGTTTTGAGCTAACCAGCTTTCAGCCACAGCAATGGTGGGTGTGGCTGGGGAACGCCTCATTCAATCCTCACAATGGCTGCCAAGCACCATCAATCAACAACCCATGCATTCATTACTATGCCTATCAACATCCTGAGACAACCTTGCAGTCGACCACTGCGCATTGCCCTGCCTTCACCTTGTTGATTGCCTCCTCCAACACTCCTTGCAACTCCGAAGCTTTGTCTACGCGCGCAGCATGGATGCCGCCACCTGACGCCGCTTTGGCGATGCCTGCGTAGTCCGGTGACGGGTTGAATGCAATGTTGATGTCGTCGTTGCTCGCCTTCGATGCCTCACCATCTGGGTGCACAAGCAGCAATGATCTTCGAGGAGCGTGCCATCCTGTAAAGGAGCTCTGTGTCAGCAACAGCTCATCGAGACTGGTCTTGGCGGGACTTACCTTTGTTGTTCAGTACGATTGTCAGAACTGGGATCTGGTAACGCTCAGCGATCCAGTAGACGCTCCCCGGGACCGAGAAAAGGTACGACCCATCACCCACAATCTGTACTACGAACTTTCCCTTGTTTCTACCACCATGCTCTGCATCAGTGGCTAGCTTGATGCCCAATGCAGCACCTCCTGACCACCCAAGACCACCACCGCCACAGTTGATCCATGAGCCAGGAAGGGTTGGACGCAGCTGGTCGTGAATGAAGACAGTGTTGGTCACGGCCTCGATGGCCCAGATTGTGTCTTCTGGGCAGAGGTCCTTGAGCTTGCGGGCTAGAATGCTGGAGCCGAATGCATCTTCATCTAGAGGCTCGCTCTTCTTGTCGAGGACAGCCAGGCGCTCCTCTTGCTCCTTCTTCAGCCTTGCCGCCATCTCCTCCTGCTCATTGGACTGCAACTTGGACGCGGTAGTCCCTGAAGTAAGCTCGTTTGTGATCTGCTTGATTGAGGTCAGGGCGTCAGCGCGGTAACGCGCATTCGACTGGATGTAGAAGACGGGCATCTGGTGCTTGAGCGGATCCACATCAATGTGGTAGATCTTCGCGTCTTCTCTTGGTTTGCACTTGGAAGGGATCCATGGTGTATCACAGTCCAAGACCACGATGACATCTGCCGTCTCGACAGCCGTGTCCATGCCGAAGCGGAGGCCTAGCCATCCTGGGTGATCACCCGGGAAGCACATATCGCTACCTCCAGCATCAGTCACTCGAAGTCCTTTGACGGTGTTTGCCAATTCTACGAGTGCTGCGGGCACCTCGTGATTGCGGCCAGAGTACCCGGTCACTAGAAGGGGTTGTTTGGCCCCAGCCAAAGCTTCTGCGATCTTCTTGACACCCTTCTCAGGCAACCCACCCAGCTCAATGGGATCCCACAAGTCCTGGTTCAGGGAGTATGGCTTGATCTCGGCCTCCATGACCTCTCGTGCTGCACAGAGGTAGACAGGTCCCTGTGGATCAGATCGGGAGAACTGGAGTGCTCGGTTCACCATCTGTTTGATGTTGACTCCCGTTTTTGCCTCTGCACTGTATCGACAATACTGAGCAACGATTTGTTTCTGGTCTGGGACATCCTGGGGCCATTGGCTAAACTCAGTTCGGCTACCACGTAGCTCGCCTTCAATTGTGAATGGAGACATGCCGCAGAAGATGAAAACTGGAGCGCGGCCTGCTGATGCGTTGTGGACTGCAGCTCCTAGGCCTTGTGTGCCGACGTCCACGTGGATGAGGACGCACTGGGGCTTGCCAGTAAGACGAGCGTAGCCGTCAGCCATGGACATGGCTACCATCTGGAATCATGTTCAGTACGGTGCACACAAGGTGGGGCAATTGTTTGGAACAAACCTCGTTTGGGCATGTGATGATTCTAGGAAAGTTCTCGTAACCCTCCTTCTTGGCTTTAGCCATGGCCTCGAGGATGCTTGGGTGGTCGGAGCCCAAGTTGACGAAGCAGTGGGTGACGCCGGCCTCCCAAAGGGCCTCGAACAAAGCTGAAGATGCGGTATACATGTTGGGATCCTGTGAGTCTACCAAAGTAGCCGCACCTCGCTTGCCAATGCCCGAGTTGGGGGATGGTGCACACGCCTGTAGAGGCCTGAGACGTGGTGCAGAGAGTGGAAGCTGGCGACTAGACGGCGAGAGTCGTGGGCGGGCTGTAAGCCGCGCAGCCGTGCTAGTCGCGAACTTCCGAGCTTGGCTCTGGCGGAGGGGCGAACCTGCAGCAACGACGCTTCGAACAAAGGTCATAACAGGCGAGGATGCACAGCTTGAAAAGAGACCTTTCTAAAAATGAATGAGATTTGATGTTTTCAAGATGTAAAAGTCGAGGTTGATAAAGGTGTGTGGATGTGTAGAGTATGAGGAGCATCAGAAGCTGGAAGGTTCGTGGTGGGTAACTCACATGCTCGCGTTACGGTAGGTGAATGCCGTGTAAGTCAAAATGTGGGGTTGTGATGGCTTCAAGGAAGGGTTGATCTGTTTGGGTGGATGAATGGATGGATGCAGGTCAGAGTGGGTGTGTTATGTAAGCGGGGACATCGAATTGCAGTCTAGATGTAGAATGTCAGAATCAAGTAGATGAAAGAGTGAAGAAACAAGCATGTTGGACCTTTTGATGGAGGGTCCCCCGGGAGGAACGAGGTCACGTTGGCAGCCATGCCGCATTGAGGAGGATGGACCCAGACTGTCTATCAGTTTATCAGGTAATGGCAACTAGCCACAGAGCCTGGTGTGTGTATCAAAGTTTACCTCATGTACGTGTGAGAGCCACCTCATGCAATCCATAGCATTGTTCCAGAGCTTGGGTGCTCCAGTACGCTATGCTCGGTGTGGCTTGTGCCGAGACTGGCCGCTGAACCGCTGCGGGCGAGTCTGGGGAAAGCGGCCGTTGATAATCGGCCATTACGAGACGAGATCCGCAGTGAGAGAGACGGTACGGAGGTACGCGGGGTAGAGACGCTGTTCGGGGTTACCACCAAAGCATAACCCTGATGAGTATCGGAGCTCCGATGTTTCGCTCAGGTACGCGATGAAGCTAAACATTAACCCGTCACATGTCAACACACCTTTGGCCATTCACCATGTCCCGCCCCAACCTTCTCCTCTGCTTTGACGCTTTCGGGACACTCTTCAAACCGATACGGCCCGTTGCGCAACAGTACGCAGATGTCGCGCGTCAATGCGGCTTGACTAATTTCTCCGATGACGAGGTCAAGTCCTCCTTCTCCAAGGCCTTCAAACATGAAGCAAAGACGAATCCAAACTATGGTCGGGCCACAGGGCTCGGCGCGACGCAATGGTGGACCAATGTATGATTTCTATGCTCTCTGAGAAGGTTCAAGATGGCTAATTGGTGAAAAGGTGATTCATAATACCTTCGACAGTGTGCTACGAAACGGCGAGGCGGTGCCACAGGACCTAGCTCCACGATTAATACACCGCTTTGGATCGAGTGAGGGTTACGAGACCGAACCCGACCTAGTTGCTTCTCTCCGGTCACTTCGCACCTCCAAATCAAGACACTTCTCCAATATTGCAATTGGCGTCCTCACAAATACGGACGACGTAGTACCTGCTGTACTGTCGGACTTTGGATTGCGTGTCAGTCCTCTACGATACGGCATGGACGAGGCTGAAATTCCCGAGGAGGAGCAAGATATCGACTTCCATTGCATGTCGTACGATGTCGGTCACGAGAAACCGGATAAGCGCATGTTCTCTGCTGCCGAATCGATGCTGGCGAAGGTTATCGAGAGTCGAAAGCACCAGCTTGCTAGTGACGAAGCCGAAGGTCTTGAAAGCAACTGGACAAAGATTCTTGTTGGCGACGAATACGAGAAAGATGTCGAAGGGTCTATCAACGCAGGCTGGAATGCCATTCTGCTCGATCCTGCCAATGAGTCACCTCGCATATCGCGTCTGGAGGACCATCTGGACTTGTCGCTCGCCGAGGCTACCAACAAGGGCCCGGTTATGAGGGTACAGTCTATCGGAAAGCTCGCTACCTGGCTAGCACAATCATGAGTGCCGAGGAAATTGGGTCAAGATAAATCACAGGCTACATGTGATACATGTTGAAGGCTTGTATATACATGAAGGAAGAAGTCCTTATATGGAGCGGCAGCATCGTGTTCGACACCTGCCGGGGACGCCAGCGCCCTTGATCGTTCGCTTGCTAGGTACACGACGAAAGCCGACTGCTGAAATTCGCCTAGAAGATCAAATGTGTGATCATCGCGAGGAGAGCAGTCAGCACGTATCCCGTAGGTACCCCCAGTCGCTGCGAATCATCGGGTGAATCGTCACCTTCCGAGTCATCGACTTGCGAGTCATCACTTTGCGAATCATCGGACTGAGAATCATCGTCTTGCGAGTCATCATTTTGCGAATCATCACCTTGCGAATTATCACCTTGCGAACCATCATCCTCGCTGGCGTCCCCGTTGTCCTATTTGGCAGGTGTCACGCTCTGCGGATTCTGGAAGACGTTGTTTGCATCCCACTTCTTCTTGATCTTCTGCAGCTCGGGCAACCTGTCGCCCCAGTACAGCTTCTGTGCTTCGTCACGCTCATAGGCTGGGTCGACATAGCCGGCGTATGTTGATGCTGCGTTCGGCGCGCCTTTCTGGATGTGCTCGTGTACCCCTTCGAGGAACTCCTTGGTGGTATCAGAGAGTGTCGGGATTCCAACGGCGTACGATTGGTACATGAAGACCTTGTCGCGATGGGGATATGCTGAGGACTCCGGCTTGATCTCGTTGATAACGCCTCCGGTCGAATCCCAAATAATGAACCACAGGAGGGTTCCAACCTTTTCATCGTCCATATAATCGAAGAGGGCGTCGATGGAGTCGTCGTCCAAGAGATCTTCTTCACGGAAAGCGAGTGACTTGCTGTAGAAGGATGACGGGAGATCGCCCAATGCCAAGGCGGCCGTCTCAGCCTCGTGGGCTAAGCTTCCCAGCCAGTCTGTGACATTGGCTTCGAGTTTGCCACCCGAGGGCAGCTTGTCGGGAATTCCAGTCTTCTCAAATTCCTCTTCTGTGCCGTAGAAGGTTCCAGTGACCACTGCGCCCAAGGGCATGGCAATAAAGAGCGAAGAGAAGCGTTTGTCCATGTCTGGATCTCCTGTGAGGGCTTGCCACTGACGATACACATCAGCCATGTCCTTCTGGCGCCCGAAGCTGAAGTTGAACGTGTACTCCACGACAGAACCGGGCTCCGGATGAGTCTTGACAACGAATTCTGTGATGATTCCGAAGGAGGCGCCGGCACCGCGCAAAGCGAAGAATAGATCCGAGTTCTCCTCCTGGCTAGCACGTTGAATTTCTCCATCGGCCGTGACAACTTCGACTTCGATAACGTGGTCGAGCGCGCTTCCCCACATTCGGGACATCGGACCCAAGCCGCCCTATAGAAGAAGTCAGCATGCAGTCTCGTCTGCAAGATCAACAAACGAGGCGAGGTCAGACGTACAATGGTAGCATGTCCGCCAATTCCAACACTTGGGCAAGTGCCGTGCGCCATGGCTCGCTTGCCAGCAGCATGCATCTTCTTGTCCATCTCTCCAAGTCTGTGTCCTGCACCAACAGAGGCGTACCAGGTATCCTCATCCATGCTGAAGTCCTTCAAGTTGACAAGGTCAACCATCAAAGCGCCGTCGTCGCCGCCCAAGCCATAGTTGCTGTGGAACGCATTAGCATCGGTGTTCAAGTTCTGCAAGCTGTACATAGCAAGCTTGTGACTTACGCATAAGAATGGCCACCTGACTTTGCCTGAACTTTGACGTCGCTTGCTGCGGCGCATTTCACGGCTTCTGCGACATCTTTGGCGTTGTCCGGACGAATGACTGCGACGGGAGTGACGGGCACATCGAGGTTGAACGGCTTGACCCAGGATAGTTGATAGAACGGATCACCTTTGTAGGCGACACAATCGCTACGGTCGCCGCAAACGGCGTCGAGGCAAGTCTGCAACGGTGAGCTCTGGCCGTTACCCATCTTGAAATAGCAACACCGACGGTCGGCGGTATTGCTTCGGCGACGGGAGGAGTGACAACTTCGGAAGGAACGAGAAAGTTGCCTGAAAGCAAAGAGTGACTGAGGGACTGCCTAAAAGCAGAGGCATCTCATGTCGCGACGTGAGGAAAGGGATGTTTGTGGTGTTATAGGGGATCGCTGATCCTCCGAGAGATGGCGAGGCAGCCAGCCCAAGGTACCTGATCCCCCAAGGGTCGGTATATTGTCGGTAACTGGGTGGTAGGCTGCGTTGGCTGGAGAAGGTGGGAGCCACAAATGAAGATGGCACGCCAGTCAGGATCACCAGGTCTCATGTAGCCTTCCCGATTGGCGGTGGCGGAGTGTGGAGGAAGACAAGGGTATCCTTTCGGGCATTTGGTTCGGCGACAGGGACTCTGAAGGTCAGCAGCGGTACGTGAGGAGTCGATGGCCACATCAGAGTCGGCTGCAAGGAATTGTCGGGTGTTTTGAAGCTACCGTAGCAGTAGCAGTAGGATTCAAGGACTGTAGGCTTGATTCGGGCCTATGCGAGCGACTGCTTTCGACTCTGGGGGTTACTGAACTCCAGGCCATGGTCGGCAAGGCACATCACTGTGAGTAGAGCTGGGAAGCTTGGCTTGCACGTGTGATGCGCTCCGTCGTCATGTGCAAATAAAACCTGGTTACACATTGTCCCTGGTGCGTTACACGCGTCTTCACTGCCCGATGCACCTACACTGTACAAACAAACAAGTGCATGCAGCCAAGTTTCGCGGGGCATCACTTGCACTTCCAAGTTTTTCCCCATGCTGCATTGCAGCAATGACACAACCGACGCGAATGCAGAAGATCAACCACAACCCCTGGACAGACTGGTGGAAACAAAGCAAGGTGTGCCGTCATGCGGGACTTGGGGACTGGCGCCAACACTCTTCCACAAGTGACAGCCGTTGACAGCGAGGGATCTCCACTGCTTTGCCTTGGCTTGGCGTGGGCTGTGCCAGGGACCCTGGATCGGTCAGGTGGCCAATCAGATGTTCAGACTTGTAGATTGCGTGAAGATGAGCTGGGCTGAAACAAATGTCTTCGGTACTCAGTCGCTTTCTTTGAGGTGCACGATGGATGTAGACCTATCAGTGAATGAGAGCGTGAGTTGTCGAAGCCATGCAGACTAGTGCATTAAGCATGGTCAATAGCGTGCAACGTGGGCCACGATAGTTTGAAACAAGCATCTTGAGCAGGAAGTTGAGTCCCTTGATTCATCTAAGTGTATCCCTGTCTGTCTAAAGTCGTCGTCCGTAATGTCCAAATGCTGCTACGTGTAAACAAAAACGCCTATATCCCAGTCACTCCCTTGACATGTCCATGTTCATTAACCATCTGTTTCCCTTTTCATATATGGCTGTTGCCTCAAAGCTTCTGGTTCACCATCCAGGTCAGGAGATCGACCTTGGTCACGACGGCGATGGGCTTGGAAAGCGATGTAGAGTCCCCGGATTTCTCGGTGACAACGGCTGCGCTGTTCCACTCGAAGAACTTGCTCAGAGTCGAGAGAGGTGTGTCCACAGTGATCTCAACGAACTTCCTCTTCTTGCCAGGCTTGTCGTTCACTGCGCTCTGCCTCGGGTCGGTGATGATCTCGTCGAGACGACCAAAGTCGAACATGACGTCTGTCACCGGGCTTTGCTTGCTTGCACGGCCACGAGAGATGTAGCTGAGAAGGTTACCGAGAGTGACGAGACCGACAAGCTTGTTGCCCTGGGCGGTGAGAACGGGGAGCTGGTCGAAACCCTTGTCGCGCATGGTTTCGATCGCTTCGGAGCATGTTGATGTAGCAATGACAGATGTGACTGGCTTGAGGCGGAGAGAGGCGATGGTGGCGCCGGCGTAAGGGTCGGTCTGCTTCTTGTCCTTCTTGTCACCGTTCTGGAGAGGTGACTCGATGCCATTCACCTCGGGCAGGAGGTCGTTGGCGGCGAGCCAATCATCGTCAGCGAACTTGGAGAGGTAGCTTCGGATGCTGTCAGGCATAACCACGACGACAACATCGCCCTTCTTGAAACCGTAGTCCTTGATAGCAAGGAGCGCAGCAGCCATGGCTGAGCCAGAGCTACCACCAACAAGAAGACCTTCCTCGGCGATCAAGCGCCTTGCAAGACGGAAGGACTCCTTGTCTTCGGTCTTGTACCACTTGTCAACGGCCTCACGGTTGAGCACGTCGGGGATGAAGTCGTAGCCGATACCCTCCACCTTGTAGCCCTCGTTGATGTGGTCGTTGTTAAGAGTCTCGGGGAGCGCCAGAATACTGCCGTGAGGATCAGCGGCAATGACCTTGACGTCCTTGTTGTGTTTCCTGAGACCGTTGGCGAGGCCAGTGATGGTACCGCCAGTACCAGCGCCAGCGACAATGGCATCAACGTGACCGCCGGTCTGCTCCCAGATCTCCTCAGCCGTACCGAGTTCGTGAGCGAGTGGGTTGTTCTCGTTGCCGTACTGGTCGAGAATGTGTGCGTTCGGGATCTCCTTTTCGAGACGGCGGGCAACACCGATGTGCGACTCGGGGGCATCCCAGGCTGCTTGTGTGGGTGTTCGGATGATGGTTGCGCCAAGTGCCTTGAGGACGGAGACTTTTTCGGCCGACATCTTTTCGGGGAGGGTGATGATGGTCTTGTAGCCCTTGATGGCGCCAACCAGAGCGAGACCGATACCACTATTCCGATGATGGTCAGCATTCTTCTTGCAATCAAGTATGTGATGATGAAACGTACGTGTTGCCGCTGGTGGGCTCAATGAGGGTGTCACCAGGCTTGATCCTGCCGCTCTTCTCTGCCTCTTCAACCATGCGCAGGGCAATGCGATCCTTCACACTGCCTCCAGCGTTGAAGAGCTCGGTCTTTGCGTAGACATCGCACTCGATTCCGTAGGATTGGGGGATCTTGTTGAGTCGGACCAAAGGGGTGTTGCCGATCAATTCGGTCGCGGACTGCACCGTGGCAGCGAGGCGGCTGGCGCGGGGCACATCTGATGTGGAAGTCGCCATGTTGATGTGGTGTAGTATCCGAAGGAGCGAAGCAACGGAGGGAATGGGGCCAAAAAAAGAAGGTCAGATCTCGAGGATCAAGGGCAGAACAGAGAATGTCAGTGAGACCAGGAATAGAATGTGACTGGCGCCATAAAGTACGAATATGAGCTCAGCCCGCCGATCAACTTTTTCTTTGTCAGTGGCGGGACCGGCCGCTCTGCCCCGCGCCTACGCCGAAGCTATCCGCCATCATGTGATGGAAGTCAGCAGATTATGACTAAGATTGCAGCACATTCACATGGCCTACCCTGCAAGCCTTCAGTCTTCTTTGACTTTACAAACACGTACACTTGCGGTTCAAGTGAGGGGATCTCGGTTCAAAATAGAGAAATGAATGCACAGGCGCAAGTCAAAATGCTGGCAAAGTGTATGATGTTCGGAATAAATCATGAACTGTTGTGTTGGAGGACATATATAGGCTGAGGGCGTGGCTGTTTGACGAGGTAGGCAAGGTCTACCTACTCTACCCCGTCCTGTAGTATTGATGCTACCTCAAGACACCAACCTAAAAAGAGAGCAGCAGTTGTGGGACTTAAACCCACAACCTTCCCTACCAAAGGTGGCAAAAAGAATTGAACCCGAGGCGAATTGAACGCCTAATCTTCTGGAAATTCCAAATGCTGGAATCAGACGCGTTACCATTACGCCACGGGTCCAACGGCAAATTTTCTGTTATTGCGCCTCTTGAACCGCATCGTCTGATCACCGTCGCGTGAAGTCAACGCAAGGTAAGGTAACACACCTAAAGTTCTGTGAATGGGCAAGGCGCATTACGCAGACGTTGACGGCAATGGAACTTGTCGATGGAAGAGCGGTTTCCAGTAAATGTTGCCGGTCCAATTCAAGGTCGGCCTCAAGATAACGCCTGCTACCGTATATGTCGACGTGGTGAACACACGCACTGTCCGTCGTGGCAAGACCACAGGACCAGGGTCTTGATCATGGCTAGATTTCTCGAGCTCGGAACGCGACCACGAATAGGAAATGCCATGCATCTCTTCCGGGCACATCAGGCAAGGTACCTTTTGTCGTGGCGGGCGGTTGCGCATCATCTAGGAACCTTAGGAATCAGCCCAGGACAGGGAGGGATCTTATCACCTGCCACAATTGTACCACCCAACCTCGCTTCTTAACGGCGCAGGTTGGTGTTTGCCTTCAAGTGAGCTAGATTGAGAGCTTTGCCTTGGACCTGACAGCGATTACCTTGCGAGCACACCACTGACAGGACGTAGGCCACGGGTACCTTAAGCTCCCCGGGATGCAATGCCTCCAGTACCACAGCTCAAGCCCCACAAAACATGCAGCGCGATGTTGGCCAGGGTCTTTTGGCCCTTTTCTAATTCCTGACCTGCCTCTTTGGATAGAGTGCCCGATAGCGCCACCAATCGACACGATGGCGATGCTCGTCTAAACAAGCTTGTTTCCCAAAGCCGACATGGTATTCGCCTCCGCGGATGGCTAAGGTAGCTGGGAGCGGGGAGAGCTGCTTTGTATGGCATGGACGCGTCTGCTCGTCGAGTACTTATCAGCTTCTCCGCGCCCAATGTCTTGGTTTCTTGACTCCCTCTCTTCACGCAAGTCAAGGGAATCCAATTGACCTAAAGCGACCATGAAGTTCCACGGCAGTCTTCTTTACGCGGGCCTCGCTGCCTCTGGTGCTTTCGCCACCGACAAGTTGACCCCTGATGCTGTTGAAGCTGACATTACCGAGGACAAGTAAGCAATAACGATTATCATATACATGCGATGTGCAATTGACACGAAATAGGCTGCAGAACGTTCTCTGGAACTTCAACAAGATTGCTCGCGACAATGGTGGCAACCGCGCCTTTGGTCTCCCCGGCTACAATGCATCGCTGGACTTCATCCTCGAGCGTGCCGTGACCCGCTTCGGCAAGCACATGGACACCTATGTTCAAGGCTTCACCCATCTGTTCGAGCAGACTCGCGAGATCTCTCTAACCGGGCCGGAAGGTGAAGACGTCCGTGTTGTGACCCTTCTCTACAACGACCCCACCCCGTTGCCCGAGGGTGTGACTGGGGAGCTTGTGGACACTCCCGTCGACGACGTGCGTGGTTCCGCCTGCTTCGAGGACCAGTGGGAAGGCATTGATGCCGAGGGCAAGATTGTCCTCATCAAGCGCGGTGCTTGCGCTATCTCCGACAAGCTGAAGCTGGCCAAGAACTTTGGCGCAGTCGGCGTTGTCCTCTACCACAACGTTCCTGGTCCCGACCTTACCGCTGCAACTCTCAGCGCTGAGAATGTCGGCCTCAAAGCACCCGTTGGCCTGGTCACTTACGAGCAGGGTGTAGCCTGGAAGGAGCGGGTTGCAGCTGGCGAGACTCTTGAGGTCAACCTGCTCGTCGATGCCATCTTCGAGGAGCGCGAGTCGTGGAACATCATCTCTGAGACCAAGGAGGGAGACCCGAACAACGTCATCATGCTTGGTGCGCATTTGGACAGTGTTCAGGCTGGTGCTGGTATCAATGATGATGGCAGTGGTTCCGCTGCTCTTCTTGAGTTGATGGGCTCTTTCAAGAAGTACAAGGGCTTTAAGAACAAGGTTCGCTTTGCGTGGTGGGGTGCCGAAGAGTAAGTTAAGCCCAACATTCACCAGTCTCGCTTTCGTGGCTAAATACTGACGACATTGTAGAGTTGGCCTCGTTGGCTCCCTTTACTACGGATCCCAGCTCTCGGAGAAGGAAGCTGATGCGATCCGCATCTACTACAACTACGACATGATTGGTTCCAAGGAGCCTCAGTACGCCGTCTACGCTGACACTGATGTCCACGAGCTGGTCGGCGCGCCTATCATTGACTACCTCTCCGAGAATGGCAAAGATGCCTGGTATGGGTATGTAAATTTTCTCCAAATCAGGGGTATCTCCTAGCTAACCAAAACGTCACAGTGGATTCGGCACTTCCTCTGATTATGTTGCCTTCCTTGAGCTCGGCATCCCCTCCTCCGGCATCTTCACCGGTGCCGGTGCCCCGTGGGATGTCTGCTACCACCTCGAGTGCGACGACCTCAACAACATCAACTGGGAAGCCCTCACTCTCAACACCAAGGCTGCTGGCCGTGTTGCTGCTCAATTCGCGAATGATCTGACTGGCGTCCCGCTTCGTGAGAAGACGTCCAGCAACCCAAGGAGCAAGAGGGGTGCTGCGCGCAACCTTCAGAAGCTGGCGAGGGCTGGTCTTGTGGCTGAGAAGCACGCGACTTGCGGCGATGCTCATGACAGGCTGGTGTAAGGTGATGTCGTTGATAGTATGTCGAACAATGTATTCGTTGTGACATTTTCTCATCGTGTTCCTTTCTCTCACTACTGATCCTGGGGTGACCTGTTAGCCGGGACTGTGTCAAGTTCGTGCCGTCGGAATGCGTATCCTACCTTCCGGATGCCTTATCGCCTTGGTGGACTCATTTCGTAAACCTTGTGCATTCTTTGTCACTTCGTAACTTTGACCAGTAACAATCGCATAGATCGACCTCCTCATCCAGTCCGCCTCAGCGATGGATTGGCTCGTGGATTCCGGACCGGCATCGCCCTGTAAGTCGGATACTTCGGGCCGCCAGGTATGTTCTGTCTCGCCCTCGGTGGCGGTCGAGGCATTGGATCGCGACTGCGTGGGGACGACGAACGACTGCTGTCGTAGAGGCTGTAGTCACTACCTGACGCCTCACCAGCTTCCAGTCGTCGACGAGCTTGTAGTATGCAGCACCAAGTTATGACGAGGATGGCGACGAATGCGATGGATGATCCGATGATGGCACCGAGCTGGACGTTGGTGAGGCCATTCCCATTACCTGACCCGCCGTAGATGTCTGCATCTGGGTCGACTTGGTTACCAGAGTAGCCGGTGGGAGCTCCTCCTAGAGTGACGACTGTTGTGAAGGTTGTAGTCACCCTTGTGATTGTCTGGGTTATGACATGAGGCTCATCCCGAAGATCCAAAGCCTGCGTCGGAAGTTGAGTGATGACAGGCATATTGAATCGCAGAAGAAGCTTTCCAGGGACCAAAGGAAATGGACAAGGATCATGGACGTGGGACAACGCATGTCTTATGCGATCGTATAGAGTTGCAGCGGTGCTGCGCATCGTCCCGTCCCGGTTTCTGACAGACAGAGTTGCGCCCACATCTGAGGGGGGACAGCTTGCTGCATGTTGCTGCAGAGTTAGCAGGTTGGTTGGACAAAAAGCTTGTGCAGCCTGGTCTTGCAACTACCAAGGTATGGTAGCTGTAGGTAGTAGGTGTCAGATGACGCCTTTTGCTTCACACCATCTAGAATTGCCGATTCTCGGTACGCGAGACTATTTCAGCTTAGAGCTCTTGTGCTTCTCGGCCACGTAACAACCCTCCACCTGTGCGACTTTACATACGAGGCTATGATGGTCCCCCGCTTTCTGAAGAGGGTAAACGGTGCGGCAATGCTTATCGGTTTTCTGGGCATGCAAGTAAGCAATCGGGCCAAAGGGCTGAATATGATTTGGGGGCAGAAATGAGCGAGTGAATGGGTGAGAGAGTGCATGCATATGTCTGCCTGCTCGCGGACGGTGCTCATGCAGGTCAGCCCAATGAGAGGAAGATACATGTGCTGCATGAGGTGGGCGGTTTGCATAAAGCGCGCATGAAGAGACCGAGGGAATTGTCATTTTGAGCCTCCAATTGGTCTTGTCGCCACTTGTGAGGGCATGCGACTGGAGTGCCAGCGCAATGCGTGAAGTTTGCGCAGTCATGAGGTCTAGGGGCGGTTGGACTGTGGTAGGGTTTGTGTAAGTCGCCGACCGAAGGCGTCTGCTCTGCAGCTCGAGCTAGCCTGTTGTCGAGACGCTGAGGCTGGCCATTACTCGATAGGGACCAATACCGCCTCTGAAGCTTAAGTGTCGAGATGTCATGAGTAAGCTGCCGACGGATCTCATCGAGGCCAATGCCTGTTGTGAAAGCTTTTGCCAAGCTGGCAGAGAAGCTACGGATAGGTTCCGGCAGACACAATCCGTTGTCGCGACAAGTCTACATCTTCGTCTGCAAGAGCTTTTTCTCAAGGGTGTAATGCATTGAAGTTCTGTTCCACAGAGGTTTCATTTTAAGACTTTTGCAATCCTTGTTTAAGACCTTCACGGCACGTTGTCTTGAAGATAACCTAGTGGAGCATGTCGATGTACACGAGATATTGGCCCCGGTTGCCCCAGCCCAAGGACCTCGGGTCGATGTCTGCAGCAATCCACGTGAGACATGCAAAGGCTTCAAGGCCACAAGAAAAATGCCATATCATCAGGAGTTACTCAACTGATCCCGTCGACACTTCTAGGGAACAATCGGACAGCCAAGGTCGCGCTAGATTGATCATCCTTGATCCTGGTGTCCCGCCTATGGAGATCTGGGGCTAAAGACAAGGTTCAGGAACAGAACACCCCCGCGATGTCTCTCAATTGTGTTGCTAGGACCAGGCGGTTCGAATGACGCACTTCTGTCTGCGACATGCTCGATCCTCTGCCGCCCTTCTTTCGGAAGGTTCAAGTCCGATAGAGAAGCGTAACAAGCAGGGAGGTGCTTCCTTTTCATACTCCTGGTCTACTTTGCTTCAGTGAAGTAGCATACACACGCCTCTCTGTCCTCACTTCGACAACTTACTTCGCTGGATCACGGCTTCGCCATTATCGTTCCCTTCGACATGGTCGCTCTACAGGCTCTTTTTGGCCTTGCAACGCTCGCGCAAGTTGGGCAGGCGTCTCTTCAGGGTCCGGAAACCTCTGAGAGCTTCAAGGATAGGTGCCTCGCCTTCAAACCCGAGCACCATGTGAAGAACTCGACACGGACCAGACTTGAATTCGTATCCGGAGGCACGACCCTGAGACTCGACGACAATGTCGCTAGCTGTGAGCGGAAATCTCAAGCAGTGCATGGCGACCTCTGCCGTGTCGCGCTACAGATTCCAACGTCCAAAAGGTCCAGTATCAGTTTCGAACTGTGGCTACCTGAGAGTTGGGACGAGCATAAGCGATTCGTTGCCACCGGTAACGGGGGCGTTGATGGCTGTGAGTCTGACGCTCGTGTTTGCTAGAGACCGAATCACAGGACGCTGACTTGACATGAACATCGCAGGCATCAAATATGAAGATCTCGCCTACGGTGCCGCCAATGGATTTGCCGCTGTCGGCACCAACAACGGCCACAACGGCACCACGGCTGTGACCATGCTCAACAATCCCGATGTCATTGAAGATTTCGCCCATCGCGCGTAAGCTAACACACAATCGGAGGTTGTGACATCAAGCTAATAGAGGCCAATGGCTCAGGCTTCATACAGGTACCAAATACGGTAAGAAACTCGTCAAGGAGTTTTACAAGCAGCATCATGAGCACTCTTACTATATCGGCTGTTCTCTTGGAGGCCGCATGGGTATCGGTGCGGTCGACAGGTACCCAGAGGACTATGATGGGATTGTTGCTGGTGCCCCTGCGGTTGACTTTCTTCACATGAACGGCTACCGCGCCAACTTCTTCACTATCACCGGTGATAAAGACTCGAAGGACTACATTCCCCTCAACACCTGGACCGGACTTATCCACGACGAAGTCCTCAACCAGTGCGACGAACTCGATGGTGTAAAGGATGGCATCATCGAGATTGCTAATGAGTGCTACTTTGATCCGACCAAGCTTCGCTGCAAAGACGACCAGACCGCTCCAACAGAATGTCTCAATGATGTGCAGATCCAGCAGGTCAAGGAGATCTACGCCCCTTACAAGTATCCCGACGGCGAACTTATCTTTCCTCGCATGAACCCGGGGAATGAAGTCTATGCCGTCAAGAAGCTGATAGCTGGAGAGCCGTTTGCTTACTCTGTTGTATGTTAGCACATCGGCCCGTTGTGACCACCACTGTCTGACATGACTATAGGACTGGTTCAGATACGTCGTCTACAACGACACCGAGTGGGACCCTGTCGGCTACGATACGGAGGATGTCGCTGTGGCTGATGCGCAGAATCCCTTCAACATCAGGACCTGGCCTAAAGATCTATCGCGGTATAAGGAGCGTGGTGGAAAGGTGCTCACCTATCATGGTGGCCAAGACCAGCAGATCACGGCATTCAACACAGAACGCTTCTGGCACCACCTTCACAGCTCAGACAGCCAGTTGGACAAATACTTCCGCTTCTTTCGCATCTCGGGAATGACTCACTGCAACGGCGGTCCGGGCGCTTGGGTGCTCGGTCAAGGCGGTAACGCTCCCGCCGCTGGTATCCCGTTCGATGCGAAAAGCAATGTACTAGCCGCTCTCGTCGATTGGGTCGAGAAGAAGGAAGCCCCGACTACGATTACAGGCACCAAATTTGTGGATGATAATGTGAAGAAAGGCGTCGACTTTGAGCGGGCGCATTGCATGTGAGTCCTCAAAACTGCGATCTCGACTGAGACTGGGCCGAAAGTTCTGTTCAAGGCTTTCCAGCCCAATTTCGCTGGCTGTCGACCGTTGGTCATACCTTAGTGCTCAGAACTGACGGTGTTCCCAGGTATCCCCTCAAACAGACGTACGTCGGCGGCGACCACAAGCTCGCCTCAAGTTGGAGGTGCGAAGAGGAAGGCGAGAAAGACAAGGCATAGTGAGGAGTTGTACTGAAAGGAGTTTGTTCGTTATTATTATTATCTGCATTCAAATGTTGGGCGCATTAAACCTGCTGCGCGATCCACCACCACCACTTGTCGGCTCCAGGGCCGTCTCCGGTGACATTGCCTGGCGTGACCTGCACATCAATGTCGAACTCGGACATCTGCTTGAAAGAGAACTTCTCGGATCCGAATTCACCCAGCCAGGCATCCTGCTCTTCTGAACCAATATCGTCCATGCCAACTCCAGAGTCAAGGAGACCCTTGCTCTTGGACACACGGATCCTGGTGAGCTCGGTCTCGAGGTTTGCCTTGACTAGCGTAGCAGGGAGGGCAGTGAACAGGTCGACCTTGTTCGCAGCGATCAAAATGGGGATATGTGCCGCCTCCTTGGTCTTCGCCGTAGCTTGCTTCTGAAGGTACAACAGAACGTCGTAGAGATATGAGGCAGTTGAGGCGAGGACTTCCTGCTCCCCCAATGCTGCGGCATCGACCATAAACACCACAGCCCGAAGCTTCTCAGCTCTGGTGAGCTTGCCCATGGCAACATTCCTCAATTTTCCATGACCAGGAGTATCAACAAGGAGGAACTTGGTGTGAGTGCCTGTGGAGTCGTCGTGGTTACGGTATGAGGACTTGGTGACTGAGTCGGTGGAGGCGTTCAGCTCGACAGACTGGCTGGCCTGCGAGGTGCGTGTTGGGGGAGCAGGAGCTTCGCCGCCGCGCTCGTATAGTGTGAGCAGTGAAGTCTTGCCTGCATTGTCGGGGCCCAGAAGCAGGACTGTCGGAGCGGTGGTGTACGTGTTGGACGAGGAGAGGAGGTGGTGCAACAGGACCGGTGCGCCGAGCAGGATGATGAAGGCGATGGCGAAAAGCGGCGCCGAAGGAGTGAGGAGGAACTCGAGAATGTCGGAGAAGGATGACATTGTGGCAGATTGTCGAATCCCGAGGGACCTGTATGAAGGTTGGTGACAGGCTGGAAGAGCAGCCGCGGGTTTGTGGTCGCAGAGCGAGAGGAGGATGAGGTGCAAGTCGTATGGTGGCGTGGAAGACCAGACGACAGATGGAGCGAGTGTGGCCTCGTCCGATCGGATGTGGCTGAAGAAGAGCTAGGGCCAGGTGCTGAAGTGGCTGATGAACGACTGGAGCCTGCCCAGCTGTGGCAGTGCTCGGAATTGCTTTTTTAGGGACCTTGTCAGCATCGGCATTGACATTGGCAGCGTAGCGCAGCGCGTAAAAGCGGCCCCTGACAGGCGACGTAATCAGCGCGAGAGCTCCTATCGTGATGCTGCTAGTCTCCAGTCTCGTCGTTCGTCTTACGCAGCCACCCCCAAATTACAACCTGGTCCTGCTTGCCTCGACACCGCGATCTCGTCTGTTCGAATACGACCTGTGCGATATGGAAGGGTGATAGTGCTTTCGACCCTATCCAAGTTCCTCCTGTATCGCGTATCTACGATCCTTTCCTCGATTCGATTCCGTGCCGCTTTCCGTGTCGCGCAAACTTAAATTGTGAGGCGCACGACACTTCTTCAGCAGATCGACCTGCAACTACAACACTGATTTGAAGGGTCACTTTCTCTGGCACCGGATCAATGGGAAGCTTGAGTCCTCGCGGCAGCACTCCCGCTGCGCCGGCTCAGCCCTCGACGAAAGCTGCACCAGCCGCGCCGAAGCTTCACAACGAACTCGAGATGGAGTCGATGCCGGCTGACGCGGAGCCAGCGCAGCCGAAGCAAGATGATCTCATGCAACAGGCAAGGCTGGGCGATGTGGCAGCTATGGAAAAGCTGTTCGAGACGGGTGGTTACGACGCAACCTATACCGACGAAGAGGGCATCACTCCTTTACATGTATGTCCTACGCAATTGGAGGTCGTGGAACGCAAAGGTTGCTAACAAATTCTAGTGGGCTGCGATCAACAATCAGTATGCCATGTGCAAGTTCCTTATCGAGCACGGTGCCGAGATCAACAAGAAAGGCGGCGAGTCCGTTGCGACACCATTACAATGGGCAGCACAACGAAGCCATTACTACGTCGTCAACCTGCTCCTCCAACACGGCGGCGACCCTCTGATCACCGACGCCCAAGGCTACAATACTCTCCACATCTCCACATTCAACGGCAACGTCCTTCTTCTGGTCTTGTTATTACATCAAGGCATCCCAGTCGATGTCGTGGACAGCTACGGGCACACGGCTCTCATGTGGGCTGGATACAAGGGCTTCCCCCAACTTGTTGACCTCTTTCTCCGGTGGGGAGCAAATGTGCAATCTACGGACGAGCAGGGATTCACGGCTCTTCATTGGGCTTTGGTCAAGGGCAACGCGGTTTGCATCATGAAGCTCATCGAGTACGGTGCCGACCGATTCGCAAAAACCGAGTCTGGCAAGACCCCGGCTGTAACGGCAAACGAACTCAACACCGAAGGCGCATGGCACAAAGCTTTGAGGGAATGTGGCTACGATGATGATGGTCACCCTCTCACACCTCCGTGGCCCGGAGCGAGTTATTTCCTCCAGGATAAGAAAGCCTTCATCACTCGGTTCATGTTCTTCTGCCCATTCGTGCTCGTATGGGCAGTTGTCTCGGTCCTTGCCTATGCGCCTATCTACCTCGGGATCCCATTCGCACTGATTGTTGGGTACGGCATCCTGTGGATTGCGCAGCAAGTTCTCGATTACGCGCCATCAGGCATGGGTGCATTCCACAAAACAGTGAGTACTCTCTGCCTCCGGAGCTGCGTCCACAGCATTGTCTACTATGAATGCTAACCATTTTAGCCGTGGATGGCTGGCATCTTTGCTGGTTCTCTGTTCTTCGTTGCCTTGAACTGGCTGACCACCATCCTGCCCGCAACGACCTTTTGGGCTAAAGAGGGGACCGACACTCACGCTCTTCTCAATCTCATTTTCGCCGCCGTCATCGGCTTGACAGGTTTCTTCTACGTGGCTTCCATGCGATATGATCCTGGTTACGTGCCAAAGATGAACGGCATCGCGGAGCAGAAGTCAGTCATCGACGACCTGCTGAAGTCGTGGAAGTACGATGAATTCAACTTTTGCACGACCTGCACGATTCGGACTCCCCTTCGAAGCAAGCACTGCAAGGCTTGCGGACGCTGCGTTGCCAAACACGACCAGTAAGAGCCTTGTCTTCTACTTTTGTATTGCATTAGCTAACGGATCGTCTCAGCCATTGCCCCTGGGTCAACAACTGCGTTGGCGTCAACAACCACCGCCACTTCTTCCTTTACCTGATTTGCTTGACCTTTGGTGTCCTGTTTTACGACTGGCTTCTGTATCACTGTGAGTTCTTCGCTCTATCCCTGCTAGTGCTGTAACTGATGTCTTTCAGACTTCTCCGCTCTATCCGCCTCTGCATCAGACAGCTGCAATGTCCTCAGCGCAAATCTTTGCTCCATTCTGAACGCCGATTCCTATACCCTCGTGCTCGCCTGCTGGGCAACTCTCCAACTTACGTGGGTCACCATGCTCATCTTCACACAACTCGTCCAAGTCTCTCGAGCAATGACAACATATGAGAACATGTACGGCGTTCAGAGTGTAGCTTCAACAACGGCTTTCACGTCAACAGGCACGCCGCTGGACCCGAATCACCCTTCGCTAGCGACAGGCGCGGATGCTCATGGTGGGCATGGTCACAAACACCGTGGCGGACTGATCAAGCAGTGGAGCCGCCTGCTCGGAGTGGATCCTTTCATCGAGACCGTTGCCGGACGCGGCGCTGCCACTGGTAAGCACAAGAAGAAGAAGAACCCTTACAGCCGAGGAATTATCGGCAACTGCAAGGACTTCTGGTGTGACCCTGCACCAGTGTTTGGACAGAAGGAGAACGGATCGGCTGTGCTGGGTGGCGAAAGAGTCGATTATACCATGATGTACGAGAGCCCGTCACTGATGACCCTCACGGGAGGACGAAGAGCGAGAGACGGCTACGAGGTTGTTGGGACCGAGGAGGTCTAGTCGCACTGCTTTGAGGAGTTTGGGCTGCCTGGGAGCTTTTGTCAACCGTCCCTTGGGGTGTAATGTATATCATGACGAGAACGGGCAGGCTGGTCTGGTCGGCCGGTCAAGAGCAGCGGCCCAGATGTGGAGGCTGTAACGATTTATGCGCCGCGATCAACGGAATATAGGGACTGTGGTTTGGCGCTTCCAAACTACACTATTATTCAATTATATACATATAATACACTATCGAGCTTGCCCGATATCTTGCTTTGCGATCCTTGACCCTGTTGCTCGAATTTTGGAGTCCGACGTTACTTGCGCAGCACGAGAGCGAGGTAGGCCAGGAGTCTGTACCCGGCGATAATGCCGATGATGATGCCAATCCAGGTGCCCTCTTGACCGGTGCTAATGCTGAAGTTCGATAGAACAGCTGTACCCCGAATCTTGCCCTCGCTGTTGAGGTCACTGGGATACATGCACTGGTATCCATCCTCGGTCTGCGCACAGTCGTAGTCACGGTGTCCGAACTCGTTGACCATCATACCTTGAAAGACGTATGCTTGGTAGTCGATATAGTGAAAGACGTACTTCCAGAAGGGGTTCAAAATGCTCATTGGAACTAAGAAGCCGTCCACACACATCCATAGACCATTGGCGAAGGCGGTGACTGCAAGTGCCACGACAAAGATTGGGAAGATGCTTGAGACGAGGACGACTAGTGATTCGGCGGCGACGAGATCGAGGAAGAGCCACAGGACCCAACGGAAGAAGGCATCGGCGCTGGGTCGGAAGTTTGACAGCCAATAAGTGACGATGGAGAAGAGCAGTGAGATGAGGAACAGGAAAGGCAAGCCGATGATGAAGTTTGCGATCATGAAGGATGCTGGACCGACGAGGCCGTTGTTTCGTTCTTGGTAGAAGGTATGCAGGTCCTCGAGGAATGCAGGAACGTAGGCGACTGCCATGAAAGACATGAAGGCGCCGCCGAAGAAGATGGCGTTGATGAAGGGTTGGATGTAGTTTTGTTCGGTCTTGAGACGGAGGAAGACTGTGCCCATTAGGATTGCTAGGCCCAGGTACATGATGATACGGATGCTGTAGGCGACGACGTCGCGGTAGGACTTGATCCATGCCCGATGTAGCAGGACAAAAGAGATGGAAGCGAAGGTCGGCTTTGCTCCATCTTGGTGTAGGACATCTCTGGCCGCATCATGGGTCGTAAGCTGAATCCTGGCCTTTATAGTTACCTGCTCCTCTGAGTTGGTCCATTTGTGAGTGATGTCGGCCGTGCGCTCGTGGACTTCTCCATCTTTGTCGAGGTCTGTGTTGATCAGATCGAGGTAGAATTCGGCTGCGTTGGTTTCTCGTGGCATTTCGTAGCCGTTGCGGGAGAAGTAGGTCGGCGCATCGGCAACGGGGCCAAAGAAGCATAGTTTGCCTTGTGAGAGGAGACAGAGTTTGTCGAATTGTTGGAATGTCGAAGATGAGGGTTGATGAATGGAAGCGACAACAATCAACTGTAATGACGTTAGCTAAGGACTCAAATCAAGGGCATGTTGTAAGTTAGACTTGCATTGCTTCGGCGGGCAATGTCCTTGATGAAGCTGATAACTTCAAGGCTTAGGGCAGAGTCCAGACCACTTGTTGGTTCATCGAGGAAGAGGATCTTTGGGTTGGTGATGAGACGACTCGCGACACCAAGCCTCTTCTTCTGACCTCCGCTGAGACCTTTCTTGATTGGGGTTCCGACGATGGTATCGGCTTGTTCTTGGAGACCGAAGCTGGTGATGAGATCGGTGACTCGGCGTCGGGCTTCTTTTCGACCAACGTTTCTACCATGGCTGTCAACTACCAAGAGAGTTAAAGACGGTACTGGAATAGCTTACCTTGGAAGAGCGAGTCTTGCTGCGAAAGTCATAGTCTCCCGAACAGTCAAACTTCCAATCAGTGCATCCTCTTGCTCAACATAGGTGGAGAGGTCACGGATGACCTGTCTCGTAGCGACTGTGCCATTGACAGTCACATCACCGGTAGTCACAGCACCGGCGGCAGCAACGCGATGGGCCAGGGCATTCAAGAGTGTTGTCTTACCGGAGCCACTTGGGCCCATGATGGCCAGCATCTCGCCTGCTTGGACAATACCGGCGACATCATCGAGGATCCTAAGAGGTTGCTTGGTTGCACGAGACTTGACGGTGACTGATAGTGAAGACCAAGAGAAGGACTTGACTGTGGAATTGGCGAGGTGGTTGGTCGGTAAGTCGGCGAGCTCGACGTCTCGAGAAGGATCGAGGTTGGTCATGGAGGAGGAGGCCGCTGAATGCGGTGCGAGTTTTGGTTCTCGTGACATTGTGTTAGAAGAATAAAAAGGGGTCGAATTAATCTTGATGATTGAGATTGATTGAGATCTGTGTGACAATACTGTGACGTGTGTGTGGTAGGATGGCCTTCCTTTTGTATGGATGAGAAATGTGGTGGAACGTGGTGACTTGCAGCTCGGGCTTGATGACAATTTGCATTTCTCTATTTTCTATCAGGATCCCGCTGACTATTCTGGATATTCGGGGTGCATATTGGCATCACCAGAGGCTGTTATTCCTGTGCAATGCCCCGGGTGGTCGCCGTGTAAGCAAGGTTCAGCCTTGGGATCGCCGACAGCCCGGGCACGATTCTAGCCCGGGCCCGAAAAGCTCGACTTCCATGCTGGTAGGATTTCAGCTGCTGCCAAACTACGTACTTGGTCAGCATGGGGATCAAAATGCACATTTGAACATGGGATCGGGTGGTCGCCGACGGTGTTAGTGCTGGTGTGGGTGGTCGGCGATGTGGAGAGAAGGGAGGCCGAATGTGGTCGCCGAACAGCCCTACAAGGCCCGGAGCACTGTCGGGGACCTAATCAAGGCGCGGCGACGATGCAAAACACCGATTCATTATTCTCGGGGATCAGCAGATCGATTACTCGTCTCAGCCTATGGTCGGTCTTTGCTGACTGCATCAAGCTGTCATCACAGCCACTCCTATGCGGCTGTGTTGTCCAATCCGGCGAATCGCGTTCATGACTGAATCGCATGAACATGGTCTCTCATCTATTCGTCCACTTGAGGTCGTGACTTGGGACTGAACGCTTTTGTGTCCATTAGTGGAAGACTATGTGTGCTTCTAAGGTATAAAGTTTAGTGCCAGCCGTGCCATAGCGACCACATCATTCATTCTGCTCTTATTAAAATGCGACCGCTGACATTCTAGCAAAACTCAATCATCGCCTTCTCGTCTCGTCACATCACAATATTCCCAAAACCTTGTTGTGTTTCTGCATGGTAAACATCAAGCCATATGGCCCGTAGGCTCTCGGGTCTGGATCGTCCCACATCAACTGAAGAACCTCGATCCAGAGAGTCATGTGTCTCATCCCCGACCAAGCCGTCTTGAAGACACGGCTCATATTCTCTTGACCCTCGACTTGGGTGATGCATGAACCGCTGACCAACACCGGCCAGAGCATCGTCGCAAAATAGTTCTGCTGTGACGATACCAGGCCGCCAACCAGAGTGAATGCTTCGATGGTGTGGAAAGCCATTGTTGCCTTTTTCACGCTGTCTGGGACGATTGAGCCGGAGATGGATGCGGTGAGGTAGATCTGCAGCGCATGCCGCCAAACCTCGGCGGCGCATTGTTTCAACTCCCAGTCTTTGTCATCTGAGCGAGTGGGAGGCTGCATTGTCCAGGTGCTGACGCGGTTATAAAGGGACTCATACATATGCTGAGCAGATGGACTTGGCTGAAGCAGGCCCTTAGCCTCCTCTGCGAACCGGCGTGAGCCAAGATCAGCTATCTCCGGAACCAGCTGGTATAGCTCGTGCGCACCAGCGAAGAATGAACCAAATGTGGGAAATTGAGACATTTCTTCGAAAGACATGACGAAAGTATCAACCGTGGATTCCTGATAGGCTGCAGGCATGACCATAGTGTTGCAGAGCATCATGTATGTGTACATCTCGATGCTGAAGCCGAGTGTGTCCAGGCCCAGACCAGGGAAGCCAACCTGATTGGATATGCTTTTGTTCGCGACCAGGGACTTTATGAGATACCGACTTGCGCCAAGGTGGCCGAACATGGCACCATAAGTGTTTCCAGATACGGCCTGTGGACGATCAGTGCTTGAGTACACGCCATTCAAGCCTGTGGGTACTCACTTCATAGTGACAAGCTACCAAGAGCAGACGAAGCAGCCTCTCCTTCTTGATCAGATCATCATCTGCCAGGTCCTTGAACTCACTTCGCAGACCGCCAATCAGTCTTGAGTAATGCATGCGTGCAGCACAAGCGACATCTTCCCGACCGGGTAAGCTTGAGTCATTCGAGGTCAAATGAGCACCGCTCATGGCCAGCAGAGCATGCATCAAAAGATCATCGGCTTGTGCCAAGGGAACCAGAACCGAGATGAATGGATTGTGGTTGATGGGACCCATGGCGAAGCATCCTGCTGTATTGGCAAGGAAATGTGAGAACAAGCTGATGGACTGAGGAGTGAGCAGACAAGCACGCTGCTGGACTTCACTCTCTGCTCCACGATAGATAGTCGAGAGCGGTGTGCTCCAATGTGGAGTCATCATTGTATTCGAGAAAGCCACATCTAGGCTGTTTGGCGTATCGCTGCCACTTCTCGATATCGTTGATGTCGTGGGCCAATTGCACGGTAGCTGGTTCCTCCTGCAGCCGGCGCAACGAGGTTTCGCTTCGTCGCACTTTTTGCGACGGGATCGGCACGTCAAACATCCTGTGCGTGTTCTTTGATGGCGCATAGTAATTGGAGTCTCGCACTATCGTCGTGTAATTGAAGTGGCTCTGGGGAGATTCACTGCGCGCGTGCGAGGCGACATGGACATAAAGTCTCGCCCGGATGAAGCCTAGGAAACGAAAGTGGCTTGTTCATAGCCGTGCTTGGCGACCAGCATCCCGCGGAGTCCATCTCACCACCGGGCGCTGAGGCACAGTTCTTGGTACCTGATGAGCCGCATGCGCCGCAATGGCTCGCCAGTTTTGGTACGTCAACATCATCGCGCTTAAATGTGCAGCGCGGCTGGATGCAGGGTAAAACTTAAGCTTAATCCTTAGACTAGGGGTCCGCGGCCACATTATCGCCTCGTTGCCTCGTGATTGGCGTGAGTAGGCTGACTTCGTGAGATTTCCACGTCGTCGGGCGTCTTGATGAAAGGTAAAGTAAGATAGCGGTGCATAGATATAGAGAATATAAGTGAGCCAGAATCAGGGCTTGAGTACGAGGCACATCATCTGCTTCTACCATAGACTGCATTGACAAAATCGACTGTCTCATTATCTGATTCTCAACATGATACCACTCAATCGCGTCTGCCAACTCGCTTTTGCCTCAATTTTGGTGCCTTTTGGCGCAGCCTCAAAGTCCGTCATCGACACCGATGTCATTGTTGTCGGCGGAGGCCCGTCTGGTGTCACGGCGACATACGAGCTACATCGTGCTGGCATCAAGACTATCGTACTCGAAGCAAAGAATCGACTCGGCGGACGATCTCACTCTATCAAGCGAAGCACAGGAGATGGGACTGTCGAACTTGGTGCAACATGGATCAACAACAAAACACAGCCCGAGGTGGTTGCTTTGACAGAGTTACTGGGTCTTGACCTCGCAGTGCAATACGATGCAGGAAGTACGGTTCACGAGGACAGCCAAGGAGTCGTCCATGAAGTCAAGCGAGAGCCATGTCCTTTTGGAGTGAGTGGTGCCTAGTACTTTGACGGCATGAATATCGCCCTGACTGATGGTTGCACAGGACGAAGCCGTGTTCCCATGCCCCTTCAATGTAAGTCAAGTTATTCTTGAGGCAACCAGGTCGGCGCTTACAGTCATCACAGAGCAACAATGAAGAAGACAAGTTCATGGCGCTGGCTCTCTTCAACAAGATCGAAACAGAAGCCTACCAAGTCGACCTTCAAGACCACGAGGCATTCGGCCCAGAGCGAGATGTCACGGTGGCTGAATGGCTGGAGATGGACGAAACGCTGGCTGGCAATGTCCATGTTCGCGACACCATGTCCAACCTGGTAGCACAGTTGGTTGGACGAGAGGCTCGTGAGGTTGGGGCGCATTACTTCCTCGATTACATTAAGTCAGGAGGAAGTCTCAGCGAGCTGGGAGGTGAAGACGAGAATGGGGCGCAGTACTTGAAGGTAAAGCAAGGTTAGTAGTAACCTCGCGACAAACACTTCCTCCCGTGGTTCTCACGCCGTCTAGGGATCATGGCGATCTGGCAGGGTCTTGCCGACAAGATCGGACCCAAAAGCGTCCGCTTGGACACCCCGGTCGAGGCTATCCGACGATGCAACGGCCATAGCATCGTGGCTTCCAGCACCGGAGAGCTGTTCCGAGCCAAGAAGGTTATCATGGCTGTACCCACCAACATGTACCAGTCTATTACTTTCAAGCCGCAGCTCCCGGCAGCGAAACAAGAATTGTTCCCTCAGACGATGCCAGGCGTCTATGCAAAGGTCGTCATCAATTACAAGGAAGCATGGTGGAGAGACGCAAACCTCGGTGGGCGATTCACCTCGCTAGCTGAGGGTCCGGCGTGCTTCACTTTCGAAGCCAGTGACATGTCCCTGAAGCACTACAGCCTAGCTGTATTTGTTGCAGGTGACAAGGCAAGACGATGGCTGCGCTTGTCGACTGAGGCTGAGAAGAAGCAGGCTGTTGTGGATCACATCGCCAGCATGGCAACTGCTGTTGACCCGAAGTTGGCAGACAAGGCCAAAGATGTGCTGGAGATTAATATGGCCGAATGGGCACTCGAGCCGTATCTGTTCGGCGGTCCAACCAATTCCATGGGTCCTGGTCTCCTGCGCAAGTACGGTAAAGCCTTCCGAGAGCCGGCTGGGGATGTGCACTTTGCGGGCGGTGAGACGGCATACGAGTGGAAGGGCTATCTGGAGGGCGCTGTTCTGGCCGGCCAACGTGCTGCCAAGGAGGTTATCGAGGCTCTGGCTGAGTAGGCGCGCTGCCGTGGTACGTGGAAGTCACCGAGGCATGCAGTCAGAGGAAATGTGACAATAGTTGCTGTGCCCGGACCGTGCAGCTGGTCATCGTGTTGAGCTGGATTGAGCAGTAATGGTGGATCCGCGGGTAGAGTCATTAGAGTCGTTAAGCTTATTCCCTTTCGATCTCGTAAAAGCAGTCCTAGAGCATCTGCAGATGTGACTAAAAGCCAGCTTTGCGCGGGGTAAATGCAAGTGAGCATGTTAGACTTGCGTGACCAGCCTGTAAGGGCAGCAAAGATTGGACTTCTTGTTTGTTATTGCTCGGCTTGCAAGGATCACCAGCTTCCTCAAGCGGAGTAGCTCACCGTGTGGAGAGTAGCTTGGCAGCAATAATATTCACCAGCTACTCCCCAAATGGCAGCTCAAGCGTTCTTGTTCCTGGCCAAGAACAACGACTCTTCCAGATCTTGCTGAATGGAGAGGTTGGCGCAGGTACGAATGTCGCGTTGCTCGGATCCAGCCATCGGGCTGAGCGGTGGTTGAGCCGTTCGACACCGCTCAATAAGTAGTCGGTATGGTCCGGATCGACATTTGACAGAAAGTAGCTGTTCTGTCAGTCCTGTTGATTCAATCCTTTGGCCATTGCCAGGTAATTCACAATGCGTTACTCTCTCCCACTCGTTGCGGCTCTGGCTGCTACCGCCTCGGCTTCCTCGTCCCAGGAGGCTAAGCGCGATGGTGCCAAGCTCTACACCTTGGAGCTCTCGCCTGGCGAGACTGTCGAGGTTACCGAGGACGAGAAGTTCCAGATGATCGATGTAAGTCATACTCTCATGCGATGTTCCCTGGACGATGGCTCAATACTCATGCTGTACGTAGGATCATGTGCACTTCTTCGACATCACCGAGTGGAAGGACCACGAGCCCGTCATGGCTCGTCTCATGTCGTCCGCCGCCTCCCCATTCCCGGCGGCGGTGTCACACAAGAGTGCCGTCGAGGCCATTGTGGACAAGGTTGACTTGGCCAAGATCAGGAAACAGCTTGGATGCTTCTCCAGGTTCCACAACCGCTACTTCAACTCTCGATACGGTGTCGAGGCCGCTCAGTGGCTTCACGAGCAGGTCAAGAAGACCATTGACGCCAGCGGACAGCCTTTTGCGTCGGTGCGCCTCATCCAGCACCAGGCATGGTCGCAACCCTCGATCATCGTGTCCATTCCGGGTAAGGTCCGTCTCAAGACCATTGTCACCGGTGCTCACCTTGACTCCGTCATCTCCAACGACCGTGGCGCTGGCAGGGCTCCCGGAGCTGACGACAATGGATCCGGTTCCATCATGCTGCTGAACATTCTCGGCGCGCTTCTGGAGGACCCTCGCATCGCTAAGGGTGACCACCTCAACACCATCGAGTTCCACTGGTACTCGGCGGAGGAGACTGGTCTGCTCGGATCGCAAGACATCTTCAACAGCTACGCCCGCCTTGGCATCGAAGTCGAGGCGATGCTGAACCAGGACATGGTTGGCTATGGTGGTCGTGACGGCGTCGAGCGCTTCGGTCTCGTGACTGACTTCACGGACCCTGGCCAGAACGAGTTCATCAAGCTTCTCGTCGACGAGTACGCCGACATTCCGTATGAGGAGTCGACCTGTGGATATGCTTGCTCTGACCACAGCTCGGCCACCCGTAACGGCTTCAAGTCATCGTTCCTGTTCGAGACGCCTTTCGGCAACCACAACCCGTACATCCACACGCCCAACGACACGATGGAGCACGTTGACTTTGACCACATCAAGCAGCACGTCAAGGTCACGTCCGGCTTCCTGTACGAGCTGGCGCACAACGACTTCACCGCTTAGTAGCCATTAATAAGACAATTATTGATCATTTCGTTGTACTCGTGGTTGTGGTGTTGTATGGGAAACCGTGATTCATGCTTCTGTAGAATTGACGATGGTTTCGATCGGATGGGCACAAATCGACGCGTTCTGATCTTATCTGATGGGCCGCGACCACACATTGATATGATCCGTAGATGGAGTCGTTGAGCGTGCCTTCACATTGAAGCAAAACGTTTGTTGACATTTGAGGCCTGGCCTGACGCGTGTGTGGGCCTGACAGAATTACGTGACGGACAATGTTGAGGGTTGAACTGTAGATGAAGGCCAGTCGCAGGAGCATAGGTTGATCTTGATGTTGGTGATGTTTCTTGACATGATGCATGTAGACATTGCGACTTCGCGTTCTAACCGCGATGTCGGCCACGCAAGTCTTGTTTCCCCCGAGGGGAGGTTTTACTATATCCTCTGGAAATTTCAAGCCGATGAAATTGAGCCTGGCATTGTGACTTTCTCCATGTTCGAGAAATTCTGTCTGTTGGAGCTGTTGCTGAAGGGCTGTAGGGTGGGTGGTGGCCAAGGGTTGTGGTCGGGTTGAAGCAGTCACCGCAACCCAGCTGCGCACCGTGAAAGCCCGGTTTCTGCGAGATGCCACTGTCGGATCTTGATTCACCTTGGATGGCGAAACAATCTGGATCGCTTCTTATTGTGGCTGCCATGTTAGTTCTCTAACGGCAGTCTGTGAGATCCGACGGTGATGACGAAGAGAGACGAGGAGCAGGGGCAGAAAATGCGGCGCTGGAAGCCACAGTTGGTTCAGGGAAGGAGCCGCCTGGAAATGCATGCCGTAGACCACTGACACTGAAGGGCATCACCCGTGTCGCACCTGCCTGCCTGCCTTCACCTTCACTTTGACCTCGAAGGTCTTTTCTCATCGTCGGACACTGCGACACTGATGCCGAGTAGGGTCAAAGTCATCGGAAATCTCATCTGCACCTTACGGTACCCATTTCTCGGATCGCCCCCAACTTCGTCTCATGTCACGATGATGATACAAGGGACGTCACAGCCTGGTCGATGCCATTCGCTGCCCACCGCCCTCACCACCTGCGACGACCCACTCCCGGCACATAGTTCGCACCTTATAGCTCGCTATAGCCGCTTCAGTCGCAGGGCTGGGTTTCAGCTTCCAGGGACATGACTGCGCTGAAATACGATTGAGAGAAGGCTGTCAGTGAAGACACCGACGATGAACCTCCGGGGCTGAGATCGATCCCCAGTCAGCCTAGGGGCTGCCGTTGTCCCCCCTGGTCGCGGCAAGTAGCAGATTTGGCCGGCTCGATGGACGTGAGACCGTGAGGCCGTCCCTCATATACCAACCCTCACGGCCGTCGCTGCTCGATCGCAGCCTTGCCCCCTTCTTCGCTCTCTATTCTCTTCGTTCTTTCTCTTTGCTTGGGTTCTGGTCAACTCGGCGATTCGTTCATTTTTCGCTTCTTCGTTCGTTCTTTTCGTCTTCTTCTATTCTGCTGGACCAGACACCTCTTTCGCCATCCGCTTCTTCTAATATCCGACCGAGAATCCACCCACACGACCTTCAACATGCGTTTCTCAGCACTTTACGTCGCCGTCACCCTTTGGGCACTCGAGGTATGATTGCCACCTTACAATCTGGAGGAGAGTAGTGTGGAGAAGCTGGAAGGCTTCATGAGATGAAGGGGGAGTGAAAGTGCTGATCTGAATGACCACAGGGCCGAGCCCAATCCTGGGATGTCGAGGGTGTCACTATTGTTTGTGACCCGGAGACTGCCACCCCTGCCGATGTCGTTTCTTCGCGCGCAAACGCCCAGTACCTCACAAACATCGACACTGGTGAGAGGCCAGTCAACGGCGCTGGTCCCGAGAACTGTGGTCAAATTGCATGCAACTGGGGTTCTGCAATTGAGTGGTGCAACGATGTACGTCTTTCTCGTGCCTAGATCCAATCCACACGACGCAGGGTCACGCACTTACACCGCAACCACTTATCACTAACATTTTGCGCGGTACAGACTCCTCAGCCCATGACGCTCGACAACTTCACCGTCATCGCAGACGCGTGGAACCTGATGAACTCGAAGCTCACCTCGGGCGCCGACGATGATTGTGTTATTCTGCAACTTGGTGCCCTGTCTGTGGCCGGAGAAATATTCCACCCTGATGGCTTCAGCGTGAGGATCCGTGGTGGCGTTAGCTGTTAGACGATAGAAGCGTAATATGAACGATTCGTTGTCAACCCATACAATTGGCGGACTACTTGAACATTGGTGATGAGCGACAGCGGCCAGTACTTCACTTCCCCGGTTGCAGCTTGGCCTCCGTAGCAAACGTCGACTTCAGCGCACCAGACAAGAGGATGTGTTTATGTTGATTGGACTACTTTGGTGGTTTAAATGGGCAACTCAGGTGGCGTACAATATTGGACCGAGCGCCCTGTAAATCCCCGTGGGTGGCACTTTAAGCTTATAATTGACTTTGAGTTGGACCCATACGAGAACAACAACATCTGCACATGCTCTGGCTCAAGACAGACAAGACAACTTTGATTGCCCAGCATCTATTCTGGTCCAGTGTACGTTTACCCAAGGTTATTATGTGCACGGTCGCCAAGAGGTTTCGAAGAACGTTTTACCCAACCCCGGCACTGCGCAATTCCGCCGCTGCCACTCTTGGCCTTAATACCTGGCGGTGGCAGTGTGGACACGATTTGCGGAAGCAGGGTCTCTTGAGGCTAAGCGAGCCAGATTGAGTTGATTTAAGGAATCTTGCTCAGCTCATTCAAGGTTGTTTGTTGTCTCGCAACAGCCAAGTGCCGCTCCCGGAAGGCTGTTTCACCGGAGACGAAACCTCATAGTGACTGTGATATGGACATGCTTCTTTGGATGGTCAATACATAAAGACGGTGGAGGTCGCGTTCATCTCTTGTTTGCTTGCTTGCACATCATTTTCATCGCATTCTTTTTCTAGCCACAGGCATCTAATTAATTCTCCAGCCTGGTTGCTGTTTCTCTGTCTTTCTTTTCCGTTTCAACAGGCTGTGCCTTTCTAATCATCAGCTCTTCATCAAGCACGTTCTCTCATACTTTTCAGTATCTTGTCTATACACTCATTATACGCAACCAATCACAATGCAGTCAACTCTCGCCTTGTCCATGGCCGTGGGCCTCGCTGTCGCCGGAGCCATCCCTCCTGTCCACCATGCAGCTAGTGTGGCTGCGCCGCAGGATGCAGGTCCCGGTCCCTTCCACTTCACTTCGACCTACAACTTGATCGCGACGCCAGAGCGTGTTGTCGATGCCGAGTCTGTGTCTGCACCTGGCGAGGCCGGTGCGATGGGCTTCTACAACTACGGCATCAACAGCGAGTTGGACATCATTTGCTACGTAAGTATCTCCTCAAATGCCCAAGGACATTGAAGGACGAGAAAGACTAATCCAATTACAGAACATCACATTGATGGGTGTCACTGGCCCTTACGACTCTCCGGCTGTGACGGCAACGCACATCCACGAGGCTGCCGAGGGCCAAGCTGGTCCTCCCAGGATAGCGTTCCCCAACCCCGAACCGGCCGATTCGGGTCCAGAAGTCATCAAGCGGAGCGCAGGTTGTCTGCAGGGACCATTCACGACAGGCATTGATGCGGATGACGGCTCCGACACCGGCGCTGGATTCACCCTTGCTCAAATCGAGGCGAACCCCAATGGCTTCTTCACGGACTCCCACACTATGGTCTCGGTCCCTGGCGTTGTCCGGGCACAGCTTGAGGTCGGTGCCGGTGGCGCAGGAGGAGTTGCAGGCGCGGCGCCGGGGTCTCTTCTCCCTGGACATGGGACTGCTCCGAGCAATCCCGGCGGCTGCACGGTCCAGGTTGTCGCTGGTGGGTTGCCCGTCACGATTGTGTGCAAATAGAGTACAGACTAGGAGACTTGTCGACTATGAGCGAGATGAATACCCAAAAAACTAGTGCCAGTTGCTTCTCCGTTTACACCAGACTCGTCCTAGTTGATCTTTTGTTCGCACTTATCCGACCTGACCACATGCCGGTCGCCTGAACAAGCGACGAAAACTGCGTCTCGGGCGCGTTCGCATAGTGGAGTTCCGCGTGTTCGGCCTTTCTACCAGAGAAGGATTTTCGAGTTTTTCCACAGATTGGGTAAGGCCAAGACCGCTAACGAGCGAATTCTCATGCACCAGTGGCGGCCAAGGATGCGCTACGGGAGGGATTATTAGAGGAAATAATAGCGAGATGGGCGAAAGGAAAGGGAACAAAGTGCCGGTTGACAGCTATGCTATAGTCTTCATGTGGACGGTGAAGTCGTCATTACCGCGAATCACTCGCAGGGCTGGGTTGGAGGCAATGCTGACTCGAAATGTCGCTCGAGAATGGCCTCTGTAAGCCGAGGATAGACTTTGCAACCCTGGAAGTGTTCAACCAGGGTCCTCACGAAAACCCTGCTGGATTTGATGAGCATGTGGATCTAGATAGTCAAGCTTGGCACGTCGACCTAGACTTTTATCAGATGGAACCTCGTTCCCGAAAATCGGATCAGATAAGATGAGACGATCGGGTGGCCAGTTCCCATTACCACTACTATCGTGCTAGGCCGCTGCATCACGCGAGCTGTGGGCTCCCTCGAACTCCATCAGAGCCCAGTTTTTATGCGTAATTTTACGGCTAACCGCTGCAAGAGAAAAAGATCGTTGCCGCAAGTGTCCCACATCTGGGTCGCTACTTAAAGGACAGGATGGCTGCCCACGATGATCCTGAAGATCTTATCTTTCTGATCTGCAGCATTGAGTCAAACCTCCTCTCGCATCTTTCCCTGAGAGTCGTCCCTTGAACGAGCTGCAAGATGAGCGCAAACAAGTCAGCCGCAGAGATCCAGCCGGATTCTCGCGACATCGAGGCCGATATCCGACCCATGAGCCCTGCTGGTGGCGATCCGGAGAAACCAGCCGACGATGCTGTTCCTGCTCAGGACGCCCAGCTTGGTGTCCAGAAGATCGAGGCCGTCACCCTTTCTTGGTCCAAGCTAGGTCTGATCGCTTTGCTGGTCAAGTATGTTTAAATCTCGAATTATCAAATCTGTGACTCTTGCTAACAAACGTAGTGTCTGGCTCATCTTCCTCACCAACGGCTTCCGAGGCGCCGTCCTCGCCAGTCTGACCCCCTATGTCACTTCCGATTTCCAGTCGCACTCGCTGCTCACCGTCATCGGCATCGTCTCGAGCTCCATTTCTGCCGCCATTTACATCCCCATGGCCAAGCTGCTCGATGTCTGGGGTCGTGCTGAGGGTCTTGTCCTCATGATTGTGTGCTCGACTCTCGGTGTGATTCTCATGGCTGCTTCGCAAAACCTCGCCACCTTCACTGCGGCTCAGGTCTTCTACTCGATCGGTTTCTCCGGAATCATCTACGTAGTTGCAGTCTTGGCGGCCGATGTCACAACTCTGCGCAATCGTGGTTTGGCTTTTGCCTTCACCTCGTCGCCTTACATGATCACCGCATTTGCTGGTTCCAAGGCCGCCGAGGCATACCTGCTCGACGTCAACTGGCGATGGGGCTTTGGTTCGTTCGCAATCATTGTGCCCTTCATCACCTTGCCGCTTGCCGGTCTTCTCTTCTACAACCTCCGCAAGGCCAAGGCCCAGGGTCGTATCGTGACCACCAAGTCGGAGCTCCCCTGGACCCAGCGCTTCTGGACTGGTCTTAAGAGCTTCGACATTCCCGGTGTCATCCTGTTCGGCGCTGGCTTGACAGTCTTCTTGCTGCCTTTCACCCTCGCGACCTCTGCCCCTAAGGGATGGAAGCAGGACTACATCATTGCGATGATTGTCGTCGGCATCATCACTCTCATCCTCTTCGGTCTCTGGGAAGTTTACCTCGCCCCGACTCCGTTCATGAAGGGCGACTTCCTCCTCGACAGGACTGTGCTCGGCGCATGTCTCTTCAACATGATCTACCAGATCTCCTACTACTGCTGGAATGCCTACTTCACCTCCTTCTTGCAGGTTGTGATCAACCTGAGTGTGGCAGAGGCTGGATACGTCAACAGCACCTTCCAAGTGGTGTCTGGTGTTCTTCTCTTCATCGTCGGTTACGGAGTACGCAGGACAGGCCGCTTCAAGTGGCTCTTCTACATCACCGTCCCTCTGTACATTCTTGGACTCGGCCTTATGATCCACTTCCGTAAGCCCAATGTTCACGTTGGCTGGATTGTCATGTGTGAGATCTTCATCTCCATGGGAGGAAGTGTCTTTGTGTTGCTTGTGCAACTTGCTGTCCTTGCATCCGTCGATCACCAGCACATCGCTGCCGTCCTCGCCTTGCTCTACGTTACCGGCTCCATTGGTGGTGCCATCGGCCGAACTGTCTCTGGCACAATCTGGACCAACACGTTCCTCAAGGCTCTGACACGTAACCTTCCCGAGGACGCGCTGCCCTTCTTGACCGACATCTACTCGAACATCGCTTTCCAGCTGTCTTACCCCAAGGGCAGCCCCGCGCGTACCGCTATCCAGGAGGCATATGGTTATGCTCAGGCTCGCATGCTTGCTGCTGGTCTCGGCTTCACTGTTGTCATGATTGGTGCAGTGTTCTTGATGCGCAACATTAAGTTCTCGCACAAGACGATGCAGACCAAGGGTGTGGTCTTCTAATTTGGCAATGTCCAGTGCTTGCTGGCTTCTGCCCATACCTAAGTACCTACAAAATTTAGACCCTTATACTGAAAAGACTACCGTCTAACTTCTGAACTTCTTTCCTCTCCGTTTTCAATGTGCAGTAATGTGAGCGGTCGCGAGAAAGACTACGAGGATAACTTCTAGGTCGCAACAGCGCTTCAGTTAAATTGCGTGATTGACCGTGTGTAAGTGCAAGTTTGGGGTTATTGTCTGTGAGTAATCACTCTGTAGATATCGCTGGGCACAGAACACCGGCGTGTTTACTGGATTGTATCGACTCGCTTAACGGCTCTTGCCTTGGCGCCTGCTGATGGGATGCACGAAGCCGCTTGGTGGAGTTCGCTTAAGCTTTGTTGCCGAAGCCATCATGGAGATCCCGTTCACAAACGGAAAGGTGGATCGCCTGTGTCTTAGATGGCTCGAATGAGGCTGAGGATGTAAGTGCGACCTTGGTCCGGGTTCAGACATTGCGATATACCATACCGCGCGGCACGATTCTTTTCTTTCTTTTTTTTTGTCTCATGACTTGTTCAAGATCTGACTGTAAGTGATAGCAATTTATGACGTACAACAAGAGTCTGCAGAACGACTCCTTCAGGACGTTGGGTGGTGCAGCGTCGGCAATGGTATCAGTTACCGCCTACAGTGGAGCCCAATCAAGGATGTTGATACCGTATGCAGTATTTTGTTGTTCACAATCCTTGCGACTTGCAAAGGTCATGAGATCTGTGCTGACAGCAACGATTCAAGGTGAGCCTTTGGGCAAAGACGCCGGCCAAGGTGTCAGAGCCCGACCTGCGCTACTACGTAGAAGTAGAGCAGTATTGCGCGCATTTTCGTCTAGACCTCGGGTATCGTGGACCTGGCGCGTTGATTGGCAATAATGACAACACCAGCGACCCCCTGGCCAATCTAAGGTCCTCGGACAAGCCTCCTCCGCAACTACTCGTTCAACTCCTTCGACTATAATCGCGCGCAATCTCACCATTAACACTACCTTAGCTGCATGTCTCTCCCAACTCAATCTGGCAGGACACAAGCTTTTCTTTCCCCGCGCTCACACGCGACCATCATTATCACGTCTTCGAGGCCTAGTCACGGTACCTCGATGGTGTAGAAACAGCCATTACCTTCCACTTTGGGCTACCGTCCTCGTCCCGCACGATTTCATGCATGAAACGCCTTGGCAACCCCCGACGAGAGCAGCATGGATCCTTGATAACGGCAGACGCTCAACGGCACCCAAAAGCAGTGCCGAGCTTCCGTGGGGTAAACCATTGGGCAGGCCACTGGGTTACAGTCGTGATAAGGTTGTTGCCGAAGTCGTTCCTGATAGGTGCACAATTACAATCTAGTCAAAGCTCTTTCCTCATCAGGTATTCTTCGTCCGTACTGCTACTGCGACGCTCTCATCCTCTCGACGCGCCATGGCGGCGATCTTCCCCTCTTTCGACCTTCCTAATGATTGCACCCTCAATTGCATCACTCAAGCTAGGAGGCTGTTTTGCTGATCTCTCACTTGGAGATGCCGAAATCTAGCACCGTATCGGGAACAGCGTGCTCAGACACTATGAGTCGGAAGAAGGTGCGAGAGATCAGAGATCCTCGAGCATAAGCAGCCTCATTCGGTACGATCGCACCGAATCATTTGAAGATTAGATCTGGTATCTGATCATCAGATAACATTGATTCCGAACTACAGGAGATACCAGACTTGCCTATGCCTATGCACATGCAGACCAGTTGCCATGGCCAGTCCAAAGGCACTTCTTGCTCTATTTTGTTCCTATCTAGGAAAGTAGCATTCTTCCGCGGCTTCGTTGAATGCTATCACCTTACTAAAGAGGGAAGACATGTGTTGAGGCATATCCTGACAAGCAGTACACGTCTGTGGCAAACCTGCTCAGATGATCCAGAGTTGACTAAGAGCAGAATGGGAAGGAGAACAAGACAATAGCTGGGCAACGCAGCTATACAGACTTGTCGACTATGTTCATCGCGAGGCATCCGACGCTCCTCTCCACAATCATCATTGTCTCGACGACTATAAAGATGCTGCCATTTCCTCCTTGATTCAACATCCTATAGCATCCATCTCAAGCTACCTCTTCAGCTCGCAGACTTGACTTACACCAAACACTCAATCACTCCATTCTTTCGTCAACCACTCCAATGGAGATCACCAAGTTCCTGAGCCTTTTGGCCACTGTCCTTCCCGTCGTCTACGGTGCCCCAACCCAGGCCATGTCTAGCCTTCACCCCGAGATCCTCGCCGCCATGAAGCGCGACTTGGGTCTCGACGCCGCTCAGGCCACTGCCCGTGTCACCCGCGAGATCTCTGCTGCCGAAGTCATTGAGCAGCTTCGCACCACCACTGGCGGCGCTTTCGCCGGTGCCTGGGTCGCTGACAACGGCGAGACCGTCAGCGTCGGTGTCACTGACGAGGCCTCTGCCAAGAAGGTCACCGAGGCTGGAGCCACTCCCGTCATCGTTGTCAACAGCCTCTCCAAGCTCGAGGATGCCAAGGCAGCTCTTGATGACCTCGCTGCTCTCCCCAAGACCCTTGAGACCCGCTCCGAGTCTGGTGTTGCCGCTTGGTACATCGACGTCGAGGCCAACAAGGTCGTCCTGGAGGCCACCGAGGCTGGTCTCGATGAGGCCAAGGAGCTCGCCTCCAAGGTCGGTCTCAGCGAGTCTGAGTTTGAGGTCCGCACCGTCGATGAGGTGCCCACCACCTTCGCCACCATCCGCGGTGGTGATGCCTACCTCATTGGTGGCACCTCTCGCTGCTCTGTTGGTTTCAACGTCAACGGTGGCTTCGTGACCGCCGGCCACTGTGGCCGCACTGGTGCTTCGACCACCACCAGCGCCGGCCAGTCTCTTGGATCGTTCGCCGGCTCAACCTTCCCCGGCAACGACTACGCCTGGGTCCGCACTGTCAGCGGCCACACTCTCACCGGCACCATCAACGGCTACGGCTCCGGCAACCTCCCCGTGTCCGGCAGCACTGTCGCCCCTGTCGGTTCCAGCGTCTGCCGCTCTGGCTCTACCACTGGTGTCTACTGTGGCCAGGTTCGCGCTTTCGGCGCCACCGTCAACTACTCCCAGGGCGCCGTCCGTGGCATGACCCAGACCAGCGTCTGCGCTGAGCCCGGTGACTCTGGCGGTTCTTTCTACACTGGTGCCCAGGCCCAGGGTGTCACCTCTGGTGGCTCTGGTAACTGCAGGACTGGTGGTGTCACTTACTTCCAGCCCGTCAACCCTATCCTCTCCGCCTACGGTCTTACCCTCGTCAGGTCTTAAATCTGGGGACTGGAGAAAAGTCGTGGTTCATTTCTGAAGCGAGCATGTTAGTTGAGGCGGGAGATTGTTGCTTGGATCTGATTGGTAATTTCTTGAATACAAAGGTCTTGTCCATGATCTCGATACACATTTAGCGTGACTGTCTCGGTAAAACATGCAGCTACCTCATGACTCGATGCCACCTTCGGCGTTCACTTGCGCTGCAGATGAACATATATGAACGAGCCATACACCGGCGCGTCTTTGAACTTCGCATGGAAGATGTTCGATGCACGATGTTTCATGTCCTCCAGGAGAGCAAGAGCCTGATTGTCGCCAACGAAACTAACACTTCCGTCCTTGACAGCTTTTATGAAATAACCAGCAGACACAGCAGTATGCCAGTCGATCATTGCTGTGGCATATTCGACGCTGTGCTGCGCCGTGTACGTCCCGTCAGCCTTCTGTGATTCAAGTATACCCCACGCAGGATGCATGACTTGTGCGCGACTGGTGCTGATGGCATCCCAACACTCCCTTGTTCTTTGATCCTCCAGCGTCTCTTTTACGTCTTCCAGAGTTCGAAAGTAGCATGGCAGAGCAGATTTGTTGAGAATATTGCGATCGATAGCGCCATCCATGTACATCTCATGCATAGCGAGCCTAATGCATTCCCCGGGACCCGACGAAAAGAAGTCCGGTTCGCCAAAGCCAGTCGCGCAGATGGACAGTACCAATTGGCCATTGGAGACTATTTCCTCGGCGCGAAGATCGAGAAACTTTCGCAGATCAACATGAGCCTGTCTGCGCTGGATCTCCGACACCGCATGCTTCATCTCTGGTTCAAAATGGCCATCGGGTAGATGAGGCAAGTTTTCAAAGAAGTGAATTGCTGTAAAGCAGTAGGCGATATGAATCGACCGCGGTGGAGCGACACGCTGGTAGAAACTCCGAGGGATCATGCTGACATACAAGTCCGGCATATGAGAACCATTGTCCATCTTCTGTTGCCACTCATTAAGAGTAGCAGCTGTCGTTGTGAAGTCGTTCTCTGGGCGGTCATTGAGCTGAATCAGCACCCTTCGTGAAGTCGTTGCTGATAGTATAGTTTCAAGCGGTAACAATCTGGTAAGGCCATGGATATCAACACGAGCCATCTGTAAATAGGTCCGAATTGCTTACGAGTTATTACCATGCGCCGCACCATAGTCCACGACCCTCAGTATATCATTGTCTGTATCGCGGAATTGATTAGAGCATGCTTCCGTGGCCGCTTGCAGAAATGGGAGCGCCTTTATAAGTCCTTCTCTTTGCAGCTCAGAGTTTCGCTTGTAGACACCACTGCCCTGCATCGCTACGTCGTTGACATTTTCATTGCTTCGGAACATGTTGAGGTAGAGGGTGAGCTGTTGTTAAAGAGAAGTGATGAGCTCAAATTTCTCTGATATGATAGCCATTCACTATTTTATAGCTCTTATCTTCTTTAGGAATGCATACGCACAGAGTTCCTATTCCTGATGAGAATAGACAAGGATAATATGACGCGAGGCACTCTATTGGGCAAATCGGAGCTGTTTGGAATGTGATCATCAGTGTGCACGGACGCACTAAACCAATCTCCCTATGCAAGGGAGTGGCCTAGTTGTGAAAGCACCTCTAAACCCACTTCACTCAGGAAACGTTGCATCCTAGAGCAAGGAACTTATGCTTTCAGAGACTAGAAATGTGCCTAGCATGCTATCTAGAGTAGAATAGTATCTCATAATAATAGACGGCCGCATTGCAACCTATTAAAGATAGCTAATAGCTATACTAAAGAGGTGGTAGAGATAGTTATTTCATTCAACTACTATAGTGCTAAAGTGTAAATCCTTCTATCGTGAATACCTCTTGTCTTTTAAGTTGACCCCCATGCAGAATGCATAACCTGCGAGCAGTGATTGAGGATTTTACTCTACTCTATAACTGTTCAGCCTAATCCATCCCAACATATGTCTCTTAGCTAACACCTGCCAGTCTGAACTTTAGCTCTGTGAATTAAAATTAGCGAGTACTTTGATATGTAGGATGTTAGAAGAGCAAGTTGTTGCGTACGCGGCCTCCCAGTCATTAACTCTCTTCCAGCCGCCCTTGTCCCCATCATGAACGCAGTCGTTAATTATAGCTTCAAGGTAGGCCTTGCAATGGCTAAAGTGGTCAGGACCAGCTCTGTTCCATATCTGGAAGATCATGCAATTCCCTCCGTTGTATTTTGTTGGGTAGCGACCGATAATAATTTCGCCAGAATTCATGAACGTCGGTATCTGGTTCTCGCAGAAGTTGGTAATTGTTCGGAGAGCAGAGGCCCTGTTTCTGCCCCACGTCTTGCGGCCCGATTCATTGTAGCAACGCTTAGCATCAGGGTGAATGGATCGAGCTAGTAAGTTGGTGTCAGCTGGATTAGGACTTCGCGATGTGGCGTCGATCTGGTTGGTGTCCTTCGGCTCAATAAATGGCGTTGCCAGGGCCCCGGAAGCTGCCACAAAAGCAGCGATCAAGTTTGAAACCAGCATGTCGAGGTATAAGCAGAACGTATAGAGAGTAAGAAATTATCAATAATCAGCCATGGGAAGCGAGGGCGACAGTCCAGCCTTATATCTTTGAGTCTCTTTAATGAGATAAGATTCACGACTCCTCCGCGGAGTGCCAGGGCAGCTCCACATGTAAGCTGAGCCACTGATGTCGAATTGCTCGCTATAAAAGGCAAAGCACCAGAAGTAAGGATCTAGGACTTGTAGTAAGTGCTTGCACCTACAAACAAAAGCTCAAATTAGGATTAGCTAAGGCGAGACTGTTTTTATCTGCATTTGCAATATGCCTGTAGCAACTTTTGAGCTGGAAATACTACACTGTAAATTGTCTGGCTTGTTGTTGAGGTGATTTGCTTCTACCTATTCTTCCCTGAGACAAAGGGGTTTGCTCTCGAAGACGCAGCGCATCTGTTTGAGGAACGCGAGGGAGCTGCTGCTCTCACTGAGAACAAGCTTGGCGATGTGGAGGGCAATGGCTACCCCGACAAGGATGCGACAACCGTACACCAGGCTGAGAGGGCGATTTAGGAATAATTCTGCAACACACATGATGAGAGAGGTGTTCAAGTCACGCCTCCAACCATAAGATAGGACTCTGCAGTGATTAATCTTATCATGTTCTGATGCCGCTCAGTAATGGCTTATAACGGCATTCAAGGTGTGAACGTAAAGCTTTGAGTAGCTCGGGGCGGAGTTTGGGACTTTAAAGTCGTGCGGGGTTACTTCATCCAGGCATCCCGATCGTCTAACAGGGCAGCATCTCGCTTCGAGGGGAAACGTGTTCATGCTTATAATCCATGCCTTAAGTCACTCAATTGCTGAACTTGACCCCAAGTCAGCTCATTCATTTCTTCGCAACGAAGATTTGTTACCTGCTTCTACAACAAACCAGAGCATTTTGCGTACAGTTACCAACCGTCGTCTCCATCATGTCTGAAAGCGCCAATACAATCAGTGTTACGCTAACGCAGCTGGCTAAAATGATCGACCACTCCCTGCTTCACCCCACCATGACGGACGATGATATCGTCGAGGGTCTGCGCATTTCGAAGAAATACAACGTCGCCACCGCCTGCGTCAAGCCGTATTCGATTCCTTTGGCATTGAAAGAGCTCGAAGGCACAGACGTGCTTGTATGCCCTGTCATCGGCTTCCCGCATGGCAACAGTACTACCGAAAGTAAGGTAGCAGAGGCCAAAGCTGCAGCCATCGCCGGTGGAAAGGAGATTGACATGGTTATCAACGTTGGCAAAGCCCTCGGCGGTGATTGGACCTATGTCGCCGATGAGATCAAGCAGATCAATAGCGTTGTGACTGACAACGGAGCAATTCTCAAAGTCATCTTCGAAAACGACTACCTGAAAGATGAGCACATCATCAAGCTCTGCCAAATATGTTCAGATGTTGGCGTTGCCTTCGTCAAGACATCCACTGGCTACGGCTTTGTCAAGCAGCCCGACGGCAAATACTCGTACAAGGGTGCGACCGTGCCTCACCTGAAGCTGATGAGAGAACACACCAAGGAAAGCATCCAGATCAAGGCAGCTGGCGGCGTGCGAACACTCGATGATCTGCTGCATGTCATGTCGCTCGGTGTTACTAGAATTGGTGCAACCGCGACAGTCGCCATCATTGAGGAAGCGCGAAAGAGAGGAATCACGGACGAGCCAAAGACCGTTCAATTTAAGCCTATTCAGGACGCTCAGTCTGGGGCTTACTGAGGTACTTCGCGTCAGAAGTGTTCTCTCAACTGCACGCGTATTCCCTGAGGCCTAGATACCTTAGATAGCAGAGCAATGCATAAGTTGGAGACGTTTTCTGACAGTCCGTGAAAGCCAGTATCTGTACCCGACCGTTGTGACAGCGCAGATTTCATAGTGCCGCAGCTAGAGCCATGCCGGCTGCAGCGAGCATAAAAGGAGCTTGTGTGTACGCAGGTGCGCCTGCGGTGGTGACATTCTCGTTCTCGTTGTCATCGCCTTGCGTGGGGGTCGCGGCCGGGGTACTGATTATGATAGTAGACTCGACTGCGGTGCTAGGAGCAGGGGTCGGGGTGGCATCGTGCATCATTGACTGGAGAACTTCGTCAAGGTATCAGGACGCGCCAGGTGTGCACAGGACTGAAGAGTAGAGGTCGACGATCCCTGCGTAGTTCTCCCACTCTTCGGCCTGTTCCTCATTACTAGCCTTCGTTCCGCAGCTGGCGCACTCCGCCAATGCAGGAATCGTGACGTCGCACATGCAAGCCAGATGCTCCTCGATAGTGATATCTTCGTTGTAGGCGCGATCGCATTGGCGAAGGTCGTCGCCGGAGGACTCGCAGACCTCATCACACTTCTCGGAAAGAGGGCCCTCGATTCCCATCCACTGCCCAGCCACAAATGGCATGAACAGGACAACGAACGCGAATGCGGTCGACTTCATTGTGAATCGACGGTGGTGTTCGTAATCTGCTGGAAAGATAATTACTGGGGGGAGGCGAACTTGAGTTGAAGTGAGCAAGAACAACAGACAGCGAATCGCACACGGTTTTATGGCGTCCGCCAGAATGGCGTATTTGTCGCATTAGCTGGGCGTCTCGTAGAACACCGCCTTGCTTGGCATGCTTGAAAGTTGGTCTGGCGATATGAGCTCGCAAGTCTGTAATGGCATACGACGGACCCGATGGCCAGACAGTAGCCTCTTCGGCCTTGGATTGTGGAAGTGGGACCACGAGTCGTAGGGTCACTGCCGGTGAGACAATTTCGAAACAGAAGCGCCCGGATCAGCATGATTGCTTCACGGGAGGATGAAGGTTGACGGAACCGCCCTTGGCACTAGTCGCAGGCTTGCAAGATGCTGCCGTTTCTCTTATGAAGCGTTGTCTTGGTCTCTGTGAATGATGTCAAGGTCCAGCTCGCGTTCACCCTTTTTAGCTTTCCAAGCGGCGCTGTAGCACAGGCTGACGAGCTCCATCACAAACTCTACGACTTCCTGGATTTGCTGGATGTCTTCTTTGATCAGATTGCCCGTTGGTACCCTGCGAGCTATACTCCCCACCGATGACAAGATTTGCAGATCGCTGTCTGCGGGAAGGCCCAGAGGATGTATCAGCGTGTTGATGAATAGCGGCATTGCGGCTGTGATGGTGTAGTGTGAGACGATCCATATTGAGTCTTCTTTCCAGAAGTCGACGACGGTGTTGAGGAAGAGGAAAATCGATCGGCTCGCTTCGAACGATAAATCTGCGCTGGAGTGCACAACGCTGTGCAAGTCGTCGGGGAGATTTCGCTCAAAGTTGCCGCATTTTCGGACCAGGAAGTGAATGTTGATCATGGTGAATAAGTAATCGAGTTGCAGCTTGATCACATGTATGCTCTCGTTGATGTTCGCGTCTGGGGGAATAGCGGAAACCGAATCACGGGGTATGGAAAGCCGGGGTCGATGCGGAGATCTGATGGACATGCGCCATTCCTCGAGCTCGTCATCGAGCTGTCGAACGTAACCGAGTAACTCACCATCTGTATACCTGAAAGCCTGGGGCGAACACAAGAGCTGGAGTGCATGCTCCTTGACCTTTGCCAAGCTGGCGTCTCGACATTGGAAACAACACGACGCATCCACTGTCCCCGGCGACATGCACCCACTGACGTCGCACAAGTCAGATGTCAGGAGTGGCGGGCTACCGGTTCGGAGCGCCATGTCTTTGTCAAAGCAGTAGCAGACCCAAAACAGTCTGCGGATGTGTCGTTTTGTCGGCTCGTTGCTCACAGGAACGTGTTGGGGTAGTATCGTCAGCCCTGAGAGGTGAAAATGACCACCGAGGTCGCAAACCATGCGGCAAGCACTGGTGAAGTTTGTCGAAGCTTCACGACATCTGCCTTTCATCTTTTGGAACACCCACTGCTCGATCCTTAGCAACACTGACAGCGGACAAACAAAGGGGCCTGACGTACCAGTAGGAGGACTGCCTGCAAGCTGTCCAAACTCGAGCTGTCTCTCACGTATAGCAGTAGCCTTTCCGCTTGCTGTACGCATTGTTGCGGATGCGGTATCAAATTAAATTGTTGTGACATCTCGGCACGACCAGCAAGTGCGAGCATGGCCCATAAACACGCTTCCGCCGACGCGCGATGTGCCATTCCCGGAGACACAGCGCTGTAAGCCCTCGTCATGGTGTCGTCAAAGAGACCGTCGTCGAGGATGGGAAACAGCACCGACAGTTTTGTTTCACGAAACACTGAGAACATTCGTCGACTTATCGGCTCAGCTGGGAGTGAGATTGCGTGCACTAGCGAAGCTGGCAGACTGCGAACCGGCTGTAGGTCTGCAGATGACTCGAAAACATTGAATCTTTCGAGAAAAACATTCTGCCCTGCACCATCGGAGATCCACTGGCGTCCACGAGAAGAGAGAATGCCTACGCCCTTGAAGTACCAGATGCTACCCAGTTGGCATCGTGTCAAGCCAGCTGTGGCTTCGACTTGACTGTCTGCAGAAGAGTCTATGGAGCTGCTCAGTGGACCGGGTGTAGTCGTTGAGGGCGAGACCAAAGTGGGAGACAGTGCGGTAGGCCGAAGAGAGGTATCGTACACATGCGAAGTCCTGGAATCGGACGTGGGAGTCGAGGTGGCGCTTCCTTGCCGTGCTGCTTGCAAAGCTTCTTCAAGCTCCTGCACTCGACGAGAGAGGCTCTCAACGCCATGAGAATTTGCTCTTTAGCCAATAGTATGTTAGTTCAGAATCGAAGGGTTCTGTGCGTCCCGAAGCTGACCTCTTGTTCACATCTTTCTGAGTGACTCGTACAAACGTGCATTGCAGACCCTGCGTAGTGCACCAATCGCAGGGCTTTCCTGGCTGGCTGATGAGGCATTGTATCTAGGAAACTTGGTTAGAGATGTCGATCTGATGAAACATGATGCTTGATAAACATGATTCACCTACTTTTCGCCGAAAACAAATGTCGCAAGCTCGTCGGCGTGGCATCGCGGAAGCAGCATGGCGATGATGCCGCTCACATAATCGGGCATTCGGAGATGAATAAGGTCAAGGATGGAAGAAGGGTAAATGCCAGAAGGAGAAACAGACACCAGAGCGGAGACCAGATTGAGGCAGTGCAACGAGCAGGGCAGGGGCCGCGAAGATGTGAGTGGATGGTGGTGAAGCTGAGGTGGAACGGAAACAAAACATCCTATTAGGTAAGCGGAAAAACGCCCTCCGGCCGCCGTCCCACAGGCCACTAAACGTAGCTTATTGGTCTTATCAGATCCGAGTCAGCCCCAGAGATCTGATCATCGCGCTCACGGCGGTCCAGTACGGGTCACAAAATGCTTGTTGCGCGATCTGAACACAAGCGAGATCGTCATGGCTGGTGTTCTCCGCTCTCGGGGCCGGCGAGGGAGGCGGTGGGAAAAACCTTGCCCGAGTTGATATAATTGCCATGATGTGCCCGTCACTTGGCACACGTTGAGCTCTCACAAGTCTATGCATTCAGCGGCTTGTCTTCATCATGTCTGGCAATCTTTTGGACCCCAAGTCGCTGCTCGACCCTCGATCACGAGCACTTAGTGAGGCTGCCTCCACTATATCTGCGGAACCATCCTTCATCACTGGCACGACCACTGCGACACCGAGCTTCGCCGATCACGACCCCAAAGATGCTCTGAAACCAGACCCCGGAACCGAAGCCGACTTCAACGTCGCAGACAATCCGTATGAGGTCAGCCCAGGCCATCTGAACAAGTTGCTGAACCCGAAGTCGCTCGATGCCTTCCGTGCCTTGGGAGGGCTACATGGCCTAGCACAGGCCCTTCAAGTCGACCCCAAATCTGGGCTTTCCGTGGACGAGGCCGACAACAACCTGAGAAGTGCCAAAGGACCGGTTGCCCCCCGAGCGAGAGTTTTCGGACGGAATCAGCTACCTCCGAGAAAGCCCAAGTCAATATGGAGACTAGCCTGGATCACCTTCCAGGAAGCGGTCCTTGTGCTTTTGACCGTGGCTGGAGTCATTTCACTCGCTTTGGGTCTCTACAAGACCTTTGGTGTTCCAAATAAGGAGGGAGAGTCTTCCTCAATCGATTGGGTCGAGGGTGTCGCTATTCTCGCTGCCGTCCTCATCGTCGTTGTTGTCGCATCGCACAATGACTGGCAAAAAGAAAAGGCTTTCGTGAAGCTTAATACCAAACGAGATGACCGCGATATCAAGGTTATGCGGTCTGGAAAGTCCATGCTCATCAACGTCAACGACCTGTTGGTGGGAGATGTCCTATATCTTGAACCAGGAGATGTGGTGCCGGTCGACGGCATCTTCATCGGCGGTCACAACGTCACCTGTGATGAATCCTCTGCTACTGGAGAGTCTGATCTTCTTTTGAAGACCGGTGGTGCTGAGGTGTACGCCGCTACACACCTGACAGACCCCGAACATCTTGATCCATTCATCATATCCGGCTCTAGAGTCTCGGAAGGTAGGCTTTCAGGATGGTCGTACCCCTGCAGAGACAAGAGCTGACTTGGAACCAGGCATGGGCACCTTTCTCTGCACATCAGTGGGGACGCATAGTAGCTATGGAAAGATCATGATGGCAGTTCGGAGCGACATCGAGTCAACACCGTTGCAGAAGAAGCTCGAGGGCCTCGCAGTTGCAATTGCCAAGCTTGGAGGTGGCGCGTCAGTCCTAATGTTCTTGATCCTTCTCTTCCGCTTCTGCGCTCAGCTTCCCGACGACCCCAGGTCTCCCGAAGACAAGGCATCTACGTTTGTTGATCTCTTGGTCGTTGCCATCGCGATTATCGCCGTCGCGGTCCCAGAAGGACTACCTCTCGCCGTTACCCTTGCCCTAGCGTTCGCTACTTCGCGTCTACTCAAGGAGAATAACCTCGTCCGGGTTCTCAGAGCTTGCGAAACCATGGGCAATGCGACTTGCATTTGCTCAGATAAGACAGGAACATTGGTACATGCCCGGAATCCGTTTGGTGCTCAAGCTGTGCTGACCTTTCGTCTAGACTGCCAACAAAATGACTGTCGTCGCGGGTTGTTTTGGCGCCTCAACTTTCGCCGAAAACATCTCAGCATGGGCATCAGGCCTTTCCGATAGTATTAAGAAGCTCACGATACAGTCCATTGCGATCAACTCTACCGCATTCGAAGGCGAGCAAGATGGCATTCCGACATTCATCGGGTCAAAGACGGAAACTGCGATGCTGCAACTTGCAAAGGACAATCTCGGTATGCCAGCCGTCGCTGAGGTTCGAGCCAACGACGAAGTTGTTACTCTAATGCCGTTCGATTCGGCTCGCAAGTACATGGCGACTGTGATCCGCATTCCGTCAGGCTACAGAGTGCTTGTCAAGGGTGCGGCCGAGATTGTGCTCGGACTCTGCTCGGCACAGGTGAACGTGACAAGCGGCGAAACGGAATCACTGGACCGCATTGCGATTGAACAAGCCATCGAACAATATGCAAGCGAGTCTCTTCGGACAATCAGTCTCGCTTTCAAGGACTGCGACAGCGTTCCCGATCTCAAGGCTCTGAAGGACCTGACTCTGCTTGGAGTTGTCGGCATTCGCGACCCCGTTCGTCCTGGCGTTCCCGAGGCGGTCAAGAATGCTAGACGTGCCGGCATCACCACTCGCATGGTCACTGGTGACAACATTGCTACCGCTCGAGCGATTGCGACTGAGTGTGGTATTTTGACCGATGGAACTGTTCTGGAAGGACCTGCATTCCGCCGCCTATCGGAAGCAGAACTTGATGAGGTCATTCCGCGCCTGCAGGTCCTCGCTCGATCATCACCCGAAGACAAACGAATTCTTGTGACGCGCCTGAAGGCAATTGGCGAGACTGTAGCTGTCACTGGCGATGGCACAAACGACGCACCTGCCCTCAAAGCTGCCGACGTGGGTTTCTCAATGGGTATTTCTGGTACGGAAGTCGCCAAGGAGGCATCGGAGATTATTCTCATGGACGACAACTTTACTTCAATTGTTACGGCGCTGAAATGGGGTCGTGCTGTCAACGACGCAGTTCAGAAGTTCCTTCAGGTATTTCCCCCCTTGCCATTCGTCTTCGCAGCGTCGCGAAGGTCTCGAAGAAGACTCAGCTGACCCTTGACTAGTTCCAAATCACTGTCAACATCACTGCCGTGATCTTGTCCTTTGTTACTTCTATGTACAATGATGACATGGAGCCGGTGCTCAAGGCTGTCCAACTACTTTGGGTAAGACCACACTTACACTCCAGACGAATAACTCATGTACTTACTTCATTAGATCAATTTGATCATGGACACGATGGCCGCGCTGGCTCTAGCAACGGACCCTCCAACCGATGAGATCCTCGATAGGCCTCCGCAGCCAAAATCCGCCCCTCTCATCACGATGAATGTGAGTTTACTTCGAATGCACTCAGGTCGGTGTCATAAGCTGACTGATCTTGCAGATGTGGAAAATGATCATTGGACAATCCATTTTCCAGCTCGTTGTTGTCTTGGTTCTTTACTTTGCCGGAGATGTGATTCTGGGGTATAATTCCAACATTGAAAGCGAAAAGCTCCAGCTCGACACAATCATCTTCAACATGTTTGTTTGGATGCAGATCTTTAACGAGCTCAACTGTCGACGTCTCGACAATAAGTTCAACGTCTTTGCGGGCATTCATCGCAACTGGTTCTTCATCTTCATTAACCTTATTATGATCGGCCTACAGGTTGCGATTATTTGTGTTGGCAACCGCGTCTTCCACATTGACCCCAACGGTCTTGACGGTGTCCAATGGGCGATCTCAATCCTTGTGGCAGCTTTCAGTCTGCCCTGGGGAGTTGTCGTGCGCATCTTTCCAGACGAATGGTTTGCGGCAGTGGTCCACTTTGTTGCTCCTCCATTTGTCATCTCTTATAACGCGACAATCGGGGCTTTCAAGAGCTTCGGCCGTCTCTTCCGTCGCCGGAAGTCCGTGGTCAATGACCAAGAGGACGAGAAAGACTCGCCCAATGCAGTGGCATCCATCACTGTAAGCCCACCGAGCGAAAAGGTTTGAAGGAAGGGAGGCCTCGGATGAACGTCCTCAATGGAAATAAAAATGAATACACAGCGAAATCGAAACACATTGTCACAAATGGTGATCCGTGATAGTCCGATCTGATGAGCCGAGGTAGATATGCTCTTTGTGACGAGGGTCTGCACCTTCCTACGTATTCGTATCTCTTCGCATGGCTATGAAAGCAAAGCCGATTGATAGATCCTTTCCCCAGACAACAATGCTTACTGACTTCCATCTTAGCGCTTCCCTTCCGAGATCGCTGCATTGATAGCAGCATTGATCCCGGCAAGATCCGCCAAGGTTACCTCTCGCTTTGAACGTGTCCAGCCCAACTTGGCCGGCAGTCTTTCATGGGTGAGCCAATCTTCAGCCCACGACTTAGGCGCCCTGAACGATGCGTAATCCACACCTTCGGTTCCGGTAGGTGGTACGGTCCCATTCAGCATGGCGGCAATGACGAAACCAGCTTCTCCCACTGACTGCTGTTGTTCGCGTTCGGAAATCGGGGAGGCTTTCTCAAGACGGATGCGAGTCTGGGCGAGTGAACCCGGCGTCAGGTTGGCGGGATCATCGCTGTCGCTGAGGAGGTCTTGGACCCTAGCTGGCACAACATGATTGCTGTCATCGGCTCGGGCAATGGATGCAGCATGCTCAATGCCGGCCGCGCGATTGTTCAGCTGCTCCAAGTCGATCGTGGTTGTCAGGTTCAGCACTCCGAATATGCCAGTGGCAGGGATCCTTCCTGTGTCTGGACTCCAGCCGAGACCTTCGTGCAGAGCGATGCCGAACTGCTCAATCGTGATATTTCGGCCGTGGTGAGGACTGAAAGTGCCGTGTGTCAGAAGCAAGCGTCCACAGTATTCCTTAGCTGATCTTGGGGTCTTACAGATAACCGTGATTGGCTAGAGTGTTCAAGATTGGGCAAGGTCCTCGAGAGTCGCCATGACCTGCTGGCTTCCAAGGCTTCACTTTGGGCTTACATGGCTCCTTTGCAGGAAACGCAACACTCAGTGGGAGAAAGACGAGAAGCGTTTCGAATCGCATGTTGCTGATACTGTGAATTGAGGAAGAGAGAAGTATAGGTAAAGGTGTCTAGCTTCTCTCTTTTCATTCTTGGGTAAATATTGTATCTATTTATTCTGCGACGCTCAGGAAGGAACATGCCTACAGCTCGGAAATTGAGCATGCAACGAGTCGGGGTCAATCATCCAGGGACCAACAGATATCTGAAACGAACGGGACCCTGGCACATAGACATATTAATCATTTCCTTATGTGGAAGGTCAAAGGCGCTCTTTCTGCGTAATGCCGTTTGCGATTGACATTGAGGTATGTCGCTAGTGTCGGCCGGCTCCCAGAGCTGTGGCCAAGTGCTTATACGCACCTGTTACGCTATACGCCAGGACCTTCTTATACGCAATACGCTACGACAAGTGGAGCTGAGATGATGATTATGAATAATACGCTTGCTGACTAGACCTGGCTAGCGACGACGAGATGCAATTGACTTTTGTTGTGGAATTTTTGTGGCTTAGATTCCCGACTTATTGTTGACCATACCCTGACAGCGTACCCTGCATCCCGGAATCGCCTGATTACCATAGTCGTTGTTTATGAAGACCTCGTGCACAAACTGTTTGCTGGCGGCTGTGTAAATTGTCATTTGCGTAATACGCATCGTAGTGGTCGATCTTTCACTCGCCCGCAATGTAGCACGGGGTGATATAGTAATATAAAAACAGCCCGAATCCTCATAGTGCTTGAGCAGACAAATCACGACAACTCGAGCTGTATATCACTGAAAACCTCAGCATTTCTCTTCTTGACCAAAAAGTATAACACCTTGCGACAAATACAGATGGCACCCATCGTATCCATGAAAGGGCTTGTGCTCCTTCTTGCGACCGCCGCCACTGCAGCTTCAATCAAGCCAGATGTTGATGTATCGGGCAAAGATCACCACATCAATGGGCACTGCAAGCAACTGAACATCCCGATTACTGCGTCTGTTCCAGGTGCTGTTTACGACATTCCTCGAGTTACAAATGATCTCGAGGCGGCTGCTTGGGGCATTTGGGATTCGACGCGGTCGACGCCACACAACGGCACCAACATCATCAAAAACACCACGATTTCTGGAACCTGGAACATCCATGGGCAGCTGTGCCTTCCGAATAAGCCCCGAAAGCAAGATACTCTTCAGATTGCTACCCATGGCGTGCACTATGATTCTCGGTACTGGGACTCCAAATACGAACCGGAACACCACTCTTACGTCGAGGCATCACTGAAGGCTGGCTATTCTATCTTCACTTACGATCGCCTCGGTGTAGGCGAGTCGGACCATCCTGATGCTTACGAAGTTGTTCAAGCGCCGCTGGAATTGGAGATCCTCAGAAAGCTGACCTTGATGGCGCGCGACGGCACACTTTACAAGCTTGCAGAGAAAACGAAGCCGAAGGACAAAGCTTTTAAAGCAACGGGAAAGCCTGGCAAGGTCGTGCACATTGGTCACAGCTTCGGATCAGTACTGACCTCGGCTTTCATCGCCACGTACAGTGATCTCACTGACGGTGCTATCATCACTGGCTTCGTGCTGACCAACATTCTTGGCAGCTCAGGATCTGTCTCGTGGGCTCTCGAGTATCCTGCCACGGGCTGTCCCAAGTTCCAGAGGCCCGAAGGGTACGTGGTGTCGCAGAAGGTCGGCATCCAGAACATCTTCTTCGCTGGAGACCCCAAGACGGCCTACACTCCGGAGCTGCTGGACTATGGCGTCTCTCTGAAGCAGCCCGCCCCTGTCGGCGAGTTTGCCTCGGCGTTCAACATTCTTAACAGAAACGCATCGGAATTCGCCCGGCCAGTCCAATTCTTGCTGCCCGAATTCGATTACTACATCTGCCGTGGTGACTGCAAGGATCTTATCACCAAGGAAGACCTTGCTCTCACCTACCCCAAGGCAACAGACATTGACCTTGTCCTCCAGCCTAACACTGGGCATGCTTTACCGCTGCACAAGAACGCGACAGCAGGATTTCAGCTGACCTTTGACTTCTTGAAGAAGCACGGTCTGTAATGTGGTCATGTGTTGTATTGGACTTGGCAAGGAGTTGCATTTAGCTCGTCGCGTTGGCTTACCATTCCGACAGTCAGGCATTGAGCATGAGAGAGAATGGAACAGATAGGATTATGCTGTCCCAAACAAAGCAGCCAAGTCCATCACGGTTGGGATTCAATATGGTGGGCGGAGGAAACAGGGGTCCGGCTGCACTGCCCAGTGTCTTGAATGAACAAGCTCAGAATTAGACTTGACGCGTAATTGAGCCCTGGCGTCTTTGTTCAAAGTGGTACTATTCTGTCAAACCGTGCAAGCTAGACGCAAATGACGCGGAGTTTCCGAGGTCGCCATCCTTCGTTGGTGATCCACCCTCCTTGCCCAGCCTTGACTGTCCCGGCCTTGATTGGTTGCAATGTACCAAGTCCGCGGAGTATACATACTGTTGCAGGGGATCTATCACGTCGTTGTCGCAGGGCGTAAGGCAGTGCAACAGACAAGTTGTGAGAATCTGTTGATATAAAGGATAACGAGAGGTGGAAATGGGGTTGCTGACTTGCGTTTCCTTCCTTCCATCAACGGGTGGGTATTGTACGTTGTTTTCACAATTACACCCTTCCAATTCTATCGTTCACACTCCTTACTTCTTTACGGCAATGTCATTATTCTGGCGTCAAATATGGATTCTCTGCTGCAAGAACTGGATCTTAGCCGTGAAGCGATCGTGGATTTCGACCCCGATACGAGCATTCGTCTTTCCGATTGTGCTTGTCCTTCTCCTGTAAGAAATTGCAATCACAGCTCCTGCTCTTCCTTCGAGACTTGGAAAGAAAAGAAACAAGAACGACCCCCAAAACATGTTCTAATTTATTATTCCTATCCACAGAACTTATTCGCGGAATCTTCTTTCTACGAATGCCACCTTCGGATTTGGCAGACCCGCGGAAGTCCGCGATCTCGACGACGCACTTGATCATGTGTCCGGCGGACGGGACCGAATCATCTTCGTGAACAACGGCTTCGAAGATGGAGACATTGACTCCATCATCTCGGACGTATCTGGTCAATTCAACTATACAGGCGTCAGGAGCCGAGTCATAAGCAGAGAGACGGGACTCCGATCTGAATGTGCCAGCTCCACTCAGGGCTCTTCCCGATGTGTCGCCGCGGTGGTGTTTCATTCCTCTCCAACCGAAACCAGAGGAGAGAAAACATGGAATTACACACTTCGAGGTGACGGCGTTTTAGGGAGATCCGTCGACGTCACGTCGCTCGACAACGATGCTCAGATCTACAGCTTGCCATTACAGCGTGCCATAGACTTTGCAATCGGCAGGCACGAATCATCCAAGGACTCTGCTCGCACTGGAGGCGACACACCCGACACAATCTTCGAGTACCCGTTTACCAGTCAGACAAATGAAGAGCGAGACAACGCGAACCATGCTCGATTCATGAACAACATCATCTCCATTCTGGCGACTGGATTCTACATCGCCATGGTCGGAGTGGTCTACCATCTCACGGGCTCCATGGCAGCTGAGCGAGAATCAGGGATGAGCCAGCTTCTGGACGCCATGATGCCCAATCAAGCCGCATGGCAGCCTCAAGCCGCGCGACTATTGTCTTATCAGGTTTCGTTCTCCCTCATTTACGTCCCAGGGTGGGTTGTCACTGGGATAATACTTGGTACCATTGGCTTGGACAAGTCATCTGTGATCATCCCAATCATCTCGAACATGGTCTGTGGTTTGTCATTGACGTCCATGGCTATATTCTTCGCAAGCTGGTTTCGAGACGCACAGCTGAGCGGCATCACAGCTGTCATCATCAGTTTGGTCATGGCGATCGTGGCACAGGTCACTCACGGTGCACCGTCCTGGGTAGTCTGCGTTCTTTCATTGCTGTTTCCTGCATCAAACTACGTCTACCTCCTTATCGCAATCGCGAGCTGGGAACGCGATAACCGTGCGGCCAGTGTTCTCGCGTCCCCACCAGGATCTGGAAGCACTCTGCCAGTCATCACATTCTGGGCCTTTGCTTTAGCGCATAGCCTCGTGCTTCAATTCATCGCAGCCTTGGTCGAGAGGAAGCTTTTTGGGTCCAAGTCAGGGAGCCGTCAAACCTTGCAACCTGGAGGACCTACAGCCGTGTCCTTGGAGGGGTTCTCGAAGACGTACCAGCCTCGATGGACACAACGTCTACGTGCCAGGGTGACCAAGTCTGCCATATCAGCTGTACACGCAGTGAGCGACCTGAATCTCAAAGTCTTTCGTGGCGAAGTCATTGTTCTCCTTGGCGCAAACGGCAGCGGCAAGTCTACAACGCTCGATGCGATCGCAGGGATGCATTCGGCAACCGCTGGGTCAATATCCCTTAGCTACGCCGACTACCACGGCAAGTTCGGACATTGTCCTCAGAAGAATGTTCTTTGGGATGATCTCACTGTGCTGGAACACGCAAATATCTTCCAAGGCCTCAAGTCCACAGCTGCAACGCCCTCCTCCGAAGAGACCAAGGACCTGGTACATGCCTGTGACCTCTCTTCAAAGGCTTCCACACCCTCCAAGGCTCTGTCGGGGGGACAGAAGCGTAAACTGCAGCTTGTCATGATGTTTGCTGGCGGTTCGACAATCTGCTGTGTCGATGAAGTCTCGTCGGGTGTTGATCCTCTATCTCGAAGGGTGCTCTGGAACATCCTCCTCGCCGAGAGAGGTCGTCGAGCAATTCTTCTGACGACTCATTTCCTGGACGAAGCGGATGTCCTGGCTGATCGAATTGCGATCATGGCCCACGGCTGTCTGAAGACTCTTGGAACATCTGCCGAAATGAAACAGCGCATGACGTCGGGCTATCGCGTACATGTCACCCATAGCCCGGGCGTCCCGTCTCTCGCGGGCCTATACCGCGATATACCACATGCAATGGGCGACGAAGAGACCGTCTACCTTCCTGGGTCTTCATCGAAAACTGCAGTGTTCCTGAAGAGAATCGAGGCCGACGGCATCGCTGACTATCATGTCCATGGGCCAACCCTCGAAGAAGCCTTTCTCGGTGTCGTAGAAGCAGCTGTGCGAAGCAGGACTATGGCTACCGTGACTCGCTCATCGAATGATTCCTTTACGCCTTTACACCAGTCTTCGCAGCACCAACCACCTGCTGGGCCTCCACATCTGCTTGAGGGTCAACCAACAAGTGCTTTGCGTCAGATCAGCACCCTCTTCATGAAGAGGGTCACTGTTCTGAAGAGGACCTGGACCATCTACGCATTGGCCGTGGTGCTACCCATCATCGCAACAGGTTGCGCAACCATCTTCTTGAGTAGGCTGTCGGCCGCAGCATGTGACCCGGACGTAGCCGACTTGAGCTCTTCTGCTGGTCCAGCATACTCTGGATCCAACATCAAGATGGTCACAGGACCAGAGGATCAGTTGTCTGATGCGGCACTGGGTGTACTGTCCGAAGCACCACCGGGAGCCATCACCTATGTTGACAGCCTCGAAGACTTCTACGCGGATGTGCAACGTCGATCCTCAGACCTGATGCCCGGTGGTTTCTTCCTCGGCGAAGAGCCAACCTTTGCGTGGCGAGCTGATGGGTCACTCATTTTCGCCCATACCCTGCAAAACGTATTGAACAATCTTGTTCTCAATTTGACCATCATCAGCGACTTTCAAACCCTGGACATCCCCTTCATCAGCAACCTCGGCGACTCGATGATCTTCACAAGCCTGATCGGATTCGCCATGGCTGTCTACCCCGCCTTCCTGACATTGTATCCCAGCATTGAGCGTACAAGGGGTATCCGGAGCATGCAGTACAGTAACGGAGTGACTGCTCTTGCGACATGGCTTGCGCATCTGGGGTTCGACTTCCTGGTCACGCTTCTCATTGGGTCTATCGTTAGCCTCATCCTTTTTGCTGTCTCGAACATCTGGTACAATTTGGGCTACCTCTTCCTGGTCTTTCTGCTGTATGGCATATCTTCAACGCTCCTGTGTTATGTTATCTCTCTCATGGCTAAGTCGCAATTGAGCGCGTTCGCTGTGGCAGCGTCAGTTCAGGCAGGCGCATACCTCGTCTTCTTCATCACATATATCGTCATCTTGACATATGTCGATCCTTCTACCCAAGCCACTACCCTTACTACTGCTTTCTACATTCTCGGCCTTCTGGCTCCCGTCTGCAATCTGACTCGGTCGCTCTACTTAGCACTGAATCTCTTCGGAGTTACTTGCCGCGATAGAGAGCTTGCATCATACCCAGGAGCCTTTGATGTTTTCGGAGGCCCCATCTGTTACTTGATCATTCAGTCATTTCTCCTCTTCGGCTTCCTTTGGGTGCAAGAGTCCGGGACGAGCCTTTGGGGAGGCTTGCGACGTCATCAAAAGCGCACGCGCAACTATCCAGAGAATGATTACGAGATGGAGACTGTTGTTGCGTCAGGAGTTGCCGCCGATAGCGGCCGCAGTATTGGACTCGAGGTTGTCGGCCTCACAAAACAGTTCAAGCATCATCTCGCGGTCGACGACGTTAGCTTCAGCATCCCCAAAAACGAATGCTTCGCCCTCCTTGGACCCAACGGCGCTGGCAAAACGACATGCATCTCGATGATACGCGGCGAGACATCGCCTTCGACCCCAGGTGGTGATGTGCTGGTAGAGGGCATCTCAGCCCTTCAAGGCAATCGTGCGAAGGCTCGGGCAAAAATGGGCGTGTGCCCACAGATTGATGCGCTGGACAAGATGACAGTTCTGGAGCACTTGCGTTTCTATGCTCGGGTCAGAGGTGTCGCGAAACCGCAATACAACATCGACACACTGCTGGACTCCCTAGGCCTGCGCCAATACTCGAGTCGCATGGCAGAAAGCTTGTCTGGTGGAAATAAGCGGAAGCTCTCATTGGGCATTGCACTCATAGGGAATCCCACTGTTCTTCTTCTCGACGAGCCTTCGTCGGGAATGGACGCAGCAAGTATGCGATTGATGTGGCGCATTCTGTCGTCTGTAACGCCGGGACGGTCGCTGCTGTTGACGACACACTCCATGGAGGAGGCCGATGCACTTGCGACCCGCGCTGGAGTCGTTGCAGGCCGCATGCTTGTGTCCGGCAAAACGGAGGAACTGAGACGTAGGTACGGAGACAGATGCTTTGTTCATCTCGTCCACAAAGACGGCGCGCATACCAGTGACGCTGCCATGACCATGATCAAAAGATGGGTTCAGACATGGTTCCCAACCGCTCGCCTGCCAGAAAACGGGTCGGCCTATGGCCAAGTGCGCTTCGAATTGCCCCGCATGACTTTAGATGGTCTTGAGACACAACTTGCGAGTGTTTTTGAGAAGATTGAGAATGGCAAGGAGAGGATTGGAGTGCAATACTACAGTGTAAACAGAGCGACCTTGGAGCAGGTTTTTCTAGGCGTACTTGAGACTTTTGAGTCCGACCGGGAACGGTAATGGACTGAGGATCGCCTATAGCTGTAGGAAAAGAGCATTGACACATCTACTCCTGGAAGCACCACTTCATAGCTTCAACTTGAGAACAACCAACAATAATCCCGCTGCCTACTCTGGGACTCAATTCTATATTCTATAGACAAGTTTCTCTGCACTGACGGGTTTCACCCAGGCCTGGTCTTCATTCTGGGAGCGATCGTGCATTGAGCCCGATCCAAGCAAAGCAAACCCATCGGGTACGACTCTTTCTAGCCCGCCTGGCATAATTCGTGTCGGATTTGCCACGAGCGTCGCCTTTCCACTCAACCAGTGGTAGAAAGCGGCAGCGAATCTCCGCGCGTCTGGAGACGCTGAGACAACTAAGTTCTGATACTGAACTTCAAACCCGAAAGCTTCCCAAACCGCGCCGTAGATTGGCTCGACCGTCAAACCCTTACTTTGGAAGGCTCCGCCTTCTTTGGAACGGACAATCGCCATCTTCCCGCCTTCGCGTAATGTGCTGCTCACTAGCTCCACTGTCGAGCCCTCTGATATACAGTCGTATGCGTAGTGCACGCCATCAACACCAGCCGAGCTTTGGACCTGCTGTGGCCAATCGGATTCGCGATAGTCGACGAGAACATCGTAGCCGTACGGTTCGGCGCGAAGCATTGCGAACTTCCCTTTGCTCGCTGCTCCGATGAGTTTCACTGCAGTCCTGCTCGCCTCGGCGCTTCGCCGTACAAGCTGCGCTGCATACATGCCCACAGATGTTGAGGCACCGTAGATGAAGAACGTGAAGGGGTCCGCTGTAGAAGATGGACCACTTCCCTCCCATGGAAATGGCGGTTTCAATCCAAGCCGATAATAGATTCCTTGTGCCGCCGTCAAAGCACAGAGGTTCATCGTCGCTGCATCTTCAGCGGTCAAGCTATCGGGTACTGCCCACAGAAGGTCGGATGGACAGACAAGGAATTCAGCGAAGGCGCCAGGGCGATAATTGATGCTGCACGCTCCTTGGAGGAAACCAGCCACTCGTTGACCAATTGGGAGCTCAGACGTGTCGGACTCCACGATGACACCTGAGAAGTCGCTGCCAACTGTCCGCCCTGTATCTCCGAGGGGGTTGAAGACATATAGCGAATCGACCGGATTCAAAGCTATTGCTTCTACGCGAACCAGGACCTCGCCCGCCTCGGGTATTGGACGGGGAACGGCTTGAACCGTTGCAGTCCTATCCTCTGCGTTCAAGACAAGTGCCTTCATTGAATCTGATGCCATTGTATCGTTAGTTGATTTTGTAAGGATTTGCGTGATCGCTGACATAGGCGATAGTGGTATGATGATTATATATTGCATGCCACAGAGATCAGCAGCCCAGGCGAGAGCTGACTAATAAGCAAGTACGTATAGCAACCTGCCTCGTTTATTCACGTTAACAAGCCCCACGGCAAATACCCCTCATACTAAGAGAATGGCCGATCATCCCACTAAAACCGGAAAGTTACTACAGCGTCTTCTTGACTCAAGATCTCACTGCATATCACCGCGCAATTGTATGCAGCCCCCCAACGTCTACCTGATGTTCTGGAGCAGATATCTGAAGCCAGCGTACGCCTCCTGGCCGCTTGGCAAGATCTGTGCAGCAGGCAAGACGAACCCATAATTACCAGTGTCGCGCAGCTCCGAGGTGAATGTGTAGTCGGAGCCAATAACGTCATTGACATAGTCGACGCTGCTGCCAGTGGCCTGGTAGATGGTGCTGCAGATGGGCCCGTACTTATATGTGTAGCCCGACTGTGCTTTGATGGCTGCCACGGCGCCACGTGCAAGTGACTGAAGCTCCGTGTTCTTCGTCGACACAGCCGTGCACGAGTAGCCATAGGCTGTGAGGTGGTCAGTGTCCATCTGAGGAAAGGAAAGAAGGCGCGAGGGGAGCCAACGTACGGGTCATGAACAGCTGGGAGTATGCGTGGTAGTCGATGAAGAGCTTCAAGCCTTGCTTTGACTTGACTCCCGACATCCAAGACGACAGGGCCTTGAACTCGGGAGTATCACCTGCTGAGCTGCCCTTGAAGTCCTCAGCACAGGGGTTGGTGGAGGCTCCTCCTGCCACAGACCACTGATAGTTCCAGTTGCGGTTGATGTCGTGTCCGACACACGACGAGCCCGAGGTGGTCTGGCGGTTCTTGCGCCACAAACGGTCGGTGGTTTGTGTATACAGAAAGCCATCCGGATTCACCACTGGGAAGAAGTAGAAGTCGTACTTGTCGACAAAGGCCTTGATCTCGCTGCTTGAAGCGTAGTTGGTAAGGAGATTATAGGCCAGATACTCGACGACCATGGTGCCGATCCATTCACGAGCGTGCACTGTGCCGTGAATGACGATCGCTGGCTTGACATTCTTGCCGGAGCTGCCCCAGAAGTGAATGCCAGTGATGGCATTGCCCTGGAGCGAGCTGCCCGAGGTCACGATCTCCGACTGAGCCGAATATTGCTCCTGAAGACCTCGGAGAAATCCGAGATGATCGGCGTAGGAGTGGTAGGAATTGAACCAGGTCGAGTTCACGGCAGCAGCTGGGTCCACGTTAGTCCAGGCAATAGAATCACAGCTCCCAGTACATACCGGCAAAGGCGGGAAAGTCAGACTCCTGGGCAATGGACTCGCCCAGGTTCTCATGCATGATTGACACATCCATACCCTCCGTCGCCTTGGTGAAGTCGTCAAGTTTGCTGGGTCCAACAACAATATCAGCAAAGCGACCGGCCCGAGGTCCACCCATCCAGGTAGACAGGCCAAGGTCAGTCACAAGGTCAGTCACCTTGGAAGCGTCCATGCCGACTGGCACACGAACGACCTTGTACCCATCATATGAGACTTTGTGCGGGCGGACGGCTGCAGCAGAGACAAGACCGAGCACACTGGAAACGCTCAGAAGCAACTTCATGATGATGGTCGCAGTTGTCGAATGTTTCTTGACGGCGTTTTTGCCTGGTTAACGACGAGAACAATCGTCTAGCTCGAGGAGGATGTCCATCATTATATAGTATCGCATCATTGCCAAATAGTCCATATCTTTACCAGCGGAAGGGTAATCAGCAATAATTGATTCGGGGGCATATGCATGCGGAAGGTATGATTAAGAAGTGAAACTCACGGCACTTATGACCTTCTGTGTTGGACACTAACTGCCTATTGGCGTAACGGGAATCGCACTCGCTCGGGAGTGAGTGCCGACTTATAATCTAGCGAGCCTGGGACCTGCCGAATTGGTCTTGGCAGTGTTGCAATAAGGACCCAAGCTAAATGCCGGCCACCCGTGGGCCATGGAGTTGTGTTATGCGAAAGTTCCGCAATTGTTCTGTGTGGCTACCAAGGAGGACCGGATCAAGAGATGATTGTAAAGGAAAGAATAATGCGAAAATGATGTGTTGAACCGAACTGTTGGAACTATTTTTCATGAAACCTTGTGTATTCAACTGTGCTATCTTGGAAGAACCCGAACACACTACCTAACCCCACATCATGGCCCCTTCGCTGTACACTTCTCGCCAGCCCATCCACTACCCATTGCTTGAACTCCCTCTGGAATTTCCCAATTAAGTATCCCCAGAATTTGAAGCGTCTCAAGTCAAGAGGACTTCTCAACTGGACACCAAGCTTTGGCCCAAGGGACTGTCAGCAACCTCGGCCGGTCCCCTCCTCAAGCTTTAGGGTTGGTATCCACTGAGGGGCATGGACATTTAGGCACCATTGCCGTTGTAGGCGACCAGGTTGGGGCTGCCGTTGAGGGTACCGGTGACGCGCCCGCTCGTGCCAAGAGCCTTGATACGGTTGGTGACGGCGGCAGGAGTGTTGAGGTTCTCGAGGGCCTGAAGGTACACAGCAAGACCAGCAACGTGAGGGGTAGCCATGGACGTTCCAGAGATGCTGTTGGTGGCAGAGTTGCTGCCGATCCAAGCAGACAGAACTGAGACACCGGGGCCAAAGATGTCGACACCAGCGCCTACAGAGGATGAGGATCAGTGAACGAACAGAGAGAAATGAGAGAGCAGTGCTTGCAGCACATACCGTAGTTGGTGAAGCTGGCAGTGCGCCAAGAAGAGTCAATCGCAGCAACAGTCAAAGCGTTGGGCACGTTTGCGGGCGAATAGTTTGCGACAGGCTGGGGACGGCCGAGAGAGTCACCGTTGCCGGCAGCAACCACCGAAAGAACGCCGCTGTTGTATGCAGCATTGATGGCAGAGGTCCAGGAAGAAGAGGCAGGGCCACCAAGCGACAGGTTGATCACAGAGCGAGAGGCGCGGCCCTTAGAGGTGATGTCGTTGACAGCCCAGTTGAAGCCAGAAAGGATACCTGACGTGGTACCTTGAGCACCCTGGAAGACCTTGACGGAGATGATGTTTGTCTATTTTCAGGAATTTCTGTGGTTAGCCTATGGACTTCAAGCATCTGCTCATCCTCGTCAGCCTCACCTGCTTAGCAACACCGTAGGTCGAACCACCAATGGTACCAGCGACGTGTGTACCATGGCCAAGTGTGTCAGTATGAGCGCCGCTGAAGGCACTGAAGCCTAGAGTGACACGGTTGCCGAACTGGGTGTGGGTAGCAATGACACCGCTGTCAACGACGTAGGCGTAGGTCCCAGCACCGGCGGAAGTGTCGTAGATGTAGCTGGTCGAGCCAGAGGTCTTGTGGGAAATGGAGCCGAGTCCCCAAGGAGCTCCAGTCTGTGTGGTCAGAGCACGGTCTTGGATCTGCTCGCCTTGCTCGAACCAGAGGTACTGAACATAGTCGGGCTCGACAGAGGCAACCTGAAGGAAATGTCAGCGCGTCTTCACTATGCCAGTCACAGTTGCGCGAAAGCCGGGCAAAGAGTTATTGCTTACCTCGGGGCTGCTCTTGATCTCATCGATGGTGGCTTCATCGAATTCACCAGCATAGGCGTGCCACTTGCCAATGTCGTAGGTTTCCTCGACGCCACTGGTGTCACGCTTGGAAAGGCTGCGGGCGTGAACGTCCGAAACCCAGGACAAGTGAGCATCGGTAGCCACATTATCCTTGAGGGTAATGATGTACTTCCCCGGAATGACCTCGGGAGCACGTGGGGCAGGGGCAGCCAGGACGGCTGGGAGCAGAGCCCCGAGAAAGACGGCAATGTTGCGGAAGCTAGCCATTTCGGATACAGAGTCTATGTAGAAGGAGATAAAAGAGCTCGCAAGATGAAGCTAGATACTGGGAGAAAGATGCTGTCGTAGGGACTTCAAGCTCGCTTTATACTTCACATCTATTACAAAGCCCTTTCTCAGACATCCTATCGTATACCTGGTATGACAGGCAGATGCATCCTATCTTGTGTGATGATGTCGAAATCTATCGCCATGAAAATGCAATTGTTTTGAAGCTTCCTAAATCGACCATGGCCGACTTCCATTTGTGGAAAGTGGAAGAGCTGACCGTACAGGTAGTACGCCAAGCATGTTCTAGCCCCCAGCGCCCTCTGTTATAGGCTATAGACTTTGTTATACAACTCACTGCGTGATTATGTGTATCTGTGTGGACTGTCACTTTTTACTCTCTAGGAAGGAGGGTTAAGCTTAGATAATGCTTAAAACAGGGAAGGAGGTTTGTATTCATGAAGTGGGCAGAGCTGATACTTAGCGACCGAGTATGTTGAGAGAAAGCGCACGTGCTATCTTGTACTGCATTTTGTTCAATGTAATGCCCTTTTTAATAGTATTGCTTTACACTTATTTGCAAGATTTAATACTTGTTGCATCGGATTAAAATTATGACTCTAGGACTATTTACGCAGAGCGAAGTAAAATGTAACCCATTGACTGCAGCCTATGCGAAGCATCGCGGTACTTTGAGATCAGATAATAATTGAATAGCTGTGGCGTCATCTCTTACTGGGGCTGGATTGGAACTACCGCGCGTCCCCCTATAGCTTGGCGAGCTCTTGTCCGATTAAGGGAGGTGCGAAACCACGGGCGGAGATGGATGCGACCGGCGTGAGGGGACATAAACAGAAGGATTATGATGCTTATGGGAACCACTCACACAGGCCGCTCTTGAAGTTGACGATCCAAGGCTAATTCTTATGCCTTTTATAATAATAAGAATAAAGAGGCGAGCGGTTGCGCATACGCGCGCGTCGAGATTTAACTCGACATTATAACTTTTATAAAACAAAACATCAAGTATAGCATTCCATTGCTCTGCATTGCCAAGGTAAACTGCAAAACCACCTTACCTTTTAGGCGTAGACCACTAATAAGACGTTGAACTTGCGTGCGATGTGCATAGTGGTGGTGATTCAGATCACCCAATTCTCCTAAGATTGCGAGCCACTATTAGTCAAGGGAAAGCGACATATCCATTAGTGGCTTTCAGACTAGATCTCAATTGCGACATTTGTGCATTCAATTACGGCAGTGTTTAAGGGTGCCTTAAATACTACCTTAATATTGAGCATCATATTCTTGCTGGCACACGAACTTAATATTATCTCTTATTCCACTATCTAAGCATTTCGACCAATATTCATTCTTTTCTTAAATACTAAGGTCTCTCAGTTTTGCTTCTCCTAAGGATACCTTACTTTAATTGCTAGATCCTCCTGCTATATCCTCACTCTGGGCATCATTCACAACTATGAGAGCACGTGTCGACCCCGCTGGTCCTTTGCTCTTCGGGCTCACAGGACGCAGACCGTACCACACCACAAAAGCCATACCTATAATGCCAGTGAGACAACTCCAGACCAAAGCTATGATGCCACGACTTGTAAAACTAGAGTAGTAGTTAGCCAAGCGAGCTCCATGTTATAAGATAGATATGTAAGAGCGTACCCGTCCGGTAGGAAATGTGGTGGTTTGTTTTGGCCGGACAGATCGAGAAGGTTATCAGTTCTCGCGGCAGCATTTCCTATTGTAGGCACACCACCTGCATGACAAACGTCCAAGTGATCTTGTGGCAACTGAAGCGTTTTTTGGAGCTCCAGTGGGGCTTCAATGAAAGTCGCAATCAGACCTGACGTGAGATGCCATTCAAGATGACAGTGGAAGAGCCAGACACCTGGAGAACATAGTCAGTCCTAGTCGAATTCTAACACCCAGAGAGCGCATGTAGCCTATTGCAGACATACCAGGATTGTCAGCCTTGAAGCGCATAACGATATTGCCATTCGGCCATACCAATAGCGTGTCGCGTCTCATAGGCGTTAAAGGGAAGTCATCCTCAGTGATACCAGAATCCGCGAAAGATCCAGCCTCTTCAGGGGACCGGTAGATAGCTTGGAAGTTATGGCCATGGAGATGGAACGGGTGCCGGCCATCATCTTGATTATTGAGAATAATCTGAACAATCTCATCTTTCTGTAGAACAAAAGGATGGGTAAACTCGCCATACACTTTCGAATTCGTTGCCAGCTCGCCAGTTGTCAAGGCTGTGTAGAGGCTTGGAACCTTAGGGGCTGCGTAGGTGATGTTATTAAAGAATGCATAGTTAGCGCCGTCTCCCAGGTTATCCATAGCCACATCGAGGATAATAGTGCGATCGGGCTCGGAGAGTCGCTCGAACTCATCATAGGGAACGAGATCCATGTCGTCAAGCGGATCAAAGTCGCTAATGATCTTTGGGTCAGGATGTGACTTCTCTCCATTGTACTCTAGCCATCCGGTAACATTCCACTGCAATCCGTCTGGCATTACGTCGAATAAAGTCTGTACCAAGATGTCAGCAATAAAGTCGCAGAGAGCCGTTGAATGGGTCTCCAGTTTACTGTATCCATGCTGGTAACAAACGGGAAGTTGACATCAGCATTGCTTTTAGTGGTAAGGAGGAAGCTAGTTCGCTGTCCGACCGACAAGTAGATCATGTCTGTGACCTTGGGCTTAGTGTATACGCCATCCACTTCAACAATAGTCATATTGTGTCCTTCGAACCACAAATACTGCCCAGCGAACGCGCCGATGTTGGCCATTCGAACCAGGTATGTTGTGCTTGGCTGCACAGGTATCGAGAGGTGCTGGGTTTCGTTGATGAGGGCGGCGTCGGGTACTGGTTCCGCACCCGTTGGGTTCGTCTTTGACATGAATTCAGGAATCAAGACTGCCATCTGAGTATGATACCAATCAGACAGGGAGAGAATAAGTTCCTTATCGTATTGGTCTTTGTACGGTGAATCAGGGTCGTGGATGATAAGGAGACCTCGAAGGCCGTCAGGGTATTGGCTGTGTGCATGAGAGTGGTACCAGTATGTCCCAGGTTGATCGACCTGCTCCATGTCAATTCGACACAATCTTACAGTAGTAGACCTGGAAAAGGTGATCTACCTTGAATCTGTAGGAGAACGAGCGCCCCGGTGGAATAGCACATTGAGAGACCTGAGATGGTCCATCCATGTGTGTAGAGCCGTTCATGTACAGCCCATGGAAGTGCAGTGATGTTGATTGATTGCCCAACTGATTGTGAACATCAATGACAAGATCATCGCCAACGTTAGCTTCTATCCTTGGGATCGGCCATTGTCCGTTAATGCCGATCGTGGGCCGGTCGCATACACCATCAGGATTCGTGGTGACCCATGTGATATTGAAGTCGTACTTGATAATCCTAGCCTGCGCCTGGGACAGCAGCAGTCTAGCAAGTAGGAGACCAAGTAACCCAGCTTGCCGCATATTGAAGGTGGTAGAGGCTTGAACGCTCAAAGGCTGAATGTTCCCGATTGCCACGTGAGACTGGTATCTTCAAAAGGTAATACCGGGAGCGCGGAGCTCTGAGCGGCAAAGGCTACAATTAAAGAACTTAGCGTGACAGGGGTTATCTTATCAATCTCACGTGACTTATCAATCTCATCTAATCAGATCCTGACCACAGGCCCTGAACGTCGCACCCTGAGAAAATCTCTCACCATCAGCAACTGTCACGGGACTACGCTCGGATCTCCACAGCCCCGCTTACAAAGAGCCCATGATGTGTCAGATCATCAAAGCCTCATCTTTTCGTTCTCGCTGTAGAGTCCGACATATCAACATTGCTACCGTCTCGTGGCTTCCACCCGTCAGCGCTGGGACTGTAGTTCTTAATTGGCAAGCTGGTTGAAGTAATGACACTTGGTCGCTGTTTTGACAACTATTCCCGACCAAACAGTCTGGTCTTTTGAGTGCGCCTTCCACAGCACGTTCCCATCTTCCCGAAAGAAGACGCAAAGATGGAACTCGAGGTCTTCTCTGTGCCAATCTTCCTGGTTGTCTTCCGTGAAACACTCGAGACGGCAATCATTGTATCCGTTCTACTGGCATTTCTCAAGCAGACGCTTGAAGGGCCAGCCTACGATCCCAAACTCTACAAGACTCTCCGGAAGCAGGTGAGTTGATGTGCCCTGGCGAAGCGATACAGACCTCCTTCCTGAGACTGACCAGACACAGGTCTGGCTTGGGACCGGCCTGGGCCTCTTGATATGCACTGCAATTGCAGCTGCTATCATCGCTGTCTTCTATGCTGTAGGTCACGACGCCTGGCAGGACAAAGAGTACTACTGGGAAGGCGCGTTTTCACTCATCGCCGCCCTGATAATTGGCATCATGGGCGCTGCGTTGCTACGCACTACTCGTCTCCAGGACAAGTGGCGCTTCAAGTTATTACAGGCTCTGGAGGCCGATAGCTCGGCTAGGGCCCCCCGAGGATGGCTGAAGAACGTATTGGAGCGATATTCCATGTTCATTTTGCCATTCGTGACCGTGCTTCGCGAGGGCATCGAGGCCACCGTATTCGTGGCGGGAGTTAGCTTTTCAGCACCTCCAACAGCAATTCCTCTTCCCACGGTTCTCGGAGCCCTGTTGGGCGCTATTGTGGGCTATGGCATCTATAGGTAAGATTTGGACTTCAACATGGACCTTGCCCTTGCTGACAATGATGCCAGAGGTGGTTCAGCTGCACACATTCAGGTCTTCCTCGTAGTCTCGACATGCTTCCTGTACCTGGTTGGTGCTGGCCTGTTCTCTCGTGCTGTATGGTATTTCGAACAGCAACAGTGGAACGATGCTGTGGGTGGCGATGCTGCGGAAGTCGGCAACGGACCAGGCTCCTACGACATCGACCGGAGTGTATGGCACGTCAATGTAGGCTGCCAAAATAACCTCTGGGCTGCCATGAGCGTCGAACTGATTTGTCTTTGCAGTGCTGCAGCCCTGTGTTCAACGGAGGTGGCGGATGGGGTATTCTCCAGGCCATCTTCGGATGGACCAACTCCGCCACGTACGGCTCCGTTATTTCATACAATCTCTACTGGCTCGCCGTCATTGCTAGCCTCCTGCTTCTTAAGTTCAAGGAGGAACACGGTCGTTACCCGTTTCTCAAAGGCAAAGACGACGACAAAAGCCACATTGAGCCATATGACGCTAGCGCTGTTGCAGCTGGCCGCGAATCGCACGAGTCACGATCTGATTCTGAGGAGAGGCCGCTTCTGCAGTCGACACACAGTGGCTGAGAGGAGTAAAATATCAAGTTCACCTCAAGGAACCATCCCAAGGGTTAGGCTGGCTAGGCTACTATACTGCTGCCCTCAACATCGGCCGACAAATGTCAGTGAGACATGCGTCAACCTTGTGGCGCCACTCAAATAGAGTACCGAATGAATAGTACCCAAGAAATAATGATCATAGATCCCATGATAGTAAGACCGCCTATGGAGAACTTCTTGGACGCTTTGCGTCCAATTGGCTCTCCAATGGCGCCCTCACTCTCTAAGACCATTCGCTTCTTCTCGCTCAGGGTGAGAACACCTGCGAGATACCTAGAATAATATATTAGCAAAGGTCTTACAGGACAATTGAACCTCATTGCATGGGTGTGAAGCGCTCTCACCTCCTATCCAGAAGACCGTAGAACAGGCCAAGGCAAAACTCGAATGCCTTGACTGCAACAAAGAAGCCGATGACACGCTCGTACGTTTGACCAGGCGTGATATCTTGGATGCGACCAGTAATCATGTCCATGATGACGCTGCCGCTGTTATTGAAAGCCTTCCAGATACCGAACACCAAGCCTAGCTCCAACTGATTAGGGACCATCAATGGAATCGAAGCAGTGAAGGGTAGCGCATTCATTGTTTGTGCCACGGATGCAACGACCATGACTCCGAGCGCATTTGCCGTGCTGTACCCTATCAGGCTGTACACGAGGATCCAGAGAGATGATGTGATGCTAACAAAGACCATTCTGTTGCCGAAGAAGTCGAAGAAAGTTCCAAGAAGTGGAGAGCCTATGACAGGAATTACCTGTTGAATGGCTGAGGTGTAGCCTGCAAGCTCTGCAGTTGACCCTCGAGTGACGGTTATGATGTCCGCGCTGAGGCCATTGAATCCTCCAACAGTGCCAGCCTGCAGAATCTGGGTGCAAACGACCAGCCAGAAGAACCTTGGAATGCGACCAAGTGTTCGGTAATCTGGAATGCCGACACCGCAGCCAGCCTGCTTTGTATCTTCGCTGCTTTCTTCTGGTATTCGGATGACACCCTCGCCCAGCTGGGCCTGACGTGCCAGGAAGCGCTCGCGGGCTCTGATGGCCCTGCGTCGACCCGTGGGCATCCGGGTCCATTCTGGTCGAGTGTTGACCCACCACACATAGAAGATATTCTGTAGCAGGTTGGCGAAGCAGACGATGGCAGGGATCCAGAGCGCCCAGCCCCAGAAGTTGGACGCATCTCTCATCGGGACAGCGGTAGCTTTAGCAGCGAGCACAATAAGCTTGCCTGTGACAAGAAGCGTTAGATGAGAGTCTGCCAACATTTGCCAAAGGTCGATGTATCTTCGAGAAATGGGGAGGTGACCTACCGATCGAAATGTCGAGACCATAGACGAGACCGAGGCCGCGGTGCTGGAACCAATGCGCCAGGATCTAGGTACTGGTCGTCAGCTTCGAGATACAACAGGCCTCTCCCCAAACCTGTTTCTGATTACCTTTGATGTACTTGTCTCGATGATAGTGCTTCCAAAGCCCATGATGATGCGACCGCCAACGACCAGGCCAAATGAGTCCTTGTTGGAGCCAGCGGCTGAGACGACTGCGCCGATGAAGATGGCGATGGAGCACAGCATCGAGCCCCTGTCAACGAAAAACAACTGTAAGCGAACTTCCAAACCCTGAAGCCTTGGTTCTTATCATCTGAATGATGACACTGAAACAGTGACTCACCATTCAACACCGTAGAAGTCGAGACAGCATCCGCCAATGATGGGAATAATGCTGTTCACCAGCGATGTAGCTGCGGAAATAGCACCATACTGTGAGGGGTTGTACAGTTAGTTTCCAACTCTAGGATTCGAGCAAAGAGTCAGACCTCATGCACATGCGAGATGTACTCACCTGCGCATTATTGATGTCAAGCTCCTTGATCAGTGTGCTCTTCAAAGGGCCAAGAGTGTTCTCCGAGAAGGATGATCCCCAAGACAGCATTAGACCACAGACGAGGGCAGTGATCTTCCAACGCAGAGGAAACTCCCCAGGCGCTTTAGATGCGTCGGTCGAAGGGGCAATTGAGCCGGCGGGGAGGCCCTTCTCCTCCGCGGAGGCATACTGCTCTGTAATGACAGCCTGGTCGACGGTGGCTTTGGACGCGATGGCCTGGGGTCCAGAAGACATCGTGGCGGGGATTGAGGCAGCGGCCCGGAATGGCACTTCCGATTATGTAGTAAAGCTAAAAAGCGTGCAATGAAGATGAGTCAAGAGCGTACTGGGTGACGAGTGACAATACACATCCTCAACAAGGCCACGCCGATCGTTATATATACACATGTGGTCAGACCCTGTTAGGCAAGCTTATCAGATCAAAACTCTAGATGGCGAAGCGCTGCCCCCCCGCCATCGGCCCTTCGGCGACAGAACCAGGGCTGCATTGGCCCTTGAACTCTACCAGGGAACTCAAAGCGAGCGGGTCGACCTTTTTCTGCAAATGATCGACTTGACTCCATCTCCTTAGCGTCTCACAAAGCATGGTGGAGTGCAGGCGTGTAGATATCAAATTTCGACATTGATGCGACACCCCACACCGCAGAAAGAGCTCTACTCCTTTTGTCTTCCGTGAAACCTCATCTCTCAGTAGAAAGCATCGTTGAGGTGTTTCAGTCAATTTCAGGTCGCCATGATGAGGATCCCGGCTGTACGCAGAGACACCAATGCCAGCGGCTCGCAAACCGATGTGGAAACACTGCTTGCATATGATGCGACTTCACCTCAGTATGAGAGTCTGCCATCTACTCCTCCTCTTTTGCCGAAGACTCTGCCGCCGCCATCGTGGGCTTCGATTCCAAACAAGAGTCAGTTAGCTGTTATCGTCTTCGCCCGTCTTGCAGAGCCACTCAGCGAGCGCTCCCTTGCGTCTTATCTCTTCTACCAGCTCAAGTGGCTCAATGGCAATGAACAAGACTCCTCAGTCATTGCAAAGCAGGCTGGCTACCTCACTGCCATGTTTGCTGCAGCGCAATGCATCACTTCAATGTGCTGGGGAAGGCTTGCCGATCATCCTTCTTTCGGCCGCAAAAGGGTTCTTATCATTGGGCTTACTGGATCGACTATTGCGGCTCTAGGCATGGGATTCGCGACTTCACTTCCGATGGCGTTTTTCTTCCGATTTGTGGCTGGTGCATTAAATGGCAACGTGGGCGTCCTCAGAACCATGGTCTCTGAGATCGTGGTCGACAAACGGTAAGCTCATTCATCGACAAGCCTAGACGGTTCGAAGTCTACAGTGACGCTAATTGATAATACAGCCATCAAGCACGCGCCTTCTTGCTGCTTCCAATGTGCTTCAATGTTGGTGTGATCATTGGTCCTCTTCTCAGTGGCTTTATGGCTGACCCGGTGCACACCTTACCCGGCATGTTTGGTCCTGGCTCTTTCCTCGGTGGCACCAATGGGGTTGGTTGGATGGAAATGTTCCCCTTTGCTCTACCGAACCTTTTCTTTGCCCTTGTCTTGAGTGCAGCATGCCTTGGGATTATTCTAGGACTCAATGAAACGCACCCTGCACGACGACATCGTGGAGACCGTGGTCGCCAACTCGGTAAGATAATCTGGGCAAGAATAACGAGGAAGAAAAGCGCGGACTATCGAGACAGACTGCAGGTGTCTGACGAAATCGAGACGCTGCTCCCAACACCACGACATCTTGATGCAGACGGCGAAGATCTGCGCGACGATCATGCACAGAAGATGCTGCCACCACGCCCTCGCAGTATATGGACCAGGAAGGTAACCCTCAACATGGCTCAGAGGTTCCTTCAGTCCCTTCACGTCTCTTCCTTCAACTCCATGCTCTTCAGTCTGTTGCCGACGCCTCAAGCAGATGGAGCCGAATTCCACTTGCCATTCCATTTCAGTGGTGGTCTCGGGCTGTCGAGTCAGAAGATGGGCTTCGCAAACACAGTCATTGGGTTCATTGGTATTCCACTACAGGTGTTCGTGTATCCCAGACTTATCGGCAGTCTGGGTGTGAAAAACTCATACCGATACTTCCTCCCGCTCAGCATCGTGGCCTACACACTTGTACCTTAATTGGTGCTTCTACCTGCTGAACATATCATTCTGGTCTGGACATGTCTCTCAGCTGTTTTATCGATGCAAGTCCTGTCCAGGACATTTGTCAACCCGGCCACTGTTATGTTAGTCAACGACTGTGCTCCTAGTCCTGATACTTTGAGCACGATCCACGGTCTCGCCCAAAGCATTTCGAGTGGCGCACGCATCCTTGGTCCTACAGTCGGTGGCATGATTCTTGGCTGGGGCCTAGGTCATAACTTCGTGGGATTGCCACTCTGGGTTCTTGCTGGAATTGCTGTGGCGAATTGGGTGGTAACGTTGGGAATCGAAGATGTGAACATGCGCGATTGATTAGGAGAGTTCAAGAAGTCTGAATAGTAATATGCTGCAGGTAAAAAGGGTCTGACAGTGAATTATAGAAATAACCTTTAAGACACAAAATGTGTAGTATAGATATGATGTTCGTAAACATCCAAATAAATTGCCAGACCTATCTTAGACTGAGGATAGTTGGATAACCTCGACCTTACTAGAATCTGCTAAAATGTTTGCCTGTGTGGATATGTGAGCCATTATCAGATCCTGCATGTGCAACATTAACGACCGCTTTGTCAATGAGACCCCCTGGGGGTCTGCTTATTCCAAGGACCCTTGTTGATCAGGACTAAGACTAACTTATAGTGTGAACGGCTCTATCAAGGGAATAACCTGTTCACAGGTCTTCTTACTATGAGAATTATCTTTGCAGCGCTAGTACGTGCCCTCTCCACCGCCTTTATGTGGTAATTGAGTGTTCTCACAGTGAGAAAAACATTAGCGCGAAAACCCCTGATGGAGCTGACGTCCACACTCGCGTTTACTTGCGTGTCCGGCTTATCAATCTAATCTCTCAGAATGTGATTGTTAGCCATGGTGGACACCTGCAAAGAGCAGACTAAACGTGTCCGTTCTCGCTATGAGAAGATCCAGGTGATAGACATTGACAAGGTAGGATGCATGCTATGCTCGCCTTTTCCTCAGCAATCCTCCAACCTGTTCTTATTCCTTGCCCGCAAGAGAAGGATGGACCACACCAACGCTTGCATCCCAACAACAAAGCCCGTTAACTGAGCGATTCAAAAGAGGATGCTGAAAGAGATCTCGACGGTTAGGGTTAGGGTTAGGGTTAGGGTTAGGGTTAGGGTTAGGGTTA